>JAOTQM010000577.1:0-451401 GCA_026939265.1 Oreonectes daqikongensis
CCCAAAAATAATTATTCTGGCATCATTTATTCACCCTCATTTTGTTGAAATCCTGTTCATGACTCTTTCTTTCAAAAATATTTTTGAATGTCTCTGAGGTTTTAGGACCAATAGCAAGCAATATCGTTTCGTTCTTCGAAATATTTTATTTTGTGTTCTGCAGACGAAAGTCATACAGGTTATGAATGACGTGAGGGTGACAGAATTGTCATTTTTAAGTAAATTATGCCTTAAAGGTGATAGTAGCAAACTATAGTAGCAGTGACAACGGATTCTTTTCCATATTCAAACTGGTCATTTCTGAATTGATACAAATATTGATTCAGTGTTTTAAAAAAAGTGTTGTGTTAATTTAATGAAAACAGCATTGAAATATTCATTGACTATTGAATTTTGACTGTTGTCAAAAACATTTTAAGCTATGTTTCACAGCCTTTCTAAGGAAGTTCAGCACCCTTCTGAGTGCACTAAAGTCGCTTTTAACTCTTGTGTGTTGATTTATGAAGCAAGTCTAACTTCAGGCCCGTGTACACCTCACTGCTCTCTAATCCCCTGCTGTCAATGGAGCTGGATTGGGAAATGTCTCATGTTCCCTGCCTGCTTTCTCGTCGCCCTTTTCCTCCCCTACTCTTATTATTTCCATAATATCTCACTTTTCTCCGTCATTCTGTCATTCGCACTCATTTTTACCATTTCCTCTTTCTTTCTCTTCCCTTGACACTCTCGTATTCCTCATTACACTGCATTGCCAACTTTGTCATTTTTTAGGATTCTTCTACTATTTCAGTGCCTGTCTTAAAAGTATTTTTTATAGATTTATTTTATATTGCTAAGGCTTACAGATTCCGGTTCCCATCTGTTTTATTTTTTTAGATATCTGTGCACGTGCGTAGTAAGTCTGGGAATGTGAAGGTTTAGTATGTGTCTTTGGGAAGATGAACATAACCACCCTAAGGTTTACATGCCCAGATTTTTAGCTGTCATCATAGTGTCTGGTCCATCTTTCCAACCAATCATAGCTTTTGTTTCATGTATTGTTGAATCCAAAATGAAATTTTCTGAAATTAGTTTTGCATATATAAAGTAGGGCTATCAAACGATTAATCGCATCCGGAATTAAAGTTGTGTTTACATAATTTATGTCTGTGTACTGTGCATATTAATTTTTTATTCATAAAAACAAACCCATACATGTATATATTTAAGAAAAATATAAACATGTATGTGTTTGTGTTCATAAATGCAAAATGAATATGCACAGTAAACTGACATCTATTATGTAAACACAAACTTTTATTTTGAATGCGATTAGACAGCCCTAATAAAAGAGGTATTGACGGGCATCTTAGTCAGTTTGTGTAATTCACCAGAAACTCATTCATGTCTTGCCGGTGTATCTGGGGGGCCTGACAGGGGGCTCAGCCTGAGTGTTATGCTGTTTTCATCATTTTCAACTTTACTTGATTTTTCCTCATTTTTGTCCATGTTTTGTCTTAGTAGGAGGCTATATTGCAGAAACAGGTCGGATTGCAGAAACATTAGTGGTTGTAGTCGAGACCATGTAAATCGAGACCAAGACAAGACTTTAAGAGGTTGAGACCAAAACAAGATCAAGGCAGCATGAGACTGAGTCAAGACCAAGATCAGAACTCCTAAAAATTAATCTGAAACATCCACATAACACTAAAAGGTCATAATTACAGAATCATGCGTTCTAAGCGTTCTTATTTATTCAGTAGCAAAATAGCTGTGTGCTGCTCATAAATGCACAAAAGTTTGGATTTGTGCTAGATTTGTTTGGGACTAGCCAAAATAGAACACAAACTTTTTTCGTATTTGTGTCTAAAATGTAAGTTTCTTATTAACTCTTGGTTTACTGAATGATTGTATAAAATCAATATCACATTTTTTAGATAACGTCAGAAGTTATAATATAAATAAACTAATAATCACATCTTGGATAATGTGGACCTTTGTATTAAATTTGTTAACAGATTTCTTTTAGGGCAATCCCTTATTCATCTTTAGCTGGCAAACAGTAACAAAAGAAATCAAATAAGAAATACATCAATGATTGCTTTTAAAGGCAGAAGTTTTAGATCCAATCACATTAATGATGCTAACACACAAATCAGACAATGCACCAGCAATTTAATGTAATTTCAACATTTGTGGTCTTGAAATAATAAAATATCGAGACCACTAAGACAGCGACCAAAGAGAGTCGAGACCGAGACAAGACCATTAACTAATGAGACCGGTCTCGAGTACTACAACACTACAACCTGAAACAGAGGATGTCAAAAAAAATCACAGTTCTTGGCCTTTGTGAATGGATCTGAATGCAGGATGGTTTCATTCTCACTTTTCTGCTCATTCAGAAAATCTATATATACTGTAAAGTGCTCCACATGTTGTTGATCGATCTCTGAATGCCCTTGAAGGAGACGCTGCTCGTAGGGTGGTTTCAAATGAAAGTGAGCAATAGATAATAATTAAAGTTCTTATTGAAGTGTTTGGGAGATCTACAGTAAACACTAAAAATAACATCCTGGGTTCAGAAACGGATGAGGTGATTGAGAAGATGAGGAGGTGTTTAGCAGGGAAGTGTTTACGTGGCCGGTCTACAGAATAATGGATGTGCTTTCCCTAAATCTCAGAGCCCATGAGGTCCTAAAGCTGTTTGCAATCATGTTTAAAGTGAATGAACAGACCTCCTACTCGGGATTTTGAGGGGACTTCATAGGTTTTGTTTCTTTAGTTCACTCTGATGTTCTCTTTGGCCCAATTTTGACGTATAAACAACTCTTAAGGGATAACAGTATTGTCACTGAAAGTGGTTTAAAAACTTCTGGGTTTCGTTTGGTTTTATCTGTATATAATCAAGTTTTTCATGAGTGCATCTTGCCTCGGGCCCTCAGAACAATAGCATTAAACTGGGGGACTTTTCTCTTCTTAAAGTGTCACATAAGCGGAACAAACAAACTGCAGGTTTACAGCTTATAACTCAGTTTAGTAATGGGGTTTTCCACAACTTTAAGTTGACTCTAGGATGAATTTAAGATTAAGTTGTGCTTAATTAATTAACACAAAGTGAAAGAAAGAAAGAAAGAAAGAAAGAAAGAACTCAAATATGTTGAATATCGTATAATGTGCATTTTAATGTGGACAAACCATCTTTCAATTCCAGATCAGGAATATGACTCAGTTCATGTCACACGACTCTTATTTTAGCTGGTGAAGAATAACCAAGTGTTTGTTATTGGCCTGTCCTATATTAGTTCATGCGATTCAGACGTAGTGACCTCATTTCTATCTCGGGACATTTGGGTTTCTCGGCAGGTGCTTGTTGTGCTCTAAAGGCTTTAGGTTTGGAGGTCCCATATGTCTCCTCGGCATGTAGAACTGTGGACTAGAAACCAGTCCGATTTAAAGCTGAATGTCTACACAATTCTATTGCTGGGGTCATCTGGTATTAGTTTTCTTATTGTACTTCTGAACACAGCTTGCTGTGAATCATTGTAATGGGCATAGTTGAAGGTGGCGAGCTGTTCGTGAGGTCAGTTTCACTCGGATGTTAGATAATGGCATTTTAACTTCAAGGCCCTTGTTTTCTTTCTCAAATCTGAGATTTATTTTTAGAACGGACCTTTGTTTGGTTTAGATAAACAAGCCAGGGTTTTGTAAGCTTTTAAGGCAACATATCTGCATATTTAATACGCTGCCTTACATGGCTATGCTTTAAGCTTTTAGATAGAGTTGTCCTTTGCCAAAAAATACCATTATTACGCAGTAATCGAATTGGATGTCTGTCCTGTGATCTAATCGCGTCTTTTTAGTCTTGCGAAATCTGGCTAAAAAGCAGTCTTTTGGCCTGTGGCTGTTTTTGCAAAGAGTGAAATTGCAGGGCATCAAATGGATATATGAGATTAGCTCTCTCTTCATAAACAGCAGGTTGTCTTTTACCCCAAGAGATTAAAATATAGCTGCCAGACTTCTCTAGTTTCTTTGTTTGTTGCATTTATTTAGTCAAACACAAAGTGATGAGTCCATATGGAAGTCTTTGGCACAGATGAATACATTGATTCATATACTGGAAGTTGGAGGAAATAGTTAAACCGATTATATCTCATTGTGTCAGCTTTTGGCAAAACAGACATTTTTTTATTTGAAATATTGCTAGACTGAGAAACAGGAAAAGGATGTGTTATGAGTTTATAGTATAAAGTAGTTTCTTTTTAGTTATATGCACATCTCCATAAAGCAAACGGCCCCAAACCTTCAGGCTGAAGGAGCGTCTGAACTTGAGTAAGTGAATAATTTCCTCCTCCGGATCCTCCTCTTTTGAAATCAAATGCTTTTTGGTTAGATGAGGGTTGAGAAGAGGGAAAAATTGGAAAGCCTGAGGAATTTTGTTTCACTAAATGAAAAGCAGGTGACCATCACAGGGTAGCAGGGTGAGGGGTCACATTCAAACCCATCCTCCCACTAAAAGAGAGCGAAAAAGAAAATAAAAGAAAGAAAATGTTGTTTGTTCCCATTCTGCTTTTGGTTTGTGAAGATGTATGTTTATTTTTTTGTCATTGCAGATCATAGCCCACCTACACCCCACTATTTAATGAATACTATAGTACACAATAGTACTCATCATGCCTATGAGATCCACAGTAGGGTTGCGCGGTAAACCGGTACTGGAAAATGACCGGTACAGTTTAGATTTCAAACGGTTCATTACCAGGATTTTGCTCGTTTCGGTACTTGATACGCTGCTTTTCCGAAGTTCACCGCTATGCGGCAGTATGGCACAGAACTGACGCGAAACCGGCAACGGAGAAGAACAATATGGATTGCGCTACACACCTACAGTGCGAGTGATTTATTACAACTAGTGTCATGTGAGCGACCCGCAAATCTGGCTCTTTCTCTCTACTTTTACAGAGAGATCGTTAAATTGTGCTACATTGTACATTCTACATGTACATGCACAATGGTGCGCAATGCGTTTTTACAAAACCATAGACGGTGGTATATATCTCAGTTAGCCTACTAATAATCATGAACGTTTATTATTTGCATGCGTTTTTTGCGTCTTGCTAGTTTAAACCTTCAAGCTATGTTACTTCTGCTTAAATGCTGTTGTTCTCTGAGCTCGCACATACAGTCTCCCGCAGCGCGTGTAAGTTACAGAACAGAAGTTCTCTTTCGCGTCCTGTGCTTATTCTGTAAAATACAAACAATGTTATGTCAAAAACATAAGGTTCATTTAAGCACAGTCGGTTATGTCTTCAATAAATATGTATCAGCATTATGTCTTGAAGTGACAGTAACCTAATAAATCTATATTGAAGAGAAAATCACTCACTGACTGAAGAACTTTTGTAGTTTTAATTAGTCAACGCATATTTATTTTATACAGTAAAGACTGTGCAGTTTTGTTTTTTTATTGATCATTCAGATTTCATCTTGAATGCTATTCATCTTGAATCCTAATGTTAAATAGACCTACTTAAAAAATGTAATTGTTGTTCAAAATGTCATGTATGATAAGTCTATATAACCAAAGCATTTTTAGTAATAGCCTACAGGTAAAAGTGTAAAAATTAATAAGTGTGCTATAATAATATAGCTATAAAACAATATATGCATTAAAGCAACGCGATTGTTTCTGCAGTTTCATGCAGTCTTCTTAATATATGTGTGTGTGTGTGTGTGTGCGTGCGTGCGTGTGTGTGTGTTCAATTAATTTATATTTTGGGGCTGTTTATTGATCACCTATAGTACCGATTTGGTACCGATATTACCGGTATTAGATTCTGGTACCGTACCGAGGCCAAAATTTTGGTATCGAGCCAACCCTAATCCACAGTAGCAGTATAATGTTTTCGTTTTTCATTTTATTATGATTCTTTAGTTTTAATTTTATTTAAATAAAAAAAAAAAAAGGTTGTTGGTGTAGTCTAATCTGCATGAAAATCAGACTATATCAAGCAACACCTTCTTGTAGAGCTCATAGATGAGCAAACACACAAGTAGCTGTAGTCTTGTGTTTTGATCAAGTGTCTGTTCTCAGAGGTTTGGATGCAGTTAGTTGCCTGTGACATTAGATTTCATTCCCCTCTTCCAAAAAAATACCAGTTCACCGTTTCTGCTTTGCGTCATTTGTGGTACATCTTTACATAATATATCGCCACTGTATATACAGTATATATAATTAATATAGTGATTGGTACATTAACCTTGTCATTAACAGGGAGAAATTTTGGTGTCACTTCTCCCATGTCATCTTTCTTAAGTTTTATTTTGGGCCTTATTTTGAAAGTTCAGTGGGAGAGAGGACAAGAAGCGAAGGGTGCGGGATCGGGAAAGGACCACGACAACTTGTCGGAGCACTTGCCCACAGCACTATCGGATCATCTTCTGACTTAACAGGAGCATATATTTGTTACAACAAGTGTAACATCAAACATTGTAAAAGCTAGAATGTAAAGACTAAAAAGTTAAGTGAAATCACGGTTGTTCCTAAAGCCTTGGGGGTCTCCGGGATGTGATGCCGGAATGATAACTTCAACAGATCCCAAGAAAAGTATATTAACGTTTAAAACAGCTAAAGCACCGGATCTTCATCTTCCCCTGCCTCTGATGGAGATTGAAAGACCACCAAACCAGACACAGTTTCTGGGGTTGGTACTGCATTTCTTTCTCTTACTATCGCATTAATGCCAATCCATTCCAAATCCTTTTCTGTGCAGATGCATCTATTGTAAGAATTGTAACAAAATCAATGTACAATGAGTCTGCTGATGTTCACTGTTGTACCATCTGATGTGGTGTAGTGTGTGTGTTACACGTGTGTGTTAGGATGGGATCTGGTGCCAGGCTGTCATCCTCATGTTCCTCTTCTGAGAATCTCTGGTGGGATAGATAGCGGGTATTAGAGCACAACTCTGGCTGGGGAACACAGGAATTTAGTCACTAGCGTAGTAGGTAAACACACTCATTATAATAAATAAATAAATGTGCTGGCTTGTGTGCCAGTAATATAAACGTCAAAGCTACATTGATTCTTTGCTTGGACTAGTGCAGATAACAGATAATGAGAAGCAGATGGAAACGGCTTACTTTCTACAGAGCTCATGTACGAGGTTTGTTTGAAATGCTAAATCGAATGGATCATTTGACTCGGGATGTTTGGAGGAGATTGTTCTTCTGATCATCAGTCATGCATCTGAATTTATTGTATTTGAGATATTTAGTTTAATCTGTGACATTTTGGGAGGCTGTGAACAGGAATTTAGTTTAGACCAGGCTCAGATATCTGCTTCGAGTCTTGTACGGTAACGGGACGGTTTGTGTTTGTCTTTTTTTTAGAGGGTGTCGATCTGAACATCACTTGAGGATGAAGAGATGAAGTGTTTGTGAGGTTGGGCTTAATTTGCTTTCTACCCAACTCAATGCATTGAATCAGTCCACTGTGTTTTAAAGGATCTTCTCAATCAAACATGAGGCCTGCCGTGACCGAACCCCTCCAGCGCTCACAACATCGGTTTTGAACCCTTAAAAGGAGCAGGGAGAAAGACAGAGGAGACGTCCTCAATGTGTTTGTGTGGATGTGGGGTCGAGACGAGTGTTGGGAAGGGGGTGTGAGGTCAAAGGTCAGCCCCCCTAGCTGAGAAATGTTTTTGTGAGCAGAAGAATTGCAGTGTTGTGAAGAAAAATAGTGTGCTGGGATGGGTGGGGGTGTCCCAGAGAGGCCAGAACCTCTCAAACACAGTGAGATATTATTGGTTGTCAATTATTGAAGTGTGTTTGGAGGTTTCAGACATGTTCAGACTGTATGGATGAGATGGCAGGTAACTTGAGGGAGTCAACCACAAGAGATGACAACAAAAAACACAATTCTGTTCATACAATTCCCAAAAGGTAGATTAAACATACACTGTTGTTGTTGTTTTTTTTTTTACAGATTTTCAACGTAAAATGTTTAAAAAAAAACAAAAAAAAAGATTTTTCATGTATTTTTGAAATACAAATTTACAAGAAAAACAGAAAATACGTAATTTACAGGGAATTTTTTTATTTTACAGTTTAATTCTGGTGCTCAGCTGCCAGAAAATTTCTGTTTAATTCAACAATAATTTTTTTTACTGTTTATTTTTGAAATATGGTCACAACTGTAACATTACAGAAGACGACGTAAATGGGTTTTTGTTTTTAAATTATACACCCATCAAGCATAGCATGACCACTTTCCTAATATTGTGTTGGTCCCACTTTTGCAGCCCTATACCCAACAAACTGTGATTCACTGTGTACTGTGACACCTTTCTATCAGAACCTGCATTAACTTCTTCAGCAGTTTGAGCTTCAGTAGCTCGTCTGTTGGATTGGACCACACGAGTCAGCATTCGCTCCCCACATCCATCAGTCGTGTTCCTGTCACCGGTTCACCACTGTTCCTTCCTTGGACCAATTTTGATAGATACTGACCACTGCACACTGGGAACATCCACAAGAGCTGCAGTTTTGGTGATGCTCTGACCCAGTCGTCTATCCATCACAATTTGGCCCCCGCTCTAATCCTTACGCTTACCAATTTTTAATGCTTCTAACACATCAACTTTCATGACAAAATGTTCACTTCCTGCCTAATATATCCCACCCAGTAATAGGTGCCGTGATGAAGAGATAATCGGTGTTATTCACTTCACCTGTCAGTCATAATGTTATGCCTGATCGGTGTATATCATTATATCATGTAATTTTACAGGAAAAAATGTTTATTTTACGGTATATTTCTGTCACCGTCCCCTGACAGAAAAGTTTTTTTACAGAATTTTTTTTACAGTGTAGGATATACATAATAATTGTAGAAGCAAAAAGGATCTTTAAAGAAATGATGGTCCAGTTCAATATAAGTGAAAGTAAATTTTATAGTATTAGTTATTTATAGTACTTGCTCTCATATTCTTTCAAACCCAAATGTTTTTTTTTCCACAAATGAGGATTTTAGACAGAATTTTACTCAAACGAGTTGGAACGGCATGAAGAAACAACAAAATGTTTATTCCTGAATAAACAAACCCTTTAAGCTCTACCTACATGAGATTATTAAACCAAACACTGTCAAGTCAAGGATGGTCTGAGGTAAAATTGAGGGCAGGAGAGCTCATACTGTAAAATCAAGTCTGTTTTGACACGTTATTGCATTTTGGCAGCCACATACCGCTGCTTGGGTTCAGGTACAGGTTACGTGTTTTTCTAGTGTGTGTTTTTGCGATTGAATGTTAGAGGGGTGATTGATGTGTCAGGCGGACACATAAGGGTGAATTTGTAGTGTTGTGTGTGTTTGAAAGATTTATATGAAGGCTTTAGTGAGTGTGTTTGTATAAGGTGATTTTTCAAGTGTGTGTGTGTGTGGGTTTTGCAGATTTATGTGAAGTCATTGTGTTTAACAGAGTTGCAGGCAGATATATTAGAACAAGTAGTGCTGACTGGTCTTAAATGATTCGATTTAGAGAGATTTCCTAAGCAAATAACACAGTGTGAGTCTGTGGCTGTGTCTTAAATCACTAAGTTTGACCCTTGTTTACTATTTGTTAGTGTATAGGCCTGGCCTGAAGTTAACTTCCTGTCTGTGTTTGTTGATCAGTCTGGCTAGTGGCTAATAATATATCTATTTATATATTAGGTCATTTGTATTTATATTAATTTATATAAATATTTTATAGTGTATTGTGTAACTTTGTCGCATTTAAGCTTAGTAACGGTTCTTCTACTGGTAACCCCAAATAATACTGACTAAACATACTTTTAACTTGCTAGCTAATGTCATCTACTTGGTATTTCTTTTGCCTGTTATCATCAATAATCTGCAGAGACTTTATTCTTTGCGGATGTGTAGCGGATGTTCAGTTTGTGTTCAGTTTCAGTATATGGCGTAGGGAATAGGGAGCGGTTTTAGACACAGCATCTCTCTCTCTCTCTCTCTCTCTCTCTCTCTCTCTCTCTCTCTCTCTCTCTCTCTCTCCTCTCTCTCTCTCTCTCTCCCCTCTCTCTCTCTCTCTCTCTCTCTCTCCCTCTCTCTCTCTCTCTCTCTCTCTCTCTCTCTCTCTCTCTCTCTCTCTCTCTCTCTCTCTCTCTCTCTCTCTCTCTCTCTCTCTCTCTCTCTCTCTCTCTCTCTCTCTCTCTCTCTCTCTCTCTCTCTCTCTCTCTCTCTCTCTCTCTCTCTGTCTGTCTGTCTGTCGAAGGAAAGATTCACAAGGTGACCATATAAACAAGGAATGTGTATGTGCGAGCAGAAGAGACAGATCTGCTGGGGTTTCCGCTTCTGCTGAGGAATGCTGCTTATAAAAGAAGAGTTTAAATAGCCACCGCTGTAATTTAACATCATTTACAAGTACTGAATGCCCTGGTATGACTTTTTTCACATTGTTCGTTTACAGATTAAAAGATGAGTTTGAGTTAATGTTTTTGCAATGCTTTCCCATGGCATTTGGTGGTGGTTCCCCATATGCTGTATGTGTCACGACACAGGTGACAGATGACGCATTAACCAACATCGGTTGAGTATAATTCGGAATTAAAAAGATAATCCAGTAAGATTTATATGTTTGTTTAAATGTCCAAAATCTCTTTCCAGTGGTCACTGTAGGAGTACACACATTCAGCTGTGCTCGGGGGAGAGGGTGTGCAAGTTTGAGTTAGTGTGTAACGGTGACACACCTCCTCCTATGCCCTGGCGGTGTGGCAAAGTCTGTCTGCCAAACTAAAAGGTGGATGACAAAATGTGACTGAGACGGAGTGAGAGATGGAAAAAGAAACACATCTCACATCATCCCAAGCCTAGTGAGGTAGCCTACATAGGTATAGCGTATTCAGACTCATACTGTATGATACACATATATGTGCTCCCACCTCATTGCAGAACTTTAAGAATAGAACCAGATCTTTCACTTCAGTGTCTCAAACATTTCCCTTATGCCCAGTTCAAAGAAAGCCATCAAAGAGAAGCCCAGGTGGCTTCACAGCACTCACCCACCCATCTGGATTCATTGTTAACTCATGGTAACTGAGACCAGGTGGCGATGTTCATTGTGGTGGGGTGGACGTCAGGTTGTGAGAAGAAGGTTTCTGCATTAAGAGAAGCGTTTGACATGCAGGGCTGGACGATATTTTGCATGGTCTCTAATTTAAGACAGATGTTTTAATAGCAGCTTGGATTTCAACTTTGCTTGCAAGAGCTGCATTTAAGTTGAAATCATGCCATTGAATAAGTTCAAACTGTCTTTAGAAATTAAAAGCCATTTTAGAACATGTATATGTCTGATGCTTTTAATATCTAAAGTGACTTACAATGCATACATACATTTGATAAATTTTGGGTTTGATGATTTGTGCATATCAAGAGCACAAATATCCAGTTATATATTATGTTAGAAGGACTGAAAAATTTTGTCCAGCACCAGAGATGGAACCCTTTACCATCCCCTCTGAACCCTCTTATCGATCACAATACAATCCATGCTTTTCCTCATCCACACTGGAGGTCTCGGTCTATTAGGTGGCCCGGCCCACCCCTTTTCTCTCATTGGGACGAGAGGTTGTATTGTTTGGGTGTATGGATTGGTAGTCTGAATGGGGCCGAGTGCCTTTCCCAGGGGCTTAGCATCCCGGCATGGGGGCCTTGTATACTGTCGCGCAGGCCATGGGAGATGATATGTGCCCTGTTTTGGGAGCTCAACCTTTGTGCCAGTCTGAGTGTGTGAGACGGGTCATTTGAATGGCTGGCAGTGTTTGGATCAGGTCATTCATAACTCCGTCTGTTTCAAAAGATTGTGGTTATCCATCCCTCCTCGCATCCCCAGCACCGTTCTGCAACAATAACAGATATCCCAGAATGCCTGATTTGTGGTTTTGTCCCGAGACAAGCTGTATTGTTTGGATGATATTGTACTTGTCCCTGAAAGTATTTGGACTGTTGAAAATCTGTGGATGTCACAAAGTAAAAGTTGGAAAGGTTTTATAAATTAAGACGACAAACAAGCATTTCACAATGAAGACAAAGTATTTGTATATTTTCTGGTTTGAAAAATGAGTCCAATATGTCCTTAGTTATGATAAGCCTGTCAGGACACTTTTTAGTGACCATGACAACCAGTTTCTTAAAAACTCACTGAAGTGCCTTAAAATACTTTTATTTAACAGGACGTTAGCTTGAGATATACAGTATTGAGTGGCTCTGCCCCCTTTTTAAATGACCAGCGTTAACTTTACCTCGTAGTCTGGAATATAATGAAAAACAGGATTGTGTCATAAAAGTTTTTGAGTTCATGGGGACTTTAAAAGTGATTTTAAAACTGGCTCAGAATACAAAAAAAATGTATCTACCATCATTTGTTGTTTAATGCTGCATAATGAGACATTAAATGTGAGTAAATGAGTAAAGTGTCTGGCATATTATAAACAAAGAGCAAGAGTGTATTGTTTGTGTGGCCATGCATTTTTCCTGTCAGTGTGTTTGAGTTTCTCTCATTGACATCAGACTCCTGTAGACTGTGAATGAGAGAACACATGGGGTCTGTCTCACTGTCAGGAACGCAGACACGTCTCGCTGTCTGCTAGCTGAGCTCAGATTGAGACATTTTCCTGTCTGCACTTTAGCTTTCTCTCTCTCTCTCTCTCTCTCTCTCTCTCTCTCTCTCTCTCTCTCCCTCTTTCTCTCCCCCCTCTCTTTCTCCTATCCTATTCATTCTTTTGTGCAGAATACTGAAAGAAGCATGTCCGAGTATGCAAGAGTAAGCAACGTGAGAGTTTTATTTATCTCTAAAGAATTTTTTCACAATTCATGACTTGAACATTTTGATCTCATGTCATATAGATTGCAAAAGCAAATTTTGACAAATGTCACTGGTTCTCGTGTTGAGATTCTATATTTTAGTTTTGACCTGACGTGAGACTGTTTTACATCTTAGGGTGAGCTACAAACGTTGTATGGTCACATCCTTTGGATCTAGATTTGGAAAACAGAACGCAGGAAACAGAATCTATTGATAGAGTTTGTTACTGCCGCTGTCGTACCATAAACAATGTCAAGTCCCAAGCAGGTGATGGGCTGAAATCTGCACATTGGCCTGTATCTGTAGATTATGATGGTAATTGAACGGCTCTGAGAGCTCAGACTGAGGTGCATTGATTGTTTCTGGTTAATTAGATTAGACTAATCACATTAAGTTGGTGCCGGCCTGCCGGGGCGGATCCTGACGGTGGAATGAAAATGAGACCGTGTCATTGTTGGCACATAGTCATCTATGTAACACTGTCCCATGAAGGTTCATTCCTATGAGGTCTGGAGATAAACCACGGTTGTTTTGTTTGTCCACAGCGTTTATGGCTGTGTGTTGAGAGAGAGCTGGATCGGATAAACCCTTGAGCGGATCTCAGCCCGCATTGTGTTGTGCATCATCCAAGACAGAAGGGCTGTAATTAATGTTATACCAAACCTGGTGAATTGAAAACTGACTGACTGTGAATATACCAATGACATTTATTTTTTACATTTATGCATTTAGCAGACGCTTTTATCCTTACATTGCATTATACTATACATATCTCTATATTATTCGGTTTAATTTTTATATTATTTTAAATATTTATTTAATAATCGTATTATAAATATTATTATTCCCAAAATAAATATATATATATAAATATAAAAAACAATATATATATATATATATATATATTTATATATATATATAGGCTCCTATGCCCAAAATAATTTTTGCTATGACAACTATTGTCTTTGCATGTTTGGGTAAGGCATACATAAAGGGTTAGATTCAATATTTACATTTATGCGTTTGGCAGATGCTTTTAAAGCGACATGCAGTGCATACAACTTAAACATTTTATTCTTATTAATAACTTTAAAGTTAAAGACACACAAATTAAGCGATGTATAATGTTGCAGTGCTCAAATTATTTCATAAATAATTTTTATGCGAATTAATGATCATTTTGTGCATCTCCCCGATATGATTTGGTGCCCCCTGGGGGCTTTTTACACACTGACGTTGAGCGAATGCATTATGTCAAAATATTTTGTCATTAGACAGACACAGGAGCCCTTGAGAATTAGACTGAGATTTCCTGCAGTCTCTAAATGCAAAGCTTCAAATCCAAGCTTCTAAGTAGGTCTGAGAATTTAAGCTTTGTAAATCAACTATTAATCCATGTTAAAATATTACAACAAAAATACATAATGGCATGATTTTATTTTCAGCTGCAGGGTAAATTTACTTTTGTTTTTACTAAAAAGTGTCTGTAAAAAACTGTAGGTTTTGTTCTTCCTGTTTTGTTGTACTGCATTATGAAAAAAATGGGTGTTGTACATCAATATCACAACGAATCCAAATGCACAATTTAATACAAATGGGCAAATGCCCAGAGGAAGTGATGTCATAGTTTTATCCCCACATTTGTCATCGACTTGTTATCAAGCCACGTTATCAACCAATCATTTCGTTCAGCTTTTAACCTCCCCTTCTTTCACATATCTCCTGATCAACACAAAAACATCACATCCAGACAGGAAATAGAATCAGGTATCATTAAACATGGAGACTTCGAACAGAGAGGGGCTTTTCACAGGAACACAGCCAATCCCATTGTGTCGGGTCCGAATATAGAGTTCCATCTTACATAACACACCTGCAGCAGCCCAAAACTCTGTCTTGTTTTTGGATGGCCTCTCTCTCCTCTCTCAGGTCCTGCTGAGGGTGAAGGACATACCTAAACACAGCTGCGTCGCTTCCTAATACGGTTCTCTCTTTTACTTTAGAGAAAAACAAGTTCTTGGTGGTTTGTTTTTCCTTTTAAGCTGCTTCTTCCATACATGTACATATTCAGAGAAGAGAAACATACATATGCTCAGTGACGGAGAAGAGGCGATAAGACACTTGGACCGGGTCTTTTTCATTCTTTTGAGTGTCTCCATCTTTCGTGATTTGTATTTTTGGCTCTAAATCATTATTATTAGTCACCATTTGTTTATCATTGGGTTTTGCAAATATCTAACCAATAAAAAAAAGTTTATAAAATAAGGTTAATAAATTGTGCTTGTCAACTTACAACAAAATAGTATTTTTTTTTTTTCAATTTTCTGTAAAACAGTGAATTTGGACATCCAAGGTTTTGGAAATTAAAATTATTATTTGTTATAAATCTTATTTTTTATTTGTTCCAGATTTTCCATAAAAGCAATGATAGTCAATCCTTACAAACCATTATTATTTTATTATAGCAAAAGGGTAGCAACCTTGTTTTTTTGGCATATTTATTGCATTCAACCACAGTTTTACTGAAAATGATTAAATTAGTTAATTTAAAAGGTTAATTTGTGCTTAACAAGTTTCTTTTTTTTGTTGTACAACCATTGTTATGAGATTAAGTACCTTGCATTTGCAAAGGACTTTAAAGGCAGCTATTTATACATAAATACGTATTTGTGTATGCATGCAATTTTTATTACATTTCCAGCAAAAATGTTTGGTTCTAAATGACAACATTACCATAAATTTCAGTTTCTTGGACAATCATACAGTGTTTTTGTTTATACAGTCACTGTTTTGTAATCCAGCACTGAGTCATAAACTCTCATTTGTTGACTGGGACTTTCAGTGATGTCATGCTCCAGTGATACTGAACACATGTTCCTGCTGTGGAAAAACCAAACAGGATCTCTTATATCGCACCAGTTCAGGCCAGACCTCTGCTTCAGCTCTTTCTACCAGATCTTTAGGTTAGAAGACATGGTACTGCCTGCACTTCTGTATTTTTACTGGTGTTTAAGGAAGTATCACTATTATTACTATTGTAAACACATGGGGTGAGAATTAAACGTGTCCTGCATCTTGGAGGTGGGCTTTAGTGGTTAGTACGGACCACCCAGAACACCAGAAACCACAGCAATGCAATCACTTAAAACACCACAAAAAGCATAGCAACAACCACTAGCAATTTCACATGGGGTCACATATGGTCTGGCATGGTTTAGTGTTTAGATTTGTAAAGCAATGCATCTACTGTATTTAAAATGTCTATGCAATGCAGAAAAATGTGATTTTAGAAGTTCCTGACATCTGTTTCTTTTCCATTACAGCCTGAAGAGTTCGAAGCCGTCCATTCTCACACCTTCCGCTTGAAGACCTTCAAGAAGGGGAAACACTGCGGCGTGTGCAAACAGACTGTAAACAATGAGGGGCTCATCTGCAGAGGTCAGTCAAGGGAGGGGTGGGCTTCTTCAGGTGGTCTTCCACCAGAGACATCTGCCTGATCCAACATATGATGCAAAGTGTGTTAGAGCAGAGCATAGGCCTGACAGCTGCTCCGGGTGCTCTTCTTAACTTAATCATCACATTTATTAGATGATAGAGAGGAAAGTGTGCAGAATAATATGCATCTCTTACGGCAGCTGGGGGCTTGAGGGTCTGTGATATTCGCTTCATATGACATCACTGTCTGTCACAGTGAGGGAGACTTTTGGACACAAGGTTTCCATTATGGCACCGTGGCTGGTGCAGATCACAGTCTTGCCGAGCAGAAACAGCCCGTGTTGTGGCCCACATGTCAGACTCATGTGGTGTTAACTGTGCTGTTATTTATAAAAAAATGAAAAAACATGTAATGCTGAACAGTTAATTTGGCCACAATTTTGCGGTTTTATTTTATACAGTCACTAAAAGCTTGAATGTATATTAGAAATGGAGTGCCACTGGGATGATGTATTTTATAGGCCAACTTGGAAGTTAGCTCCTCACTGGTCCCTTATCAAAAGCCAATGGATTTTTTCCGTATTTATTTCCAACAAATAATTTAAGGTTTATTTAGACCTGCATAATTTTTTACCAATTAACACATTTACGAATTTTGAAACCTAAATATAATTTCCAGAAGTAAAAAGCTAGCATGATGCTATAAACCATCAATGTCACTACCACCAAGTCTCCAACAAAACCTTTTTTCACTATTAAAAACATGTGAATAAATCACCATCTATGTTTTTTGAGGTTTTGCATTATTTGTGAGATTTTAATGCACGATGGTGTTTAACGTCCCCAACAATGTCTGTAGTCGCATTTAGCAGCGCTTAACCAGTCTTTATTTTTAAGACACATAAAATCACGAGCAGGTCATTGATGGTGTCTTCTGTTGTAGAATAATATGTGAGATAATATTTAGAGGCAGACCTTATTTCAGGCATCTAACCAAAACCCATTTGACTTTGGGGCGATGGAACCAGAAGTGCTAATTTGCTAACTCGTTTCCGGGTTTTGCATACAAAAGCTGTTTCTCAATATGCGTTCTTCAGCAATCTTGTGTTCTCGCTCTACTGTACGTCATCATTAACTATCAAAGTCTGGTTCTAATAGTCAAGATCACAAGAACAGAGAATGCATAGAAGTACCCGGATGTTTTCTTGATACAAGGATGCGTCGTATGCAGACTTGCGCATACCGAACCCGCTTGAAGTCCCAGAAGTCATTGCAGCATCTTTTCGAGTTTGTATTTCCAAGGTTGCCTTGCAATACCGGTCTCCACAAGAACACAAGTCCGTTTTTTGCGTTCTTGGAATTGAGAAATGCCATCATTCCTGCAGCACTCTGTTGATTTTATCCTAATGTAGGTCAGAGGTCACTGTAAGATTTCTGTCTCAGCCTCAGAAACCGTAGCATTGGATTTGCAGTATTAGATGCGTATGCTGATCACTTTCAGACCGTGTAGAACCGTGTAGAAGTCTAGAATCAATGCAGTCTGGAACAAGTCAAAGCCAAGGAACGTTCCAGGTTGAATACAAGATAATGCAGATTATCAGGGAAGAATTCCACGTTTTGTTTTTACTTGGTTAGTAACCGAGCCAATATTCCGGAGGGTTTTAAACCTGATAAAGCATTTACGAATGAATAATTCAGTTAAACCTGTTGGTTATATCAGATATAAACTGATGCTTTGAAGTGGAAATATTTTAATTTCAATTTTTACTTCAGTGACCATAGCATTTGTAGTAAAAACAAATTTACCATGATCTCACTATAGTAAAAATAGTTTAACCATTATATTTCTAGAACAACTATGGTCATACAGTACAAATGCGTGATTACTACAGTTTTACTGTAATAAAACCATGGTTGATATTGCTAAAGGTTTCTACGTCAATGAACATCAGGGTGTGAGTTGAGTTAAACCATTTAGATTGAAAGATCTTCTATAACTTTACACGCACTGGATCAGAAAACAATTCTATCACACTCTCATGCCAGGTATTGATTTTTATGGTCAGCAGAAAAAAATCCATTATTATTTACACCAGCAAGTTGATCTGGGGAATATATAAGCCTTGAGCGATATCTTTACCGCGGTTAATAGTAAATGTTTGTGTTCATAACATTAGTATACATCTTGTGTTGGTGACATTAGGCTTCTTTCCAGATATTTGACCCTTCGATCGTAAAGATCATCCCGGGTAATGATTTCCATTGAGCAGGAGCGATGTCTCATTGTCAGCGTCCCTGGAGAATGTGTGCCATCAGAGAGTCTGAGTGATTGAGTTAAAGCACTAAAGACTATTAGTTAAGAGCTTTAAGAGGTGATTGTGTGACACTTGTGTTAAACAGCTGAGTTCTCCGGCTCACAAAAAGGATGAACCCTCCTCAGAGAGAGCTGATGCCTGTGGGCTTTGAGGTGGAGAAGACAAAGAGATTTATGCCCTCTTTGTATCTGAATTGTCTGATGGGGCTTTAAGTGAATGGTGGAAGAGGTCAGTTCTTTGTAGGCTGTTATTTAAGGGATAGTTAGCTAAAAATGGAAATCCTGTTGTCATTTATTCACCCGCCGCATGTTGTGACAAACTCGAATGCTGTCGCTTTTTTCTGTGGGCTTTATTTTAAAATGGCAAAGAGCAACAATGATTATTTTTTACATGCTATTGATTTCTTTTTTCAGAAAGCATTATATTGGACAAAAATGTAGATACTGAGTGCATGATCTGTCATTTATGCATTTTTTGGAAGAACTTTTAATTTTATGAAGTTTTAAAGCTTATGAAACATGGTCTGTCACTATGGGAAAGGGGAACATTATTCACCAAAAAATAAATTCCTTTATAATTTTCTCACCTTCATGCTATCTTGGATGTGTTTTTTAAGACACAGATAACATAAATAAATAAACCTCATCTAAACAGCTTTCCACTTCCATAAGATTGGAAAAAAAATTGGGAAGGAGAAGAAAGCAGAGAGGAAAAATGGAACAATAGTACAAATTCTAGATATTTTTATCGCTTTCTTATTTAAAGACATTAAAATATATAAATGTTTAACGAAGTTGACGTGGCGTTCACTTTTGGTAAATTTACCAAAATAAACTAATACAAAAGCTTGCTTTGGCCAAATTCTTATCATTAATAAATCCAAAAATAATATGTTTGTAAGCTAGTAGAAGGTCACAAATAAAACATTTTGGACAATTAAAGTATTATTCTTATATGTATATGACTTCCTCTTTTCAGTTAAACCCATTTTTTTTAATAATTATAAAAATATCTGTCATGTTCATTTATATGTCCCAAAATATAGCTCAAAAGACATTTATTCATTCTTATTCCTTTAATTTATTTATTAGTATATTATATAATTATATATATGTTTATACAGTAACAATATAAAGTGACATTTTCTTAAAAAATACTTGGTTTGTGTTTAAATATAGGATAGCATAGGTGAGTAAATTATGAGAAAACATTCATTTTTGGGTGAACTATTCCTTTATGCATTCTCCAAAATAGTTTTTCACTAACTTTCATTTGGATTTACAGACTTTGAGATGCTCTTGTACTGTAGGTAGATAGTTCCTCTGTATTTGAGTCCTAAGCTAATACCTCTGAATTGTCTCTGAATAAACTGTTTGAAGGGGACCATAACTTCACTTAAAGCTTTAAAAAGATAAGCATCCCAGCACAGTAGTCATAAAAATAAAACACGGCATAGTTTTACAGCAGTCAGCTGTGTCTGATCTCATTCCAAATGAAGAATATAATCTGATCACAGCGAGACACTTGTCATGAAAACAGCCCACAGCTCTCATCTTTCAAATGAATATCTCTTGTCATTTTTATTGCACAGATGTGGGTTACAGTTTTAAAGTCTGTCTAGTTTATTAGAGAGCTGAATCAGAGATGACATTTCAATCAATCTGTTTTATTGATTCATCAGCTGCAGCATTAACCAGAAGACTTCCACTGACAGAGTGTTTAAAGTGCTCAATCATTTACAAATGTGACCAATACTTCCATGGTTTTTGGGAATATGCATTACCATTCAGAACGATCATTTAAACTAAATGTTTCTCTTGACCTTACAAACATTTTTAATCTAAAGGTGTATGCATAAATGTCTGAAATGTTTGTAGACAAAAATATAACTGCGCAAATGTATTCGTTTCTTTCATTATAACATTTTATTTAATACGTTTTTGAAATGCGTGGTTTAATAATGTCAAAAACAGCCAATAGGAGTCCAGATAGATGTGAACTTCAATATTGTTTAAAAGGCATCTCAGGGTGAGACGTCTTGATTAAATGACAGGAAAACATTTCTGCAAATTCTAATGTGACTACATTGAAGATGCCAAAATATAGCACACTGTAGCTTTTGAATGATTTTTAGTCATAATATTTATGTTATTACCTACTTTTGATTTGTTTACCTCAAGTTAGTTAACCTTGAATGGTACCATGGTAATTCCATGGTGTTCGTGGTGGTCGTCCTTTGCAAAAACAATAATCATCATTTTCTCCCTGATGATATTTCGACTTATAATATGTATGTATTATATGTAAAATGGTTTAAAAGTAAATGGCGGAATGCAATATCTTCCTCCTCAGCAGGTGTGATTTGGCATTAGCATGTTGTACCTCATGCGACACAAACCTTTCACTGCAGGCGCTCACAGTGTTGGAGATAAACCAGCCCATCCGACTCACAACTCGTTCCCCGTTTGCCTTTCAATGGCATCGGTAAATCCGGCGTGTCCGTGCTTCACGCCAGTATAAACACTGTGGGCCCGGCACTGAGGTGACCCAGAGATACGAAACGCTTTCAAGGGGGAACGTGTGGGTAAAAATAGCCTTTTCTGTGGTTTCGTTTAAATTCCATCTCTGCCTCGGGACGCTAAGATTGTTTTCCTTTTTCTGAGACAAATGCGAAATCTCTCCCGATCGCCCCCCGGGGTCCTGAATGAAATGCAGGCTGCTTTTTTGCGGGATTGCACACATGGCAAACACATGAGGGTGGACACACCGTCAAACACAGTTTAGGTCAGTTTACCCGGAGGATTACAGCTGACAAATGAGGAAACGTAAATTTTTTGTGTAATTTATGTGCATGTAGTTGGAGGAACTGCACAAATGTAGGTTTTGCAAGATGATAAACCACGTACATGCACTGTGATGAGGTCACGGTGTGACAAAGTGATGCTAATATTGTATACCGTTTGAAACAATCGCTTCATGATTCCTATTGTTTTTTCATTTAAATCTTAAGAAAATAGTCACAAACCAGACGGTCAAGCAGACCAACTCACACTATTGCAACCAGCTTTATCTAGTTGTCTGGTTTTCAGGCTGGTCATAGCTGGTTTTAGCGGTCTGGTTTTAAATTTAATTTAATTGGCAGACGCTTTTATCCAAAGCGAGAGCATAAAACGTTTCATCAACACGCTAAACAATACAGTTAATTTACAAGGCCATGTTACTATGAGGATTTAAGCTGAAGTAAGCAAGGGAGCGAGTAAACAACATGGTTTGAACACTGTTTTAGACCAGCAGGTAACCAGACCAGCATAAACCAAATAAGACCAGCCAACCATCTTAGTCTGGTGTGTTTCAGCAGTGTGGTTGAGCTAGTGTTGTTATGTCTGGCTAGTCATACAAACAGATTTGAGTTTGGTTTGTTGCTGCTGCAGTCGTGGCGCAGAAATTACACAGCAGGTCCATCACGCAATGTTTACTTTCTCCCATCCATCATTCTCATTGTGATTCTCACACACGCACGCGCGTTACGTAACACTCACTATAGCTCCTTAGGGCTTCCAGAAGTTGCCACTCCTCTCCTGGAATTGCATTAGTGCAATGAGATAAGCAGATTGATGAACACAGCCGTTCATTTCTCCCTGTTGATAGACGGCCTTTGTGCTGAGTCTAGCATCATTACTTTAATCAGCTGAACCTCGCTGCTTCTGAACACCACACACACACACGAGACATTGAATTATTTTAGCTTGCTTGTTTTTACATGTATAATATCATAACCGTAACATCACAAATGCTTTAGTGAAGCATGATTCAAACATGCCTTGTCGTCTAACAGTACATTTGTTTTTAAGTTATAGCTACTATTCTGAATTTCTATCGAAGAGTCAAATGCAATATTTAAGTGAAACGCTGCCACCTTCTGGTGAAACAAAGATGGTTTAACCTAAAAAATACATTTTCCCATTTTTTACCTTATATATATATATATATATATCACATTGACATTTTGACATTGGAAAGGATTCATTCAGTAAAGGTTCTGTATGTGATTTCAACCATCCTGCTTATTTCCATCAGATGTTTCTATTGATTTAGACCATCCTTAACCCTTCATCCACACTCCCTCTCTCATAAACATGCATCTTACAAGAATACAAACCATAGATTCCCTCCTGAGCGACTAAAATAGACTGTTACTGTATCTTGACCTTGTCACAGACACAGGTGGGATTTCTCAGAATGCCTATACAGTTTATAAGTGATATCTGTGAGGTAGAGATGTTGTTTAGAAAGAAATCTAGAGGAATAAAGGCAGTTTTTATGAAGAATAGAATGAAATCATCCTTCAAGGGTAATTGAGGTCCGCATTGCAGACAAGCGGATGCAGTAATTATTCTTGCCACTAAGAGGCAGTATAAGAATATACTTCATATTCTCTACAATCCTGCAGTTGTGTCACAGTCTTGGTTTTGGTTTTGGTTTGTAAGACAAATCCAACCAACCACGATCTGGAAAAACACGTGCTGAAGTGAACAGCTGTTTCAACACACGTGCGATTTATCCTGCATTCCCAGGCTTTCAGAAAGCATGTCGATTCAATATTGCACATAGATTTGGAAATCACTCGGAAGCATCAGAGAGAAGTGTGGGAATTGTTCCACACAGGATATTAAAGCTTAACAGGGGTTTGTTTCGTGGTTTACACCTGAAATCACACTTTAAAGGATAAACAGGGTCATATATGAGTAAGGTTGGTGCAGATAAGAATAAAGACGTTTCATTGGTTCAATTATGTGTCTTTTTAACTCCATATGAGTCATGTTCTGTACTAGTTCTATTTAAATAACAGGTCAACGTGTAATTTATTATTCGCATACGCTATAGCTATCTGGAGCTCTCAAATCTTGTCGAGTAATAAAGTATATCGTTTTCAAAAGAAACTTTGTAAATTGCAGGTTGTTATGTGAAAGACGTCGCCTGTAGAATGACCTGTAATTTATGATCGTTCCTTTTACACATCAAAATAATAATGACAGGTGATGTAGTTTTTCATGCAGTGAGTGTGTGTGTGTGTGTGTGTGTGTGTGTGTGTGTGTGTCTGTAGTCTGACAGGAGTGGATGTGTATATAAATATTGAAGCGTACAGTTATCAATCATATTGCCAGCTGGAGTTTTGTCAGCTGCTCCAGAATTTTGTGTGGTGGATGCGGTAAAACGTCCAGAAAACAACACACTGTAAATATTTACTCCGCTGGCGTATCCAGTTGTCAGTGTGATGGGGAATTCTGTGTGGTTCTGGAATGGTAAACGGGGCACTAGTCTTATGTCACGGTATGAACCACATAAACCACTGTATAGTTACTTTTAGCAAAACAAGTTTTTGCTTTATGTAATTTTATAAGTAAGATAAAAAACCTGTAACTTTTTAGGGTTAAAAATGAACAAACATCTGTTATTGAGCAAGTACATAAGTCAGTGTTGAAGACTGTCACCTTACGTTACCCTTGATTCACAATGGTGGGCTTAATGATTTATCATTTGAATAATGCTAGAATTCATAATAATGATATATAATTTGAGCTTTTCTGTGCGATTTTGCATTAAATATCAGTTTGATGTCATTTGACTTCAATGCATTCATTGTTTTCCAGTACAAATATCTAAAAATTCTTAATTCAAATTTACTTGAGATGCAAAGTGACCCAAGATACTACTTGTTAGTAAAGAAAGAAAATCTAAGAATTAAAAAAAAAAATATATATATATTTTAGTAAATATTAAATATATATAAAAAAGAATGGGGTTAAAAAATTGATCTGATCTGCGCATTTTAAGCATAAACATATTTAATAATGGAAACTATATTTTATGAAAATATTCGATTTACGAAATTTTTGATCAACACAAAAATACAAAAAAATAATCCAAAAATATAATGATTTTAATGATTTTTTGTATTGTTGAACACACATGGAGATAAGTACCAAAAGTAATCTGTAGTTTTATGTTTTTAACAGAGATGGCAGTAGAGAGGAAAAAGTTACAGATTGTGCAGCTTTAAATGAGATTTTACATACAAACAAAACAATAAGAAAATTCATTAAAATAAAGTCTGGGATCAATGCGCACAACATCTGTCACATAAATAAAATAAGAACGTCCGGCGACTCATTCAAGTGATTCAGAGAAGACTCGTTTTTTCCAAACCAATAACTTTGTTATTCATTTACTTTCAGCTTTATATTTCAGCAGACTGCTTACATGCACACACAGCGACATTACACGCTGCATGAAATGTAATTTTAAGGACATTGTAATAGTTACTCTAATGCTTAACCCTCATATGGCACAATGGCACTCAGGAGAACCGTACTGTTTGAGAGAATGGCTGCTCTTTGTGTGTTTGTGTGGATGTGGAGCACAGTCCAGTGTACTTGTTTGTGAGGAAATCCGCGGTCCAGCTGTCTGATTGTGCTTTCGCTGTAACCCGGCACGGCCCAGCCACCTGGGACTACAGCCCCCTACAAAAGACCAGTATGGGAAATGCCAATTCCCGTCCCACCTCCTTTTCTCTTTCTCAACATTCTTAAAGCCTTGAGTCAGATATTAAGCTGTCTCTCGCTTCTGTAATCTCACAGCCGTCACCTGTCTCTCCTGCCCCTCTTTAGCTCTGTTTACACAACAGACGTGATTTCCTAACAAGGCAAAACCATGCGTGATTCACACAACGTACTTTCACACCCAATATGGTGGTGCTGTTTTTCATCCTGTATCCTTCAGAGACGAGGGGCACATGTGTACAGAAACATGTCGTCCATCTATAAGCATGATGATAAACACAAGTTGTCACACATTTTGCATGAAATCAGTTCGAATGATAAATTCGTAATTAAAAGTGAATTTGGTTTATTTTTTAATCAAAAAAGTTACACTGCAAAAAATGACTTTCTTACTTAGTAATTTTGTTTTCCAGTACAAATGTCTAAAAATTCTTGAATCAAGATGCATTTTCTTGATGAGCAAAATGACCAAGAAAATAAGACTTGCTTTTAGACCAAATATATTAAAATTAAGTGAATTTGTGCTAAAAACGAGCAACAAAATCTGTCCATGGGGTAGGAAAAAAGAAATTGAAGTAAGTTTGACTTTTTTCTTAGTCACTAAAGTCAAGATTATTTTTCTTACCCCATGGACAGATTTTTTTGCTTGTTTTAGGCACAAATGTATTTAAATTTAATATTTTTTGCCTAAAAACAAAACTTATTTTCTTGGTCATTTTGCTCATCAAGAAAATGCATCTGGATTCAAGAATTTTTAGACATTTTTACTGGAAAACAAGATAAAAATACAAAGTAAGAAAGCGATTTTTGCAGTGTACAGATTGCAGCTTAAATCGTTTGTTTTGTTCATTCCTATGGGGTATATGCCGAACGGCACGTGCAGAAACCGGACAACAAGTCTCATCGCATCCGGTTGAAGTCGTTTGTATGCGTTTCATTACAAAAAGCGCCGTTTTACTCAAAATGCCTTTAAATTAGCAACCAAAGATGATCAAAATCGAAGCGCATCACATAAACAGATTTATATATAAACGTTTTTTTATTTTTCTTCTCAAAGACATTTGATTATTAAAATAGCATGAAGTGCCAAAAAATGGAAGCGGTTTGCTAGGTTAGCTGATTACCTTAAAAATCCATAGATATCACTGATAGTTAATACTGTTAATACACGTTTTGTGACAAGCGGCTGTAACGAGACCTGTTTACCGGTTTAGTCACGTGACATTCGACATTGTAAACACATCCTTTAGTCGTAGTAAAATCCCCTTCAAATTCAACAACCTCTCACTTTTTTTATTTTAAAACGGGCACATATCCCCGGAGCATCTCGAGGTTAAGTGTTCTGCTCACAATCATGGGAACCCATAACTCAAGCGTTTTCTCAGGTTCCGAACATTCCAGATCCATCAAACCACAGCACCCCGCACCAGAATCAAACCCTCATCAGTTCTCCAAACTGTCTCGCATCCGACACACTCCCAAACAGGAGGATCACATGCTAATGAAAATATCCTGCAAAAGCCAAAAACTATGCAGACCTGACGCCAAAGTGCGGCTTTCCTTCCAGTTTTCCACCACTCCCGAAAGACACGAGAATCTTACCCGACGAGAGCTTTCCAGCGCTTTTCTGAGGCTAAACTTTTCTGAGCTAGAAAAGAAATGCTACAAACATTACACATGCACAAAAATATGCGACCCAAGACAGGAAAAGAGAGAGATTACACAAGATACAGTCTACTCCAGAATAAGCACTTATTTTTACTCTCTGCTTTAAAACTCTGAATTTTCCCAAGCCTTTTTAGATTTGAGTTGATTTATATTTTATGTCTAATCCTTCGGTCCTCCGAGTTGATGTGCAGGAAGAGAGAGAGCGAAAAACCCTTGTAGAGTTTACTACTAAGGCATCATGGCCATGCTACTATTGTAGCCAGCATCGTTTTCTGCATTTTTCCTCGAACAAGGGAATCCTTGTTAAAACAGAAGCAATGTTGATTCTACATGTAATGCATTTAATACCATGAATCCATTAGTGGAGTTGGAGATGATGGGGTGTGGCTTTGGAAGCATTTCATCACTTTGGTGACTAAAATACCCTCCTTGTGTATAGACCTCTGTTATTGAGACCCAACCCCTTTCTGTGGAATGGCAGTGAAGACATAGAACAGAGCAGGTCTGTGTTACACCAGAGATTCGGGGGGGGGGGGGGGGGGGGGGGGTGTTTGCTGAAGTTTACCTGTATAAGAAGAGATATGGATTAGAACTGGGACAGATTGGAGGTTGTTTATGTTTCATGAGCCTTGCAATTTATTTGGACAAGATTCGTTTTTGAAAGGATAGAATGTTACATTTATGTTTTACAAAAAACGTCTCAGTGGTTTTGTGTTCATATAATGGAAGTTAATCGGGTCCAGTGTAGTTTGGTTTCCAACATTTTTCAAAATATCTTTTTTTTGTGTTCTGCAGAAGCAAGAAAGCCATACAGGATTGATCTGACATAAATGAATAAATACATTTTTACAATTTCACTGATTTGGGTAGAATTGCTTCCTCTGTAAAAAGAAATGTTGGTTCTACTTAAAAAAAATAAGTAACCTTGCTGCCTTTACATTTTGAATGAATTCAATTTAGTTAACATAACGAGTTGAAATTCATTAGTTAACTAGTATTTTTTGAGTTGAATGAACTCAAAGTTTTAAGGCAGCCATCTTTCTTTACAACAAGATGCTGTTTAGTCTTGATGTATTTTCATAGTTGCTGTGTGTCATATTTTGGAAGCTCTATTAACAGAAATGCAATATAATATACAGAACTACTTGGTCAGAGGTGTATAAAGACCTTACATAATGAAGCGTTATGTTTTTATTACTTTAGAATGAGTAGTTTTTATCTACACACTGCGGGCTCACCTTACATAGAACTCTCCATGTTGTGACTACAGTATCCCGTAACGGACAAACTTCTCTACAGAGAGCGTTTCGTAAATGCGTTATCTCTTTTGGGAAAGAAGTGAAGTGCTTAGAACGGGAGGGGGTGGAGTAAACAGTTGGTTGCAATTTGCTAGATGCCCCTAAAAAATACAGACAGCACCTTTAAGCATGCTTATTTAGCATCTGGATGCTTATTTTTTCCAGCAAGATCTGGCAACGCTGAGGTACATTGCAAATTCGTTCCTATATTAATGCCTTGGATGAGTGGACAGAATTCTTCTGTGTTTTCAAAACATGCTTTTCTTGCTGTGGTCACAGTTATGAAACACATCTGAATGTCTGAAACCCGCACTGATGAAACACATCTGAATGGGGGATGTGATGTGACCATCTCATGTAAGAAACAGAGATGCTGCATCTGTGTCTGGTGTGGAGTGTGCTGGTCAATGTCACGTCTGTAATGGCAAATGTTATTTGACGGGTCACAGTATAAACAGGAAAAACCCTGTACGTTAAACACACATTCATTCTGAAACACCGATGACAGAGCCAGGGATAGATAACCCATTCTGGCTTTTCTAGCTATGAGTCCAGTTTTATCTCTCCTCCGAGTTACCGCATCGCATTAATGCAGGTAGAGAGTTGCGCACATGGTTATTTTGTGACAGTACACCATGACAAAAATCAATCGAAACAACATTAGAGGATTGCAGAGAACGGGTTTCTACTGAGATGAACATGTGCTGCTATGATTGAGTTTGTTTTTCTGTGTGTCTAAATTTAGTAACCAGACATCCAGAATAAATGAATGGAAATAACACTACTACATTTGTGAATCAAATTTGGGAAAGACATCACTGAACGATTTGAATCGTATGCTGGACTATGCTGGTGTTGATGGCTCTGATCCAAAAGCTAGTGTGCTGTCTATAAAGACAACAACTTAGGGCACCATAAGCTTTAGTTATAATTTGTGGACTTGAAACATGTTTTTTTGTGTCTTTTTACAGTTTGCCGGATAGCCTGCCACCGGAAGTGTGAAGTTAAGGTAAGAAACAAACCATGTCTCATCTATTTCTAACATTCTGACATTCCAGGTAACCTAAAATCTAAATGTGCTTTGAATGTGTCGTGCTAGGCTTTCGATTATCCCGAACCAGGTTCTTTTGTGCCTGCAAAACTCCTAAAATGGTTGCGCCGTGCATCACATTTTTCTCTGGAAGCCAAACAAGTTTTATCACAGAGAAATGTTTGTCCTGACAGTGAACACAGGTCTGTTTTGTTAGGGAAAGAGTGTTGGCATACTCCGGCCATCTTAGGAATCTAAAAACGACTGCATGCAATCACTGGACATGTTTGGTCCTCCTGTGGGGCGCTTGCCATTTTGAAGGGTGATTTTGATAAAAGGTTAATGGGTAAATCTTTTGGAGCTGTCTATACTGTGTATTGGACTAACAGTCACACCACTGAATAAGGTCTGTATCAATCAAACAATATTTGAATTTTCATCATCATTTTTCCATTGCAATGCATTATGGGATTGCCCTCGCCAAAGGTATACAAGTGATGCTACCTTTTGAATGCCCCCAACTTGCACCTCACTAGAATTCTGAACAACGTCATCTCGTCTCCATGTGGCTGCCATTATTTTCTATGGAGGTGCTGATGATGTGTGTGTGTGTACAGCTAATCCTACTGCTGTGCTCCTCATTGCACCCACAGGAAATTCCAGAGGTGTGAAAGGGTGCGTGTATGTTTTGAGTCCTCTTGAGCGTGTTTGTGGATCACTGAACACTATACAGTAGCTTTCAGCATTCCTTCAGCTATAGCAAAATGCATCTTAAACGTGTTCTCTTTAAGCACTGAAGAAAGAGAGATGAGGCTTTTTGTTGGATAGATTATGTCTGATTTATAAGGAGAGCTATGACAAGTTTCTTTGATTCAACTGCAATTAAAAACTCCAGATCTGTTTGGAGATGTGTAGTCTAATAACTTCCCCTGTCGGAGTCACTGAGGAATTTCCGCCAGATCCAGGAATGGATGCAATTCATCCTCCCACCATTAGATAAAATATAAAAATGACATTTGATAAAGTTTAAAAATGACAAGAAGTCTTAGGAGTTTCCTAAGTCAACATGAAATTTCGTTCACAACCCAACGGAAGTAAACAGATGTCTGAGTAAATTTATGTATTTAACAAGCATCTGGATATGATTGGATCTAAAAAGTCGTTCCTAACATTTTTATGAATCATTATAAAGACTTTTTTTATAATATTGACCTTTTGTTTAAATTTGATGGATACATAATGTTTAATGGAAATGTTATAAAGACTAGTGGTCAAACGCATCGCGGTTGTTCCGTGATCCGTACGGATCGTTCTCTATGGTTCGGAACGCATGTGACCCGCGTATTAACTGTAAGTTTATTCATCATAGAGTCAAAGATTGTTTTAGCGCGCACACGCTCTCTCTCTCAAGTATCTGGACGAGTACAATATTAAAGTGCATTCTTGCGTATATCTTCACTTAAACTGCTGCTTAAACTTAAACTGTTTAGAAACATATCTTAAGTTCTCTAAACTGCTCATATTACAATAAAAAAAGATCTGATCCGTGACCCGAAATACACAATATGATCCGAACCGTGAGTTTTGTGATCCGTTGCACCACTAATAAAGACAAACTTTCTAAACTCGGTTTGGTGAATGTGCACCAGTGAATAGAGTCGAATCAATTCACATTTAAACAAAAATGATTTGCAGCAGGACGGTTTTCACAACAGCACGCCACAAATCACGTCTTCCATATTTAGATAAGACTTGCACATGGCCCCTGTTTAACCTCTGCCACTAAAAGCAAATGCTCAGACCGTTTGCTATGGCCACACTGGACTGTTTACTGGCTCTGGTCCCCGGCTGATGGAAGGCTGGAAGAAACCACATAAACACAAATATGACAGACTGAAGTGCCCTGAGCCCAAATTAGAAACAGTTATCAGAATTTGTTAACAGTTTTTGTGTCTTGGATAATGGTTGGCAGGTTCCTGATTGCAGAAAAGTTCCCTGTAAAATATATCCACGTGCACACGTGCGTGTCCGACCTTCACTTGGAAAGCTCGGAGATCTTGGACAAAACAGATTTCAACCTCTGTAATCTCATGCCAGGCTCAGATTATATATGTGTCCAGACATCACTAGTAAATCTGGCTCAGACTTTAGAACATTGCAGGTCAGACATCTCCAAACAGAACAAATGACTTGTTGCATATATATTATTGGGATACTTTAACCTGGTTCACAGCAGGTTCACAGCACATGAGCTCGGAGACTGGACGTAATTTGAATTCCAAAGGTTAGAAAATGAAATGAAGTGACAGTCTCTGGGTGATTGTAAATATAGGCAAGGGAAGTTAAGTGCTGGAGTAAAATATTCATTAGACTCAAATGGCAGCCGCGAGCTGTGGAGAGCTGATGTGATGCCAGCGCGTGCAGAGCGCCGGGGAGAACCAACGTGTTGAAGTCAGAGGCCAATTACTGTAAACGCCAGAGGAAATGAGTGAGAATTAAAAGGTGTGAGAAAACATGTAGCTGAAGACCTCGGGTCTTCATTGTGTAGCCTGACATGTTTCTTAAAGGTGAAGTGTGTCATTTCTATTCTTAAAGGCGCTGTGTGTAATATTGACGAGGATCTATTGACAGAAATGCAATATAGTATACATAACTAGATCTTCAGAAGTGTATAAAGATAAAGAATTTCATTACCTAGCTATTTCTATCTACATACACCACGGGTCCCCTTACATTTGTCATGTTGTTTCTACAGTGTTCCTAAACAGACAAACTGCTCTACAGAACGTGTTTTGTGAATATGTAACTCCTTCAACAAAGAAAACGTGAGGCATCTTTGTCCTTTGTCAGCCACCATATGGTTGCAATTCATAACCTCATCACTAGATGCTGCTAAATTTCATTAACTGGACTTGAACTTGAATTTGAACAGTCGGGTAAGATTTTTCAGGAAATGTCAGTTTGACCACATTTTACTTCAAGCCAAAAGTACACAAGTTAATCTGCTTTTATCTTTCAGATAGAGATATAGACGCTTTAGCTCGGGCACTGAAATGCTTGTTTAAATCTGAGTTTGAGGTGTTGGCTTGAAAATGATCTCAGGCTCCAAATATCTGTATGTTTTTGTCAGAGATCCAGTCTTAAGTTATTTTGGGTCTGTAGAGAGAAATATCTGTCCCTATTTGGTAATCCTGAAGTCTATAGAAAGACTACATTCTCACATGACTGCATTATACTTGACTTTACCAGGACTCTTCTACCGCCACAGTATCGCAGAAGCAAACAGTTATGCACATAAAAAGCAACGCCATTCTTGCCAGCTTTTCAAGCTCGTGTGTTTGTGTAGAGGTTTCTGGCCTGGGGTTTAGTGTAGAACCGACCTGAATGGATTCAGCTCTGTTTGGACGATGAAACACTACCGCAATGCGTCATGAGTAATGTTCAGGTCAGTCTCCGGGCAGCAGTACGAGAAAATAAACTAACTGTGACCACTGTAAATCGCCTCCTTTCCTAACAGTTTAGCTTTTCTTTCTTTTCGAAGTTTTTTTGTAAGCGTATGAGGCCACAACACATTGTTAGTGCTGGCGAAACACACTGTCCCTTTACGACGCTTTGCCTCATTTCCACTGCGTAATGTTCTTCTTTTTCACATGAGGTATCTGAGGACTGGCCCGCCGCTATCGAGAGAGTTATAACCTCCCCCTGTTTGTTTTTTTGCCACTTGAGGGGTTCAATTAAGCCCCTCACATACTGGAGTTCTGCTCGGGGCGGTTTAGAAGCATGGTTTCAATCGGGTTGGGTTTTGTCTAGTGGCTGGTTCTCACTGTGTTTACCCGCTGAGCTTATAAAGATCTGGTAAGGAACTGTTTGTCGACAGAACAATGATGGGTCCTTCTCCAAAACTGCATTCCCTGTTAGCCAAGAACATGGGTGACTCAGAGCTGGGTTTGGTCGTGGGGGAAAACTATACAGGAAAAGCCCCGCTCCACCCTGTCCGAGTGAAGTCCGCATGATTCCTGGACGAAATGCACATGCTTTTGCAACGGTTTTCTGATGCTGGCTGTTCAAATGGCAGAAATGCCAAAAATTGTGACTTGCATATTTTTTTGTGTTCATTCCCCAAAATGCCTTTCTTCACTCACAGCTGTCACATGAGGCTTTCAGTTGAAGCATCATTAAATACAAACCAATAATATTACTCTTTCAGCACTTAAACTACCAGTCCAAAGTTAAGGGTATTTATTTTATTTTATTTTATGATGATGAATGAAAAACTTAATATGTGGTTATTATTGAAGAGTTTATTTGCAAAAACAGATAAACACCATCTTTTTAAAAAAAATCTAAAATTATGTTATTATTACGTTATCATGTTTTTATTTTGTTTCATTGTGTTCGTTAGCTGTTATCATTCCATAATCAAAACAACGCAACTGCAGTTTGATAGATATTAATTGAAATGTTCAATAAAAATGTTTTTATTTTTTTTTATTTTTGAAAATGATAAAAACTTACCAGAGTTATCTGTCTTTGCAAATGAACTCTTCAATTATATCTTTGTTTATTAAACTCTCTCCTGCTGATTTTTAAGATTCATTTTAGTCATTTCATTAAGAAACATTTCGGTCAGTTTTTGAACTTTGTTAAATGCATTTATCAGTTCTATTGTATTGCACTCAACAGTTTGGTTGCATGTCAGTCAAGTCTTAATCTAGAAGGCAGCTCAACCTTGATGATTCTTAACAAAAATAATTATAGCAAGCTAGTGCTTGAGTCTTGCAGCCAGGCGAAAAAACAACCTGTCAAAATGTACATAAGTGTGTGTTGAGCTGAGAGAGAGAGAGAGAGAGAGAGAGAGAGAGAGAGAGAGAGAGAGAGAGAGAGAGAGAGAGAGAGAGAGAGAGAGAGAGAGAGAGAGAGAGGCTGTGGAAGTGAGTGCAGGGAATGTGTTTCTAGAGTTTGGAGGTTGATTGAGGTGTGGTTGGCAAAAGAATGTCAGTGCACCTCCTGTACACACACTTTCCTTCTCATAAGATTTTACAGCCCGGTTGCAGCTGTGGTTTAGTGCCACACATTTGGACTTTAGAGAACAGGACTGTGGAGGCTCAGCATCTTTCAGCAGACTCTCACAACCAGGTAAGAGCAGTATTGATAGAATTAAGTGTTTGATACTTTGGATAGTTTTACATCAAAATGTTGAACTGAATAGAGAATAGAGTTTTCTGTGGAAGGCAATACTGGCACCGTTCTTTTAGGGCTGGATGAAATTATCGGCTTTTCTGTAGTTCAATGTTCAGAGCATGGTGCTAGCAACTCCAAGGTCATGGGTTCGATCCCAGGAATTGCACATACTCAGAAACAAATGTATAGTAAAATGCAATGTTAGTTGCTTTGGATAAAAGCATCTGCCAAATGCATAAATGTAAATTATCAAAATCTTCCAGCAGGTTTTCAGTCATTTGTGACCATGTCTTATGGGGCAATTTTTTTAAATTGAGATTTTTAGATCCTCTGAAAGCTGAATAAATAAATAATTTAAAACTCTGAAATCTGAGGGTGCAAAATGTAAATATTAAGAAAATCGCCTTTAAAGTTGTCCAAATTAAGTCCTTAGCATAGCATATTACTCACAAAAATAAAGTTTTTATATATTTACGGTAGGAAATTTACAAAATATCTTCATGGATCATGATCTTTACTTTATATCCTAATGATTTTTGGCATAAAAGAAAAATCTATAATTTTGACACATACAATGTATATTTGGCTATTACTACAAATGTTATCTTGCTACTGAAGATCCAGGGTCACATTTATATGGTGGTGATGGCATATGGTATAGAATATATTTTTGGGATCTTTTGGACTTACATATGCTGTCTATTTGGGTTTGGGATAACCTTTAGGATAAATTAAATTACATACTTTAAAAATAAAAACAGAGAATTTTTCAAATTCAATGTTTGAAGCTTGGTGGAATGCAAGCAGATATGAAATAAAGAATAATTCAAAAATATTTTTGCCTAAGATGTAATATTTGTAAATAGCCAATATACCCACTGATGTGAGTTGTCACTTGTACTTGTAATTGTGCTGTATTAACACCAAATTGGGTTGCTTGGCAACCGTAAACAACCAAACTTTGTTGTGCCCAAAAGCACGCCCTAAAAACAAGTTACTTCTCATCTTAACTTGTTTGGGACACGTCCCGCTGTATTTTCACAATACAGTCATGTTTTTTGTTGCTCGTGGGTGTAGATAATATAAACCCCACTAATAGCTGTGCAAATATATCTACTGTAATACAAATGACATCATAAAAATACCTGTTGACACATTTCAGCGATTGCACGGTATACAGCGTCATACCTCCCATACCGTCTTTAATCTCTGACCCATTTCTTCAATGGTTAAGTCACTCAAACATGCCCGAGTATTTTGTAGTTGTAGTTTTATCTGGCTATTCTGTTGTTTAGTCTGACATCACGCACTACCATATATGGAAGGTCATGTACCGTCTCCGGGTCCAAACTCTCTATCAGATGCCATAGGAATACAGCAAAAAAATGCTAATAAATGCTCGTGGCAAGCTGGAAAACCGTGATTCTAACCTTTATTTCCATAACGAAATTCCAAATGGCCAGACAGCGATTAATTGTTCGAAGTTTATTAAAATATTAATGTTGGGGATTCCATGAGCCTGGAGAATGTAGTGTATATATGGTGAGTTCATTAATGTTTGCTTATAAACGGCTGTTTATGCTGTAGCCCCGCTTGAAACGAGTGTAGCCTTGGACCCGGAAATGGTATTCCTGACGTCATCACTAAACAACCGGATAGTCTGCGGTTATGCAGTGAGCCGCCGAGTGTCAAGCCTCATTTGGGAGTGCTACTTTAGAAGTGGCTGACTGTTCTCTTTGTCAGCGTTTGAAGGACTGTTTGTTGCAGGTCAGTCCATTTCTTCATAGGGAGCTCTGGTGTCTCCGGCTCTAACCTCTGGCTGACTCTTTTAGGATCATTTCATATGCAATGATCTGTCTCCTGTTTTGGAGACCTAGTTCAGAGGAATAGTTTGTCATTAATGGAGATTTATATCTAACATAAAACTGAGATGTTTTGACTTTGTGGAACATGACTAAAGTGGTTGAGTAGTCCTGTGGGGGTGTAGGGCCATTCAACCACAACCACCCCCTACTTGTGGAAAAGAATCACTGTATTTTAAAGAGATTTATTTCATTTATTTCAAAATGTCTTTTTTTTAGTGTTGTGGGTTATTATGTGGTTGTTAGGAAGTTATGGGTGGTTGCTAGTCCCTACTCGGTGTACGTTTGTAGGATTTTTAAAAGTTTGTAAGTCACGAGTTTGATTTGGTTAGAAATGTAGTTGCACGCTTCTGTTTGATACAAATCTCTAACCCTGACCACTGGAAATGTTCAGCCGTTCATGTGAAATGTGAACCATTCGGTTGCTTCGGTGATGGGTTGAGCGAATGGTAATCCCAAGATGTTTATCGTTCACCTGACGTCATCAATTAGCTAATAATGTTTAGCTCAGTCCAGGTGAATACATATTCATAATGCAGTATTCATAATTCAAGCTATGCTTGGCACCGTTTATAAGAACGGCCACTTAGAGATATTAAACGTCCTCGGGTAAGAAAAATACATCTTTTATTTTTTAAACTCATAATTCAGCAATATCTCTAAGATGCTTTGGGCTTGACTTATAAAGTTTTATGAGATTTATGATTTCCCCCACTTTCAGTTTCTTTCTACACCTCTGGCCAGACGATGAAAGCACAAAAAGGGGATTTTTTCCATTGTTTCCGCTGTGAGTCCCTCCTCTCTGGCCCTGCTCCCAGTCTTTGATTCTTGTCTGTGCTTCTGGGGTTTTGCACGTCCTCAGCGCAGTGTCGACTCCAGGCTTCTGCTCCTGAAAACAATGGCTTCACATGGACACCTCACATGGCGTTTGGGTGCAGCCATCATCAATCACTGCTGTACACATCCAGACCTCTTGTGATGTTCACGTCCCGTGACTGCGCTGTACTTCTTTGTGACTCCTATTAGGAATAAACTTAACAGACTACTTGATCATGAAGCCAATGTCAGAAACATTCACGTCATGTCATTTTTATTTGCTGTAGTGTTGCAAATGTCCAAGAGTCCCAGTTGAGCAATGTCAAAGAAAGGCTTTATTGGAAGGAGTCCAAGGAGTCAGCTTTATCTCTTCTAAGGAGACTAGATGTTGGAACTTGGATGCAGTGACTTGCTTCCATTTTGACGAAAGAGCATCAGAGGGGCCAGGCTCTGATGCTGGGTGATGGAGTTTGGATCAAAGTCAATATTCCAATTCATCCCAAAGGCATTCTGTACGAGTTTGTATAGAAGTTGTTACTCAGCAGATTCAGTAAACCATTTCTAAGGCTATTTTTGTTTGTAAAACTTGTGTGTTCCATTCGCTGCTGAAAAAAACAATAGAAACCATTAAAGAAGTTGTATTGGTTTTAATGGGAACTTTAATGGTGTCTACTGGTATGTGATGGATTCTATTGGTAGGATGTTAAATCCTATTGGAATCGTATGAATTCAATTTTGTAATGGTTTTAATGGAAAAAGTTAATATTAGTATTTTAATGAAAACCAATTTCTGTGATGGTTCATATGTTTTTTTCTTCATCAGATATGTTATTGCCTAAATGATGTCTTATAACTGGAGAATGCATTAACAAAATACATGGTTTGCATTGATTTTGTAGCAAGTTAGTGGGTTTGGCTTTGTGAGAAAGTGATAATAAATAGCATCTTGAATGTTGCTATGTGAATCTGTAAGGGTTATGGTGCACAGGCTTTGACCCTTGAACTCCCGGTGCGGGAGACGATGAATGAGTTGTCTGGTTGGTGAAAGTGTATCTGTACTGATGATTTGGGGCTTTTTTTTCTTTTACAGTAAAGTGAGATTCAGGTTCTGGGGGTTTAGATTGGAGAGTTAAAGTCCTGAACCAAGATCATTTCTCTTCTTTCATTATCTTTCTCTCTCACTCTCCCCTCCTCTCTCTTTAACTATTTTAAAGTTGATGGTTTATGATGGTACTATTTTAAAGTTGTAAATCTTTGAGATTATGGAAAAGCCCATTTTTTACATTGGCAGACACCAGGGAGGAAAGCAAATACATATATTAAAAAAAATCTGAAATGACATTTCCTTGATGTCCTGGGAACGTTTTTTTCAGACTGGACCTGTTCGGACCCCTTACACTGGGGACCAGCTCGCAGCTCGATCGCTAAGGCCTTCAGAGCAATAAACCAGTCATCACATACTATACATCACCAACTTTAAAAAAGGGCTGAATCTCCTGTGGAGGTAATGACAGCAGTTGTAAAGAGCGGAAACGAACGTCTCCACATGAGCTCCTCTGTAATAGTAATGATTTTACTTACCGCTTTCAGTGATACGGTTAATGTACTCTTCGTCTCCAGGCGCATGCACGAGTAACATGAAAGCACACTTGGTTGTGATTTTGTTTTGAGATGGATTGTGTACAGCTGAGCTCTCCAGCAGGGTCTCATGTATCGGGCATTCTCTGTCAGACAGTGAGGTATGATTTTTCATCTTTCTTCATTTATGTGTTTGTCCTTCTCTGCTCACAACAGACATAGATACAGTTGGGGAAACAAACAGCAACATGCAAACTCTGTGAGAGAATAAAACATCAAAACTGCATAGATTGTATGTAAACAGAAGGCCAGATGAATTACGTGATACTTTAGTGTAATGTAAATATAATGTAATGTGTCCACTCACGATCAGAACGTCATATTCCTACAAGATGTGTGTCTGCATTAATTCCATTGGCTGGAGCAGAAATGGAGCTCTGTGACTCAGGTCTTCCAGTTTCTGTACAAGACCTTGTTTAGACTTCTAACGAAAGCCAGGTGTACAGTACGGCGTGCTCTATTTTTTCCGTCCTTCATTTTTTTTGTTGGTCAGATTGTAAGATATGACCTGATTGAGATGTTGGGTAAATGACACGGCAGGCTGTATGATATACATCTACAAGCTAAGATTTGGTCATTATGTATGGCGCATTTTGCCTGTTTAGGCATTAAGATCAAGAACTTGGACTGAGTGAACCCAAGTGCCACCGATGTTGCCTGGAAATTTAAAATAAAAAAAAGAAACCATCACAAAAATGATTTACCTTCATTGTTGACAGGGAAGCAGAGATGGGGGAGAGCATTTGGCAAAGGACTCGGGAATCGAACGCGGGTCGCCGTGAGCGCACCGGTGCTACATGTCATTTTTCGTTGTATGTTTTCAGCGTTCAGACATTTTTGGTCATCATAGGATAATTCACAGCAGGAATGTGAGTCAAGTCTGAGAATATCCACATACAGTACTAATCCATAGAATTCGTGCTAGCTTATAGCACTCTTCTGTGGTAAACCTGATAACCGTGATGTTGTTTTATAGGAACACAGGAGCGGGGTACTAAAGCCCCTCTGTGTGCACAAACCCACAACATTCTCTCTTACTTGTACCTGTTTATTATTTTTATAGCTCTGTTTCAGCGTTGGCTCGCGGGTGCACGTAGGTAAACCAATATGTGGACGTAGACTACACTTTGCCGGTCTCGCTGAGTGTGAGTCTGCATGTTTCTCAAGGTGGTTTACGTGTGTAGGCTCTGTTGATTTGAGTGGTCTTGGGTTTCTGTGGTGAGCCGTGAATGTAAGGAGGCTCAATATCGCGTGACCTCATCGAATTGGTCTTCACGGACAAAACCGTCCGCTGAGAGTCGTAAAAGCAGCTCTGCTATATTCATACAGTGAATGCATGGGCCTCAAAAATGCATTTTTGAAACTTAAAGAAAAAACAACATGTCATCATTTATTTACCGTCATATCCTTCAAAACTTCTATATGACTCTTCTTCAGTGGAACACAAAAGAAGATATTTTGAGAAAATGTTGTGTTCATGCAATCATGTTTGGTTAACAACATTCTTTGAAATATCTGCAGAAAAAAAGTCATGCAGGTTTGGAAAGATGTGACGCGTCCTCAATGGATTAGAAGCCATTACCACCTGCAGCTTTAAGAGAGGTGAAGGAATTCACAGTTAGCTGAATGTGTGCGCTCCATATGTGCAGCTCAGCTTCACTATAAACCGCTTTGGTGGGCCGCTTGTTTCCGCACCTGCCTCTCTTCAGGCTTCTGATTGGCTCCTGCGTGTTCCGGCAGGACGTACCTTCTCGGAATCACAGGAATGTTCTCCTTTAGCGCTCTGGCTGGAACATCCAGTGGACGTGAAGAACGGTTCTCGTTTTGACTTTGTCATGATCTCATGACCTGCCGTGTATTTTCCCTGCGTGTACCTGCAAACATTAATGCCTCATCCTGAGCGTTAGCTGCGATCTAACAATGCTTATTACAGACAACACCGAGGGAACATAAAAGATAATAAAAGCCAGGACGCAGGAAATATGTCAGACTCATAACATCTAATAGGGGCTTTCAGACGACAAACAACAGCAACAACAAAGACACAACAAGTATGCATAATACTTCAAGACACGTTTCAACTTTGACAGTATCAGTGATGTCCATTTTCATAAGATGCAATTGTTTTTCAATCTCAGATGTTTAAATTGATATTTTTCAATATCATACATCACCTTTTTAATAAATGTAACATTATTGTGTTTGTGTAAATAAATAAAGAATGCGAGATGGCATTTGGGTCGAGCCAGGGTCTTGTTTCATCTTCTCCTCTTTCTTCGGGTTTGTGATCAATTCTGAACTCTGCATCCCAACATCTGGTCCGTGTAACTGCAGGAACTCTCCAAACTTTGATGCTCACATCTTCTGTATAATTACTTTAAGATCACTAAACAAAACGACTCGTTTTCCACCAGGAAGGTGTGTTTCTTAAATAGACACCCAGTTGTTACCTTTGTGGAAACCACCAGCACAAATGCTTGTTAAATGACATAACAATTTACAATATCATGTCTTAACAAATGATTGTCGGTATTTTCTTTTTGGCACGATATTAGATCCGTATTTCTAAAATCGACCTGGATCTTCAATTGCGTTATTATACAATTATAATTATTGAGGTTGGAAATACCGTGAATATAACCGGCAAATTTTTGTTGCTTTTAGAAAATGTACAACTAGTTTTAAACGTCAACAGAGTGTAGTTACAACATTCACCAAAGAGTGCGATCTGCTAATCCGAACCAGCCCAATCCTCACACCTCGGCAATAATAATGGTTATCATGCATGTTGTTTTGGCTGTGATATTTTTACTCCCCTTGGTAGTTGGCAGGTGTTTGTTGGGGAGTGGTAGATGTGTAATCTGAACAGACCCCTCAACCCTGATTCAACAGAGAGCACATTGTGTTGTACTTCGATCTCACAGGCTTTGTAGATCGATGATCGCCTTAGTCTTGACATCAAAGAGCGAAAGAGAGCGAGAGAGAGAGATGGTTGCATTACATTAATGTTTTTTCTGTGCATCGGGTAATTACACTTCTTTTTTAAAAAGAGTTAAATGTTAAATTTTGTCCTGATTTTATCACGAAACATTGGTGTGATTTACCTGAAGGCAGCCAGGCGATTGGAGGTTGTAAAGAAAAGCCCTTTTTGGGAAAGAAAAAATTTGTATCCATAGTTCAATCACTAAATAAAGTATAATGTGGCTTTTAACAACATTGTGCAACCCTAATGTGGCTTTCTTATATTTTGAGTAAAGGTGTAAATACAGACAGAGTTTAAAATGTGTTTGTCACCTGAGGGTGAAAGGTAAAAGTGCTAAAGCTGTCAGTAAGAGCGCATCAATTGCTTTGGATGTGTCTGCTTTCAAACAGCCCTGAAGCATTAAATTCCATGTGCCCCCATGTTCACCTGCCTGTTTACCTCTGAAGTTTATTTAAGTCATCTTTTATTGTGCTAAAAAGCAGCACTTTTTAAAAAATATTTCAGATGTTGTTGGTTGTCTAAACGCCTTAACCATAAATAATAACCTTTTGCTATTTATTTAGCCCAAAACCTTTCATGTTCCCTCAATATTGAAAAGAAAACGTTTAAGTTTAGATTTTAAATTAAAATCTATTGTTGAATCAACAATGTCATTTCAAACCCAATTCACGTTTGGTATTTTCTTACTGCTCTGATGCTATTCTTTTGCTGCATTACGATTACAAACTGCTTTTTTCCCTCAGAAATAATTGTACAAATAGTTCTCTTTCATCTGAAATCCATCACATTATCATTTAAGTGGATTTGACATGGTTTTGTTTGATATGTCAGAGCCGGTCTAGGAAAGCATAAACGCTCTCCACAGTGTTCCTCACATTCACAGCTCCCCAGCTCACGCTGAGCACAGATTCTGGGACTGCTCCTGGCGTAACTTTGAGCTTGTCAACTCATGTTTAACCTGTAAGTTGAGAACTTGATAACAAGTGTAGAAGGAGAGAGCGAGATAGAGAGAGAGAGAGAGAGAGAGAGAGAGGAGTGGGTGAGAGAGGTGGGCTGATGAGGGAGAAAGAGAGAGGCTGAAAGGCTTTTGTCTGTCAAAACCAGTCCAGCCCACATGACTTGTTGGGATTTTCAGCTGTGTGTGTTTCTAAGGATTTTTCCCCTGGCCTGCTCCATAAATGCTCACACACACACAGAGAGAGAGAGAGAGAGAGAGAGAGAGAGAGAGAGAGAGAGAGAGAGAGAGAGAGAGAGAGAGAGAGAGAGAGAGAGAGAGAGCGAGAGAGAGGGAGGGTGAATAAGAGGGAAAGCAGAATGGCAGTAGCCTGCAGTCAGACTTCCTAGATTTCCGTTCGTAGGTGCTGTACGATTTAAGCCGACCTTCTTTCTCGGTCAATAGCCATATATAGTGTGGAGATCTGTTATGATCCGTCCTTTTACACGGAGTGGGCAGGGAATGTGAATCAGTATTCCAAGAGTTAAATATTTCCCGGGAAGCCAAGGAGGCAGACGTGTCCGCTCACACACTAACACACACTTTCGCTGGATTACACCGCGTCTGTGTGCGAAAGCAGTGTTGCTTCGACTGTCTGCTCGGAGGAGCATGCGGCGCTGGGGCTGACACGCACGCACGCACGCTTTCATACCCAGCAAACCTTATTGGAGGATGGCAACTGCTGTGTTTCAGGTAAGGAGATCGCGTTTTATGGATGTTGTCGTGGGAATCGTAACCTCATTTGCTCTCTGAGCTGTGTGTGTGTGTGTGCTGCAGAACAGAGCTGATGGGTTGTTTGCTTGTTCTGTGAAAAGACTGAGTGTGTAAGTGTTTGCAGACGTGTTTAATGGATGGGACAGGAAAGTGTGTGTGTTCTGTAAGAGCGGACGAGCAGTGAAACGGATCTAAAGGCGAATGAGAAGCGCAGGAGCTCTGTGGTGATGTTAAGGAGAAATGAGACATAAGTGATGTTTGACCGCATTACGGTCTGGAATTCCTCTGCAATACAAACATGCTTTCAGAACATTTCAATGTGTCACTGTGATGTTAAAGAACTAGTTCACCCACATCTGGCGTTACTTTCGCATTGTTGTTTCAAACCCGTACGTCAATTATTCATTCTGTGGAGCGTATAAGGACACGTGTAGAAGCATGTACATGTTCATAGTTTATAGTAAGCTCAGGCTGTCCAGCTTGGGGGGAAACGCACAAAAAACATAAAAGGAAAATCAAAATAGTCCATGTGATGTGTGCGTTATGTCAAATCTTTTGGAGCCACATAACTTTGAATAATCGAATTGATTTAAACTTGGTTTGGTTTTCAACACATGCAAGCCAATACAGTAATGATGAGATGGCATGTTAGGAATTTGTTTGACAGTTCTCATTGGTAAACTTGTCATTTAAGGTGTACTGTAATAGTGTTTAGGGTGAGTCGGGTTCGGGTGGTATAGGTGTCAGTGGTCTGCAGCGAGGGCGCTCGGCTTTGATTTCGGACTTTAGAGTTCAGTGTCCCAGAGTTTCCCTTTCTACTGTAACAAATGTAGCTGACAGGATGACAAAGCTGCTGTTAAATGCTGAACAATAGCCGTCCCCCTGTGGCGCAGATGAACAGCACGGCGTGTGGCTCTCTGTCTCATTTATCTTCGCTTGTTTAGGGGTGAATCTCACAAAACATGTCATGAATGTGTTCAGGTTATAATCCAAAAGAGACACAACAAATCTATGTTTTGCATTTACCTTTTTTGGTTATACTTGACAATTCTAATTGTTAACTTTAGTAAATATATTAGTTAACTAACAATTCAGCATTTATTAATCTTTGTTAATGTTATTTAATACAAAAGCATCATGCTAGTTCATTAATAGTAAAAACTACAACTTTTGTTTTGTAAATGTATTAGTAAGTGGTGAATTTAACATGAACGCCGATTAATAAATGCTGTGGAAGTATTGTTTATTGTTAGTTTATGCTTACAACTAATGTTAACAAATACAACCTTATTTTACAGTTTTAAGGCTTTTTTATATACCGGCTTGCCTAAATATAAATATGTAAAAAACTTGAAAGTGAAATGTCCGGCTGCATTGCAGCAAGAGAATATTGGGTTGGGGGTGAGTAGGATATACTATAATAAAATGACAATCTTTATTTTTGTGGTTCTTTATTCAAATTGATATCAGTGACCTGGACATATTTTTAAGAGATTCATCACTGTGTCCAGCCCTGACCTCATGACCCTCAAGTCAAGAACAATCGGGACCTTAGATATCACACACCAGACTCCTTAAGTATTTATGACAATGCAATTCAAATGCGTTTATGGCATCGAAGGTCAGATAAACCTGACTGTGCTATAATCTTCTCTAAGGTTAAAATACAGATGTACACAATATGCTTTCAGACATGCTGAAGCAACATTTGGAGGTTTGTTTGCGTTCTCCTTTGTTTTACCTCAACCGTGGGAAACAGTGAACACTTGGTGTTTTTGGCATGTTTGCAGATGCAATTGTGAGTAATTTGGCTCAAATTGAGGGGAAAACGGAATAATGTTGTTTTGAACATATCGAGTGTATTTATCGTAAGCTAGAGGTACCGATAGGGGAAACAGAGATAGAGAATGAGATTTTCTCATGAGTATAACAAATATGTCGCATTCCCAGACTCCTGTTATTTAATTCAATTTTTCTCCATCATCAGACCTCAGAACGTTCATTTGGCGTCACTTTTCCCAGCAACATCTGAATCACCAGAGAAATTCACTCTTTCATTTTGAGTTAACAGAACGAAGAAATAATGTGACATTATTTATCATGTTTACTCTGAGGCAAATGAGACAACTAAAATAATGACTAATTTGTCACTTTGAAGTGTACGGAAATTAACTATGTGAAGATTTTTCAAAGCTGCAATTTTAAAGCGCATAAAAACATCTAATCTGTTAAAATAATTATAATCTGTGTTCAAAACTCTTCTTACCGAACCCAGATTTAGTAACTAACAGTAAGTAATTTATATCAGATATATGATTTTCATTGTTTTTACATCGTTTGATTTTAACCCACATAAACAAAAGTGTGTAAAGTCACCTGCAGTTTTATGCTTCAAACAGAGATGGCAGTAGAAAAGCAAAAGGTACGGACTGCAGCTTAAAAATGTACCACAGAAAAATAAATCCAGTGTACCTGTCTTTGAAAAATTTTCATTTTTCATTCTTTCAGGGTGAATTGTTGCTTCAGCTTGTTGATGAGCATCTATTGGCTTCTTTTCAGAAATGTATTTGATCTTGGCTGTGTACTTTATCCGTCCCCCCCGCAGGTTTCATTGCAGAAACACCAGTAAAAATATCAGCTGATAGGGCTTAAGTACCTGCCATGACTCAGATGTGAAGGAAGGAGATTTGCGGTCACTCAAACAGAGCTAATTACCAAATCGTTTTGTTAGTCTCCCACTAAGCTGTCTGATCCGCGATCGCTGCCAACCGTTTGATGTTAAAGGACGTTTTTTTCCTCCTTGGGAAACTTAGAGCGAGAAATGTGTTATTGGCAGGCCCACACTGAATCTGAACATACCGAACTCCATAAAATGATCTGCAGAGGTGAAGTTATGCACATTTTTGGTGCATGTTGGATTCGTTTGAACTGTTTTTCTGAACAATGGTGGACAGGTGGAGTAAATATTTCTGCACCAATGCACAGAAAAATAAAGTGCATTTTGTTTTTTCAAATATTTACCAAACATGCAAACAAGTTCCTTTCCTTTGACTCATGGTCATAAGAGTCAGAAGTGAGATACTAGCATTAGTTTTCTCAGCATTCCGTCTGTTGGCTCAGAATATAATTTAAGTGTTTCAAGATCCTCTGCATTTCCAACATTACTCAAAGCGAGGGAGATGCATCAAGATCCAGTGATGGTGTGGAATTCTGGGTGATAAATGTGTGTTTAAAAAATGTTGTGGAAGTTCAGAGATGGTTTCATCTCATGCCTGGAAGATGTATCTAGTATCACCAGATAAATAAATCTGCATTTCTGTGCAGAATTTGGCCAACCTTCCAACTTGGAGGTGAACGCATGAACCTCACAGGGAGAAGAAACATTCACTCGGTCTCTTAGATCGACTGCATCCAGCAGCATTTTCAGATAAAAGCAATTTATGTAAAGGTGTGTGGGCTTGTGCGGTCACGTGGTTGTTTGCAACAAGTGTTAACAGAGATGACAGCTGTGGAGATAAATGATAAAGCCTAGAGATCATTTTTAGGAGCGATTAAGCTTTGTTTGCATTCTTGGGTTCTCTTCTGGCAATGTTTAATCCACCACAGATTCATACCTTGACCAAACAGATTTTGTCTTTTGGCAGATCTTTGCTTGAATCTATGCTCTTGGTATTTAGACAGCTACCATTTTTCAACCTATACTGCAAGTTTGTTTTGTAATAAAAGCACATAAGATAGTCCCACAACGTTGTACTGTATGTGGGTGCGATTATGTTCTCTACTATTTTATATAGCTTGTTACTCTCTTTATTCTGTCTTTATGATCTTCACACAGATAATCCTCTCTGTAACCCTGTTAAGCGTCTGTTATTGAACCGCACCAGAGAAAGCAAGTTGGCTTTATTCTCCAGGGTTGTTAAATTAGAGCGCCAGCTAACAAAAATGACGATATAGACAAAATGCTACCAAGAAAGACCCGTTTTGACCGGGGTCCAGCTTTTCACGATGTCACAGCAAATTAGCAGTAATCTTTAAGAGGTTCAGTCCTCGCCAAATGCTCGGAGGCTAGGAAGGTTGCGAGGAGGTGCTGACGGAGGCAGAAACGCGCTCCACGGACATTCCTGCATTGAAGCAGAGTCTCCAGGACTGTCGGAAGAGGGCTGATTTAAGACCCCTGCAGTATCTTCACAGACTGCTGCAGTTTAAACGGATGAATGCCTTCGCTCTGCAGAAACAAAGCACAGCCGCTGCCGTTTGGCGGGCGGCACGTTCGGCGCTCTGCGGCTGGTCATGAGGACGGGTAACGTGAAAGCGCAGATAACAGACATGAATCGGGAACACAAATGAGTATTGTGATATATTCTAGTTCTTGCAAGATATTCCTCAAACATTCTGGTGAGGGTTTGTCAGTGTTTGACTTAAAGTATTCCTTTCAACCGGTTGAGAAATTTAAGATAACCTTAAGGAAATAGTTTCTGTCATCATTTATTCACCTTCATGTCTTTCAAAACTTTTGTGGAACACAAAAGAAGATATTTTGAGAAATGTCTCAGTGGTTTTGTGTCCATACACGAGAAGTCAATGGGGGCCAGTGTTCTTTGGTTATCAACATTCTTCAAAATATCTTCTTTTGTGTTCTACAGAAGAATAAAACTCACACAGGTTTGAAATGATATGAGGGTGAGTAAATGATGACATTTTTGGATGAACTATCCCTTTAAAACCACCACATATTGGCCACTTCATTTTACAGCATTCAAAATGTCAGACATCAAAATGACTTATATACTTTAACCGCCATAAAATAAAAAGTGTTGAATCTAAAGGGAATTTCGCTTAAGGGAGCGTGCGCACGATGCCAAAAGATCTTGGCATCTTCCATCACATTGCTAATGTTGGCTGTGGATGTGTGAGGTAATGGCATCTTTGGCTTGTATTCTGGTGCTCTAATGAAGCGGCCGTTTGGTTTGAGGTGAATGATGTCAGTGTTTCTGCATCCATTTGGCTGTGTGCTGTATTAAGCTGGGTTTGAGGGGCTCTCAGAGGAAAGGAGAGATTGGTGGAGATCACTTTTCAAAGCAGCTTTTTGGAGAGCTGGCACTCTCTGGATCTGCTAAATGGGACGCGGGAAGTCATTTAGGGGACAATTAGTTAAAACATCCTGTTCTGACTTTCACACACTGGGGCTTAGTGCTACAAAAAGAAGCTTATGAGATTTAGCTTTATAAGTTAGAGAACACGCATACTCAAAGCAGCCAAGCAGTTAACTAATGTTCTGTTGCTAACGTTTATTTACTTCTTTTCAGAGCTCCAGGCCATATGAAATTCGACAGAATCACTCTCACCAAATCATGCAAACCATAATTGTGTTTATTAACGGGAAATATTTTCCTTGAATACTGATAAGGGGTTTGGATGGGACATGAATGATGGGAGAAAATGTAGGAACAGCAGCCCACATAGAATTTGCGTTTGAGGAACTTCATGGAAAACGTCTCTAAATTGGAAGTTGGTGTGCTACTCATTTGTGTGTGTTTATAACATTTCAACTTATTTGACAATGCTTTAGCTATTAACATTTTAAAGCTATATTTACCCATCTATATTCTTCATTTATTTACCTCATGTCATTCCAAACCTGTATGACTTACTTTCTTCTGCACAACACAAAAGAAGATATTTTGAAGAACATCAGTAACCAAACAACATTAACCCCCTTTGATGTCCACTGTATCGACATAAAATCCCTGAGACATTTCTCAAAATATATTTTTTTTTGTTCCACAGAAAAAAAGTGACATATACAGCTTTTAAAGGTGCATAAATGATGACCGCATTTTTATTTTCGGATGAAATATCTCTTTAACATTGTGCAGGATTCTGCCAGTAACGTCCCCAAAAACCAATGCAGAAATGTTGGGAACCAAGCTTACCAAGTGAGCCAAATGTCTACGGGTTTACAATGGCGTGTTAACTACCACACAAACCGCTCGAAAGCTTGGGGCCACAGAAAGCAATTGAATTTTACTTGGGGGCCCCCAGAAACACTAAACCTGCCTCTGCTTGTTCAATCCACAGTTTATCTGATTGTAACGTTGGTCTGATTGCCGCCGCCGCATTGGAAATTCACAGTGAGCGGCACCAGTTTACCACTGGATTGAGTAATTGGACCAAATCAATCCGACCAAATCCCCTACAGAAGAGACACCAGTGCGGGAAGTTTGGCCAGTTGCATGCGGGCAGTGCCTTCGAATGATTGCAGCGTTTTAAAATTTCTTTCATTTGAAAATTGCCATATGCAATCACACAAGTCTGTTTCTCACCGATATATGTTTAATAAACCCATCGTCGCTGTTGGAGACGGGAAGCGTGCCCGTTTGTTTGAGCTTTGAGGTTGAGTTGTGTGGTTTGTGTGGAGTATTGTCTTCAGTCATTACTGTGTGATGCCAGTCCTGCAGTCTGCTGTGCTGTCAGGAGCCATTCATCATATGTTGTGCTTTTCATGGTGGAGTAATACGATGATTTCTGTTCTCTGAGGACAGAACTAAAGCAAAACCTGCTCAACTAGTTTCTCAGACTGTTGACTAGTTGAACTCTAGCATGATCAGATTTGGAGGCCAGCATACTGGTTTAGGTTTAAGTTGAGTTTTTTCTGCACGTATTTGACAACTAGCAGAAATGAAATAGACAAAAATGTCAATGTTGATGTGCTTTGTTCATGTAGCTCAATTGGTAGAGTCATGGGTTTTATTCTCAGGGGTAAAAATGTGCAGCTTGAATATGCTGAGGAACTTGAGTATAAAATACGGTTTTGTAATGTTATTGTAAATTAAATGTTTAAGTTGTGCTGCTTTTTACCTTGTTTGACAGTTTACAGAAGTGACCATATGTCAGAATGACTGTGGGCTGCTTGCATTCTTGCCCAATGTTCCTTCCAAAAACCCTTATCAAGAACATGGAAAAAAACGTCCCATTGGTACACACAATTATGGTTTGTCTGACTCTTTAAGAGTGATGTTGTTTCATTTTTGGTCAGGAGAAAAATGTTAGGCAGAGTCTTGAATGGACTCATTTAAATAACACGGTCAAAAACTTTATTTTTAACATGTTTGCACTCTTCATACACGTCATACATGTTTTTGGGCAATTCCAGGGTTATGGATGTGACATTTTAGAAAATGTATTTATTACCAATATATTGACCCATCTGTTTATATTATTTTACTAAACCCCTGATGATAGAGTCCAGACATCAGAAAAATATCAGTATATGCACAAGTCTATGGGAACAATTATTGTGTTATTGATGTGACACAAAAGGACGGACGTTTTTGAGAGACATCATGCTTTTAGGATTTTTATCATTACAAATGTGAAAACCAGAAGCAATAATACCCAACAAATGGAGAAGTGATGACTCCTTATAGAATATAAAATATGGCTATATTTTAATTTTCATGTGCCCATTTATGTGGAATGTGGACTGTTATGGATGTGACAATTCACTTACTTGTCTAGGAAAATGCTTTAAAAACCTTAAAGAGACTTTACTTGGGTATTTAAATCACCAATTATTCACATCTGACCATCAGTATGGTGAAAAACTTCATTTTATGGTTTACATTTGCATGGAATTGCACTTTTATTATTGCACTATATATATTTATAGAGCGCTGCCACCAGATTTTCAGTTGTTGCATCTGTAATATATCTCCTATTATAGCATGAGAGTCAGACCACAGTGAGAGATTTGGTGGTAGCTTTCGCAGCTGATACAACATCCTCTATAGGAAGAGGCGTGTTGTGCGCCCATCTATCGCACATATGCCAAAACTGTGGGATGGGGTAGATCAACCCCCCTGCTCTTAACGCTCTGGTTGGGCCGAGAGATTGTTCAGACTCGAGCTTCACGTTCATGAGGAAATTCCAGCGGAGAACCCGTAAGCGTGTGACCCTCCCAGGACCGCCGAACATGATGTGAAATATTTTGATGGTTGTACGTGTTGCTGATGGGAAATGGAGGCAGGGTTCGTGCCCCCCTTCTGGAGTATGTTGAGGTCTTATCAGGCCCTGGTCTCCTTAAGGAATGTTTATATAAAACAGGCCTGTTTCAGGGCTTGCTGGCACAGAGCTGCTTTGCGCTTGTTTGCTTTTGCATTTGATTTATGGGCCGGGTAGTGAAATAAAGGCAGGAAACCCAACCATCCCCCCGAACCACTATTGTGCTGATATGCAACATCACGCAGCACTAAAATCAGGGAACATGGAGTTTGGCCAAAACAGTCGTAATTTACGTTTAGTTGAATGTTTTCCACTGACCCTTACATGTAAATGGACCAGTGTTTGCTGCTGTGCCTTTAATACCCAGATGGTGCACTTTTATTTAGAGAATATGTGCTGTTGGGTCTAATCTGGTTTTTAAATGTTTCAGCTTTGAATAATAGCCTCTTTGCAAAGCCTGCATTATATTGTGACAGAATTTCGTGACGATCCGCATGGAAATCAAACTTTTATTGGACTTGAATGATCTGGGATCTCATTAAAAGTAACAATGTTGCAGTCTAATGTTGCATTACCTGATATTTAAACAATTGTTGCAATATTATGTGATTTAAAGCTGCAACATTTGTAACTTTTTTGCAACTTTTGTAACTTTTTTTGTTACTATTGTAACAATTTTTGTAACTCTCCTCACATTTCCCCCGGTTCACAACAGTAATGTTATAAAGTTCACATTCTGGTAACAGAGGCCAAAGTTACACATTGCAGATTTATTTAAAGTCCAAATTAAATCACAAATGACCTTGTTTACTTTCTAAATGCAGGTTTGTGCAAAATTCACTGGTGCGTTTTATTCCAGCAAAACTTTCCTTATTGGCAAAAATCCTTGTTTTTTAGCCCCTCCCCTCCATCCACCTGGCTCCAGTCTGGTATGTAATGCCCACTCAAATTTATCACTTCCAAATGGATAAAATCAAGCCCAGTCCTGCATTTTTCCTGTTAAACTCTGTTTTGCTCAGAAATATGTCAGATTACAGAACACAAATGGGTTTTCTCATGTTCTCCTCAAAACTACTGTTGCATTTGTTTTTAACCACTTGCAGATTTATGGAAGAAAAGCTGCTCGCTGTATAATTCAGGTCAGATCAGCCCCTTAAATCAAAGCCTAATTGTAGCTTTTGTAAGTGTGCGTGTAAGAGAGAAATACATTAATCATGAGTGTTGTGTCGGGACAGGACAGGTGAAGATGTCTCATTTGGATAGCTCTTGTCTTCTGTGGAATGGAGTGGGACTCCCCTTCACCTGCCGGCCGGTAACTTGTGAAATCCTGCGTGGCTTGTTTCAGCCTGTCATGTTTCTCAGATAACAAACAACCAGATCTTTTCCCCACAAGGTCTACAATTCCTACTGCAAATTTGGATCGTGGTTTATCTCTGTTTTAAATTGTCTATAGTTACTCGTGAATCCTCTTGTGATTGGAGATGAACTTTCTGCTTTGACTCAATGGGGGAATGACTGCAACTTTTAAACAGATGATGCATCATGGCTTAATATTAGCTGAGGTCTGACGTGTTGCTCTTATGAAATATATCTCACATGAGGCTTGTTTTACTATACGTGTGGGCTTTAATCACGAAAAATGTAGTTTTCCTAGTTTTCCTCGGATAGCGTTTTCTCTTTTCAGTACAATCTATGTATTGATAGGTCTTAAGAAACAGGATCTCATGTCAGATTTACAGGTCAATTTGCATTTTACGTTTATGCATTTGGCAGATTTTTTTATGCAAAGTGACTTACAGTGCATTTAAGATCTACATTTTATCAGTATTTATTTATGTGTGTTCCCTATAGAACACACCCATAACCTTTTGCTTCCATAATGCTTTGACATTTGAAAGGAATTAAACCTTAAATTGATATTTTAGCCAAAAATCATTTATTCAGCCACATTTGTTTTTCTATTTTGAAGAACATTGGTAACCAAACAACATTGCTTTTGCTGATTTCCATTGTATGAACACAAAATCACTGAGACATTTCTCAACATATCTTCTTTTGTGGAGGCATGAAAAGAATGGATGATTTTCATTTTTTGATGACTATGCCTTTAATAGCTCTGTCTTCTCAGACAAGCAAGTAAAGAAACATAGCCATAAAAACTATAAAAACTATATTAGTTTATTGGTAAATGCAGACTGAATTCTGTTGACGTGAGTCTGCATGTGTGAACCGTTCCTTTAAAGAAGATACAGGTAATAAAGTTAGTACAGGTAGCACAAGATGTCTAGCAGATCTTGCTTTAATCTTATTAACACAAGCATGTACGTAATGTAAAAACACATTTACCGCTCATTACTTAATTTTTTTTTTGTACTCCAGCGTCACATCGACTCTTTCTTTTCCACCGAGAGTTTCTGACTGCAACTATATGTTCCTGTTTTATCAAATCGTGTTTTAAAAGGTATCGCAACATTATTGTGTTGTCTTGTTAGATTTCTAATACAAATTCTAATTCGCTTGGGATAAAAGCGTCTGAATAATTATAAATTTAAAATACAATTTACTCAAATGCATCCATATAAAAGCCTGCAATGTGATTATAAAAGTATATTTGTAATTATTGATAAAAATGCAATTTCATTTGCACTGAACAAACAGATGAGACATAAGAAAACGGCCTGTTGTTCTCACCTCTGTGTTCACCTGCACGCTTGCTGTCTTTTAAGTGGCCTTTCTTTCAGGTCGGAGACTCAGTGTGTCCGAATGATTTATGTGGTGAAGCCATGATGTAAATCCCTGGACAGCATCTTCTGTCTGCTGCCCACATGGGACATGTTGTTTTGACACACGAGGATCAGGGGGTCACATGTTCATTGTGTGATGTCAATGCGTCCCGCTAAAGAACGTGAGCGTTTGTCATCTGTACTAAATGTCACCTAACATTATTAAGCTGTCTTCTGACAGTTCAGAACACCTGTTCGAACACTGTAGCTCTTTCAGGATTTGATCTGCATGTCTCATCTGATCTCACTTCTGTCGATATGCTTCTGTTTAAAGCTGCACTATATAGCAAAATGTATGTATTTAAAAGGATAGTTCACTATTTCTGTGGAAAACAAATGTAGATATTTTGAGAAATGTCTCAGTGGTCATCAATGAGGGTCAAAGTTTTTTTGTTTCCAACATTCTTCAAAATATCTTCTTTTGTGTTTTGCAGAGAAAAGAAGTCATACAGGTATGGAATGACATGAGAGTGATTAAATGATGAAAAAAGGTTATTTTGGGGTAAACTATCCCTTTAACTATACAGTATAAATATACACATGTTGTATTGATGCATTTAAAGTGATTTGCTAACAAGTCGAATGTACAGAAGTTCCTAGATGCTTTTATTAGAACTAATAAAAAGCACATTTAAATCTTTGCAATATTCCCCCAGTTGGTTATTTTAGTATATGCAGCAAAATATATGATATTGGATACGGCCCAACCATGCTTCTGTTGCCCTTCACAGTGACCTTTGAGAGATCTCAGAAGTCAGGGCTCTGTTTCCAACATTCCATTAGTTTTCACAGGCATGAAGGCATGCTGGGTCCAGCCAGATCTCGGGGCAAACATAAGGTGTTTGTTAGTTCTGGATAGCAGGTGGATGAGCTGTCAACAGCAGGTGCCTGCAGGCCGAGTTAGACCAGGTAATGGAATCCAGTGTAGAGATACACCAGGACTGCGATAAAAGACTGGGCAACGGTTGAGAACAGAACCCTGAAAAAGATTTCGATAAAGAAGAGATTGTCATGTATTATGATGTATTATTATGAAGTGCTCCTGGATGGAGATGGAAAGAAGGAATGTGGGTAAGGGTTTGCATGCGAGATGATGTCGATTGTTATGCCGGGTCAGAAAGAACTTGCCCTAAGAGACATGCCCTGGAGAAAGAGAGAATTGATGATGGAGAAACATGAGTGGCCGTATTTTAACCTGACGCAAAGCTTGAGCTGTAAATTGGTGTGTTTGGCAGATTCTTGGAACAGAAGATACAGTGACCTTTAAAAGTCGGAGATCACTACAGTGGGAATGATGTTTATGTTCGGCATCACTTTCTGATTTTATACAAATGTTTTTACAAATTAAACTTCTAGCATGCTGTGTGTGCTTCAATGACAGCATGCAATGGAGATGCATATAAGAGCATCTTGTGTGCTTCAATGGAGGCTGAAAAATGTGATAAAGATTAGATTTATTTTTTCTTGTCAGACAGTAATTGGTTTCTCTGAAAAGTGTAAATGTTGACAAATATTCAATTTCTGTAAATGTGAAAACAATGAATAAATCTCTTGTTGTTTTATTTAATAAATATAAATATTAATAATATATCATATTATTTGCACTTTGTTTTCTAAATTTGTGCTATATCACAACACCATATTCCAAACGTACTGTATACTACGCATGATTTTTTGCAATTTCCTTTTGGTGACGGTAGTGGCACAGAAATGACACACTTCTTTATTTTACATTTTCATAATAGGAAAACTGTTTGAAAGAACTTTTGCACCCCACAGGAAATGTTTTGTCCTATGTTAAGATCCAGTATTCTGCATTATGTCCATCTTTGTCCAACTGATCTGGAATCCTGAGATAAACGCATATTATGGGTTGTCAGTTAGCTGAGGTTTGCAGCGTCACTCTTATCTGTTTCCTGTTTATAGTGGGTTTGTTCCAGTGATTGCGTTCCACTTCCACAGCTGGAATAACATCATTCATAATCATGCTTAAACTCTCACATCACTCACATCACAAGACAACTTCCTGTTCAAATATGAGTCTCACCCGCTAATAAGAAACACATACTGAACTTAGGACCAATACACCTGTTAGTTAAAGGTCTTTGGTAAACACTTGGATAGCTCTGAAAATTGTCTCTACTAACATTGAGGCAATTACACGAATGCCAGATGGTTAGACCGAACACATCTATATATTCAGCTGTCTAAACAAATGGTCTGAACTGATGGCTTCCAGAGCAGTCAAATCCCTCGCTTTTATCTGAATCGAATTTTGCAAAGACACGGTTAAACTCGGAGAATTCGTAACTAAATAGTTGTCCTTGAAAACACACAAATCAAATCTGGTCCAAGTTGTGTATTTTATTTATTTACCATGCTTGCCCTGTAGACAGTGAGGTGAGGTGCACAGTATCCAAGTTAATGTGTGCTGGAATTTCCAGATGACTATGCTTGCCAAAATGTGCAGTATACAGTAGAGTAGGGTTTCTAGGGGGTCTAGACTCACTTCGAGGTCTTCAGATAACTAAGAATTCTTACAAAAAAAACACAAACACATTACAGTAAGCTAAAATAATTAAAAGTCAGGACGTGTAATTTTCATAGCAAATATAAATCTGTACAGTTATGCCAAGCTCTGGAATATTTTACTGGGTGAAAATTGACATTTTTTACTTCATCAAATGTTGAAATCAAAAAAGTTCAGATCCACATACAGTAGAGCATTCGGTAACACTTTTCTTAAAGCATTTATGTATAATGCGTTATGAATGTAGTTTTAATGTATTAATTATGCCTTGTAATGTACCTTATAATGCATTGAATGTGTCATGAATATTTCTAACCACAGTTAATACATCATAGCACATTGTTACACTATGCATTTTAAATTTGGTTATAATTTGTTAAAACAACAATGCACATTATAACCAATTATAATGCATTATACACAAAGGCTTAAGTAAAGTGTTACCGAACATTCTTTATCTCTGCAATGTGAAGGTTATAAAGTCACGTCTTCGTTCTATGTTCATGTCATTCTGTCTACCAAGATGCCTTCATCTGAGTTATGGTTTTAAAGCAACACAAATGTTTTAATTGCTCTCTATGGTATCCCATAATGCTTTGTGTGTGGTACTTGGGTTGTATGAAGTAGAATAATGTTCCCTATTATTTGTGCAACAGTAAATCTTTGGTTTGGTATAATGGTGCTTTGAAAGTCTTATAGCTGTTTTCTTCAGGACGTAACTCAAAAAGCTGTGTTGCCTTTGTGTTCATCATATTCCTCACATCCAGATTTCAAAACCATTTTTAAATGTGGCAGATTTTGCCATCCTGTTTGTGAAGTCCAGAGCTCATTTGTTCATGGGATTTAGGGATATTGGTTGTGGCAGCGGACTGGGCTACAATCTTATTATAGTGGACCTCAGCAGATCTTCAGTTTGACAAATCAAATCATCTTTTATCATCATGACTTTCTAATCATGTGTGAAAATTAGAAACGTTATTTTCTTTTCATCTTTTCTTTTTCCCAAAGAGTAACCGATTTTCTTTAGAGCCACTTTATTTAAAGATTTGTGCATATTGTTTAAAGGATACTTTTAGCAATTTGATTTCTGTTTAGTGTTTTTGTAATGGTTGTGTTTAGTTTTATGATGTCATAGAGACGTTTTTGACATAACAGAATTAAGACTCACATTTGTGTCCTTTATGTTTTGCAGGTTTCAGCCCCGTGTGTTCCTGTTGCCAACTATGAACTGGTAAGACCATCTCTGGTTTTGTTTGTTGACTTTTTAAAAATGGTTTTCTAGAAGAGTCCTTTCTAAGAATGTGCTCTGTTAATCAGATTAACCATAAAACACTTTGCCTATTTTGGAGTTTGGCAAGTATCGTCCCACAAGCATGAATATTTAAAAGAAGGAAATAATAGCTTGGGGTCTTGAGTTCAAAGCACTCCCAAGACTTCAATAAGCCGGGGGGAATATCAAAGAATGAGCGATAGCAAACTGCACATTCCTTTTTTGGTTGGAATCATGTTTTTGCTCTCAAAGATCTTTTTCTGCTCCTCTTATGCTCGGCCTCGCGATGAAAGCCAGGATCCGTCGTTCTTCTAGCCACGTTACTAAAAAGTCTTGTTGTACATAGCGTCCTCGAATGGAACACATATTTTGAGTTGTTTTTCAGGAAAGATTTGGCTTTCCACTGTTGGAAAGGGTTTGGTTTATTCTCTCTCCCTCGACCGCTCTCCAGATAAAGTATCAGATTGTAGAACAAGCTGTGTTTATAAGTGAATGCAGGTATGCTGGACTCTGTCTGAGAGAATCTCGCCGCAGGCCTTAAAAACCAGACACTTGAAATCCAGCGGCCCATTTCAAGACTCATGAGTGTAAAACACAACAACATTCTGAAGGATAGTGTGAATGCAGAAAGGGAAACGTTACAGATCTTAAGGATAGCGGTGGTTACAAAGAAAATAAAGGAAAAGCAGCTGTCCTGCTAAAAACTGTTAAAATGAGGAATCTTGTTTCGTAATGCTTACACCTGCAGCTTCAGCATCCCTGTTATGTGTGAAGATGAATACGTTGTGATTTTGTTTGGCAAAAGTCTGATGTTTATCTTTCTTCTGCGGGGATACATTATTTATCCTTGTGATCACGACGTGATGGATTACACCCCCAAAGAATAACCCAGAACCCCAAAAAACATAAACAAGTAAAGCGACATAAAGTCGCTTCTCTGAAATTCTCATTGGTTGGCAGATGTCTGGTTTGGCAAAGTCAAGTCGCGTACATTTAAGGTTTTTACATTTAATGCAACCTTTCCCTAAAAGATTCGGTGTGTATGCGCCCTGTTTCAGCCCCCAGCGTTCGCTCGCACGTTTCTGCAAAAGCAAAGCCGCTTAGTTCACTGTGTTTACAGTGGCTGAGCTCACAGAGGCCAAAACATCTCAGTTTAATGGCTTCTTGGTGAATTCTGGACCGTTTCTGTGGATAGAGACCTGCTTTCACTCCATGTTTGGTCAATTCTTCAGTGCCGAATGCTGTGGCTGCCCGGTGGTTCAATCTGAAATAAAAAACGTTTAAATCTAATAATAAGTTTCAAATAAAGATGTGAATAGAGACTTTGTGTAGAAAAGCCTTATAGCAGATTTATCTTTAACCTAAACGTAGCATATCTCAAATGAACTTATAAATGACACAGAGGTCATTTTAATAACAAGTTCCTTCTCATGTTAGTCATTTCTGTTTTTATGGTATATACAGTAACAACCAGGGCTAAGTCTAATATACTTTGTTTGTGAGAAGTATGCTTTTATTTGACCTGAAAATCTGGTTTTTGGAACATTGCATCAGCATTTATGCTCTCCTACTTTTTTCCTACTTTAATGTAAATATATATTGTTATTTTTTGCAATACATTGCAGTAGTTTTCCCCGCATTACTGTATGTGTACTACGTTGAATTTGAAAATGAATTTCTAGTATTTTTTGTTTGCATTAAAAAAATCTTACTGTAAATCAAGACACTTTTTTCAGATGCAAAAGGGCTTTCAAAGAAAAAAAAAACACAATAAAGTGATTTTATGCATAATGCAAGCATAAATATCTGCAGAAAAATACACTTGCATTATGTTTTAACCGATTTTAGACACTGTATTCACATTTTTCAAGAGTTAATATCTTGGGCAACTTTGCTTCTTAAGTAAATGTACCTTGATTTAGAAACTGTTAAATATTTGTATGGGAAAACGGGCTAAAAATTCATTAAATTCATGAAATTCATTTTTCTTGCTGTGTTTAATGTATGCATTCAAAAAGATAAATCGAAATTATGGTAAACAAATTTCATTTCATTATTGTGATGTCTTACAGTACAATGTCAGATGCTGAGATTACACAGGAGTTTCAGTATCTCAATAACATGCTCTCTACATTGTTTTAAAGTGAGGCTTTAGACTTTCTCCCTCTCTGTTTTCCACTCCGAGCTGTCTGCTGTCCTCGAGCCATCTGGCCCGTGTCTGTTTCTCCACAATGTAATATTGGCCATAATTGGCCATGAGTAGGTGAAACACATGCCGGCCGATGGGTGACATTGAGCAGGGATCTGTCAGTGCCCAGGGCCCGTGGGTTTCTCCCTCCTCATACACGTTTGCTCCATGCATAACATGAGTTATGCAACATGTAAAATGAGGGGTCCGTTCTGCCTGTTGTGAGCGTTTACCAGGGGTCAGGCGTTTCTGTCCGCAGGTTCTCACAGCTCCAAATTCTTCAGCTGAATACCATCTTTGGAATTCTTTCCGTAGAAATCTCAAGGGATGGAAGACAGACACGGACCCTCCATTAGTGAAACATAAACAGAGAATGCCACTGAAACGCTCGACTCCTCCACTGTTTACAGTTTTTTGCACTGTGCAGAAAAGTTGCAGGTGGCCATTAAAAGCGCGTACTGTACTGTTCTGATCCAGATACACTTGCCATTCAGCAAAATGTTTCCCCTAATTGTCGATGTTGAGATAAATTTGAGAGGCTTTTATTTGTTAAACGTTGTTGTATCAGCCATGCCTGGACATTAACCAAACATTTAAATCATAGTGTAATGTGCTCTGAGGCGCTGGATCATGTCCTTTTTAGGTGCTCCGTGTGCTGCACTTTGACAAACAGCATCAGATCTTAAAGCCAAACATCTGTCTGCCTGCTCGAATAACTCATTTCCACAGTTTATGAAGAACGAATTATCAGATAATCTTGAAGTTTTGTTTCAAGGTCTCTTTGACGACATTTCCAGTCCTTGTTAAAAATAAGCGTAAGGAGCTGGTTTTTAATGCAGAGCCGCAGGTGCTTATTGGTATAGAGACCTGCTTTCTTTACGCTGCGTAGACTTGAGCAATGTTTATGAATGTTAACGGGATAGTTCACCCAAAAATGAACATTTGTGTCGTTCCAAACCTGTATGACTTTTTTTCTTCTGCAGAACACAAAAGAAGATATTTTGAAGAATGCCAGTAACCAAAGAGCATTGGCCTCCATTGACTTCCATTATATGAACACAAAAAGACATTTCTCAAAATATCTTCTTTTGTGTTCCACAGAATAAAAGAATCATGACATTGTTTTAATTTTTTAAGCAAAAGACTCTGCACTTCCTGTGGCCACCAGAGGGGGGCGGCAGACAATATGCACAGTGTACAGTTACAGTACCTCAAGTTTTAAGCAGCTCCTCCCGTTTGTGGTTGCCTTTGTTCCTGAAGCTCTGCTCTGTATTTAAGGAGAGATTTGATCTACATCGTCGCTGTTCTGTAAGCAGTTGAACTGGGGTCAGCGACTAAATGCGTATGTAGTCTTAACATCGAACAGGCAATTTTTCCCATCATTAGTTCGACAAGCACATGGTACTTTGACAAAATGCATTTTTAACTGTGCGGTTTGAGGAATTTTCATTGGGATATAAATCTGCGGCCCACAGAAATGCACATAAAAGCTTTTCAAAATTCTTAGTATACCTGTTTCATAGACATTACAGTCATAGGGGTGATTTAGGACAAATAGCGCCTGATCCCGTATTCATGTGCTTTCCAAAGCACAGAGAAAGTCTTGTTCTAAATGCAGAGAGCCTACGGTAAAACAAAGGCTCGAGTATTTTAGGATCCCATAGGAGAGGCTGGAATACCACATTGGCAGGGAAGCAACCGTAGTCACTGAATTGACATGGACACACCCTCAGCTCCACCGGACGCCTCGGATTCAGAGCTTATTGATGTTCTCCTTCATTTTCATGTGGAGAATGAGAAAACTTGAACCAGCTCAAGCTGGTTTACTGATCCGAGCTGGTTTATTCTGAGACCCAAGATGAATTTGAATTACTTGAATTTATTTATGCATTTTATTTATTTATGCATTTATAAAATCAAATAGTCAAATATTGGAGGATGCTTGAATTGTCTATTAATTAGAATGATAATATGACATTCTTGGTTTTACATAAGTACCGTCTGGGCTTATTTTAGCCATATGTCGTTTTAAAGGAGGCTCTGTTCGCTCGATTTGTGCCTTCCTGCTAGGAAACTCCCTGTGCCTTTTTATTCCTGCTCTGTTTACTTAAGTGGGCTATAATTTGCGTTCTGTGAATTGGTTAAAGCCAGTGGTCATGTGATGAACTGTGCCCGTCTGAACTAAATCAAGTCATTCGTTCTCTTTTTGATCAATTTAAGCACCCGTCAGTGCACAGATCCGTAATCCTGTCAGGTGGCTCCTGTTTGTGCCTTATGAAAGCATCCATGTTTCACACTGTTATGAACATGAATGATATCTTAAATCATGCATGCTATTTCTTTTTTAAGAGATTAACTAATGATAGTCACCTGGTGGATGGTATTGCATTGACATCCTCCATGTTTTCGTTGTCATGTGACACATATGTTTGTTCACGTATAAAGTACTAACATCTGAAAAGTATAATGTACTCTGATGTTGGTAAACAAGTACAAGGAATACATTTTTGATACTTAACTTGTTACTCTTAAAAAAGTAGGCTAATTTTCTGTTTTTGTCTGTATTCACTTTTTGATGTACAGTAGTACATCATTGTATCGACACAAAACCAATGCAAATGAATGCCGCCGTTGTTCGGTTACCAAAATTCTTCTTTTGTGGTTTTCAGAAGAAGTAAAGTCATATAGGTTTGAAATGACAATATGGTGAATAAGAAAATCATTTTTTGAGTGAATTATCCCTTTAAGATCATACTGTACTATTGATTTTGCATAGTATGGAAGTAGGTGATTGTAAACGCAAAGATTAAGAACATGTTAAAAATTGTGAATACTGTAAAAAGTTGTTGTTAAAGTTGGGATTTGGGGATAGCTTTGCATCTAATTTATGTTATATTTAATGTAAAAAAAATGACCCCAGACAACAAAACCAGTCTTAAGGGTCGAAGTTAAGATTTTTACATCATATGTAAAAATGTTCATCATATGCTGAATAAAAGCTTTCCTATGGTGTATGGTTTGTTAGGATAGGACAATATTTGATCAACTATTTGATCTGAGGATGCAAAAAAATCTAAATATTGAGAAAATGACCTTTAAAGTTCTTTAAATATCTTCATGGAATATGATCTTTACTTTTGTATTAGATTTTTGGCATCATTTTGACCCGTCCAATGTATTTGTACTAAAAATGTTCTCGTGCTGCTTAAGACCAGGGTCACAAATTCTGTCACTTTATTTCTATGTTTCAAGTTGTATTTTGTATTTAGTTTGGGCACAAAATAGCTAGGATTTTCTGATTAGCTTGTGAAAATAGACCATACAGAAGGATAACGGATTGCATGAAGCACTGAGACAATTATTGTGAAACAACAGGATAAAACCGGCTTCGCTTGGAAAACACCCGAAGCTCTCTACAGGATCATCGTCCTGTAAGCTTTTTAATAACCGCTGGAGCTGAAATACAGTAGTTCATGTCAGCATTTTAAGAACCGTTACAGACCACACAAGTCTAAAGGTGCGGTACGGTGAGACCATATGAACTTGACTTTAGCAACATAAGCCTGGTGATTATGAATCTTTGCTGTTGATGTCCATAAATTGCAGGTTTTATCCATGATGGTGGTTGGGGTGTTTCTCAATCCAAAATATCGCTCACCATTGTCACTATGGTGCAATGCTTCTCAGATCCCCGGAAATTATTCCTTGCGGTCGGTACGTACTGTAGACCTACTGTACACTTTTGAACTAAAGATAGTGTGCTATTTTGATATAGTCCAAGTGTCCACTTCAGGCGATGGAGTTAAAAATAAAGAGACCGAGAAACATCAAAAGATGTAGAAAGCAGGGCGAGAGATGAATACTGAGGGAGGTTGAAGCAAAAGTTTGTCATCTGGGTGAAACATTCTCATTGGCACAGATTATTTGATCATCATGCAGTCTTCAGACAGTCTGAACTTTACTTTTATTTTCCACTACATTCTAACTGGACTTTTAGTTAAAAACCTCTGCGCAAATGTGGCTGACATCTCACTTGACAGACACTTAGATTATCGATGGGCTCTGTGTAGTTTCGCCAACGGTTGTATCTCGATTCGCTATTTCCCATTTGCATTAGTGGTTTGGTCTTGCAGGTCTGGCTCGACCGCTTTGCATGACTAGCGGGGGCCATAATAGGTTTAACGGTGGTCACGCTGGATGGACGTAACAAGCGTCTCGGAAGCACGCAGAACGTTGATGTTGCCAAATGTTCTCGCTCGGTGTCGCCGATAGTTAGCGGTTTGAGTCTCAGCTCCGGGAATCACACTGCAGCTGGGGTATATCATTTCTCTCCAGCTTTATTACTCTTGGAGACTTAGCGAGCCGTTTTTCTCAGGAATCGAGACGGACTTGTTGGGTCTCTTGCGGATTTGATAATTCACATTACATCACTGACCGCTCAGACCTCAGAAGCCTGAGGTTTCGCTTCCCTTCTGAATCATCCGAATGTTTGAGTCTCATAATTTCCCTGGATGTCATTTGCATATTTCATATCGGTTATATCTTCTGACTTTTTAGCCATCGGGTTTAAAAACCGCAAAGCTGCCCGTTACTGGAAATAGCAGGATTATCTCACCGGTTATAGCTCGATGTTGCCCAAGTCCTCCTGTCTCAACATGGTTGTTTCTTGTGTTCTTTTGCCATCTCGGTCTTACAGGGGTACTTTGAGTCTGGCCAGGCTCATGCTGGTTCATGACATCATGGATTCCAGGGGGCCGAAGAGCTCATAAATAAATACCTTTCCTGGCTCAGGACCTCAGAGCCAATGGGGGAATAAGTTCGGTGTAAAACTTCTGTATATGGTGCGTCTTGGCCACTGGGCAGACTCCCCCTTTTCACAGTAATGCTGGAGCTATGCGCTCTTGTCTAAATATTTACCCAGACTGTTTAGTGATGCACCTACACGCGGGACTCAGCCCGTAACTTCTGCACCCTTTGACGGCATTTAACTGTCGCCGTTACAAGTGTGCAAGACAGACGATGTATTGTTTTGTTATATTGTTCTTTACATTATGAGACAGGAAAATTCATGCATAACAGGCCAAATAAAGTCGTAGGTACGTTAGACTGATGATGGAAAGAACAGTTCTGTGTGTGAAGCATCTAATGTGCCTTTTAACAAGGTGGAACGGGGCATTTAAAAAAAAATGATTTGAAACAGCATAATATATTTCACGAAAATAATTTTCTAAATTAAGTATTGAATATATACACACACAATATTACACACAAGAGTTTTATTCTGTAATGACCATGAAACCAACTTGATAACAATCACAAAAGCACATAACGCTACCACAGTCTGGTGGGGAGGAGAGAGAAAAAATACCCATAATGCTATTTACAAGACTACAATATAGTTTTTGGAAGTTTTAATGCTTGGCTTTTTTAAGCATTTGTTTTCGAATCTGAGGCGTTTTATCTCTTAGTTTGGTTTATGTATATATATACGAACACAACTATCATATGTAACGGAAACAATTGATAAGACCACTTTGGCTCTTAATAGCTTGAGGAATAAATACAGACTGTTTATAGAAAATGACTCAAACTCTCTCCAATACCAGCAAACATCGCAAAGATATACAAGTCATTCACGTAAATCCGTCTTATTATTAAGTGAGTTTTCAAAATTAATAAGTGATATGTTTCCTGTAGCTCAGTGGATAGCATGACACTAGTAATGCCAATGTCATGGGTTTGAAACAAATGTATAGTGTAATGCAATGTAAGTCACTTTGGATAAAAGCGTCTGCCAAATGCGTAAATGTAATGTTTTAAAGTTCTTTGTAAAATTACCTGTTTTGATACAAGGCTGGTATTTTATACCATGTTAAATGGTTTGCATAGTTTTAATTATACTATACAATATTGTACAATGTATGTTATAGTGACATAATACATTTTGTGTGATCTAGAGATCAGCGTTTGTAAAAATGTTTGGGAAAAACTAAGAAAGATAATTGTGCTGTCTTTGTATCTCCATATTTCGTAATTTTTATTACTTGCCATACATCATTATTACCAGTCACCCTTTATGTTTGATTTTGCAAATATCTAACCAATAAAAGCACTTGTCAGCTTTTACAACACAGTATTCAGTCATTTAAAAAGTACATTGTTTTGTCCAATTCCCTGAAAAAAACAGCGAATCTGGACATCTTAAGTTTTGGTCAGCAACAATCTGTCTTTTTTTTACATGCATGTTTCAAGCTTCTGGTGACCCACAGATGTGTAATAAATTCATGTCAGACTGAAGTCTATTTTAACAGATTTCTTCCCTTTCTTCCTCAGGCTCCCAGCAATGACCTCCCTCTGAAGCATGTAGAGACAACAGTAAGTATTTCACGCCATGTTTTACAACCATAGTGTGTGCATGTTGTCTTTACATCAGGACAACCGCACATTGCATTACGTTCCTTACACAGTGTAAAGTCATTACTGAATGTTCGAATCGCTTGAAAAAAGAACGGCTTTATATTATAAATATTTAGATGGTTGGCGAACACTGTTACTATGCGTCTCCTGTAGTCTAAACTTCAGCAGTGTAAACCTCACGGAGCGACGAAACTCAAATTATCGGTTGGATTAGCCAAACACAGCCTTACTGGGACTGTAATGACCATCCAATCTGTGAATGAGAAGACCAGCGAGAATGTCTTAAATGAACAGCTCATTGTTTTTTAGATGACTCTGCTCTTGTATCGCACAAAACCAAATAACAACAGCATATGGGTTCGGAATGTGAGGATTTTGTAACAAGTAGAGGAAGAAGTTAAGATTAAAATCACGCTGGATCTCCAACACGTGTGTTCACATGGGGTGTAACCCCCCTCAGAGAAGCTCCCCATCCATCCAACATGTTCTCCACGTTCCCTCGTGTCTGTGAGCAACACTCGCGCACGGCCAGACGCAGATGCACATGACTAACAGCACTGAACCAAATAAAATTCAGACGTTTGTTTGGAGGAGCGTGTCTCTTCAGAGACTCTCCCAGCCTCTTATGGTCCCTCTGAAACATCATTAGATCTTTTTATTGCAACAGCATTGAGCTAGATCGTAGCCTAAGGAGATGCCATAAAGAGAAAACGTATAGACTTCTGGAACAGTTTTACCGAACAGTTTCGCCACTTTAGCGTGAGATATTTGCGTCTGATTTGGTCCAGGCGTGTGATGTACAGTATTTTAATGCATTTCAGTTCAGCACAAACATGCCTCCCAACTCTGTAAATGATGCCATCATGGGCACAATTCATCCATAGTAATTCCTCCTATTGGATATTATATTGCCTACAGTATGATCAGGTCCATATGGAAACTACTGGTGCTGTTTGTTTTGCGTTTGCTGCAACAAAAGAGCAGAATTTATTTTACCATGGTTAAAACCCATCATCTATACAGCCTTTATAATGTACGTTTTTTTATATAAATCAATATTAAGCCCACTATATTATAAAAACATATAGTCTGTTGCGAGCTTGTTCATGTTTGGCTTGAGGAAGGAAGTATCACGTTACAAATTCGGCATTCGTGCATTCCTCCTAAACTGAGAGACAGCTGTCGTGTGAGGTGTATCATAACATTACAGCCTTGAATTCACAGTTTTATTTCTGATGTGCTTTTCTAACCACGCAACACATAAATAACCAGATGTTTATGGTTTATGTGCAAATTTTTTATGTTAAAGTGAAAGAAAAATTCTGTCGTCATTTACTCATCATCTTGTCATTTCAAACCTGTATGACTTTGTTATTGATATTTTGAAGAACGTTGTTAACTGGCACCAATTCACTTGCATTGGTTTTGATTCCATACTATAAAGTGAATGGGTGGCGCTGCTGTGCGGTTACCAACTTTCTTGCTTTAGTCCAACCATATTTGCATATTTGTAGTCTCTAAAATGCTTTAAGGTTAAAAAGTCACAAATAATTTGTTGTCATGATGGATAATTGCAGTCATTTCCGAGCACTCGCTATCTATAACTTTGACAAAAAAAAAATGTAATAGCAGCCTTCATCTTCCCTCTTAAAAAATACTTCTCGTTGAGTTCAGAATGATGTAGCTAAGCAGTGTTTAACATGGTATGCTGGGGATTCAAAGATCCTGCTTTCCTGGAATTATTTTAGACATATTTAATAATTTTTGTCTCATTTACCAGAAATAAAACTATATACTCTATAAATACTGTACAATATTCCTAAATGAAAAAATGAATTTAAAAGAAAAACAATATTACAAGTCTTACCCCATCTGCAGATATTTTTTCATGTTTAAAGCATGAACTCAATTTAGATTTTTTTCACGAATAATCGACACTTATAATTTCGCTTCTCAAGTAAGTGTATGTTGTTTTAAAAACGTACAGATGTTTGTACTGGAAAACAAAACAAAACAAAACTACCAGTAAGTTCATTTTTTGCTTTGCTTTCTGGCTGCATATTTCTGCACATGAATATATTTATAACATTATTGTCATTAGTTCATAATGTGTTTTGTTAACATGCATTTCTTTAAAAGATCATGAGTAGCGCTCTTAGGATAACCAGAACAGTGTGTGTGCAGCTGTTGGCTTGTGGAAAACAATGTCTATGTTTTATATCACCCTGTGTGTCCATAATTAAAGCTGCATGTCCCTGTGGCTCACGCCTGAGGCATCATGGGAAACTTGCACCTCCCTCACCTCTGGGGTCTCTCACGGTCATTTGGTTGTGGTTATGGTGACGTCTTTGATTCATGATAGGAAACAAATTGAGTCTCAAGATCGGTTTGTCATATGACTTTCTGTGTCAATGTCATTTCTTACTTTTCAGTGCGTGACAAGGTGTTTGTGTTTGCCTGACTACGGGTTAAAGCAGTGACTAGTAAAGTTATACTTTGAAAATGTCTTTGGTTCGACTTCAGTCATTGGATTTTAGTTATTATCCCCCCTGGCTCTGATTTAAAGGAGTCTCATCATGAGGAATCAATTTTTACTTGAATGCTTGAGATGAAAGAGCTAATTGTAATAAAAAAACATACTGTATCTTTTTTATTCTCCCCATTGCATTAAAAATATTAGCAAATGATTTACATGGCAACATCAACTAATGGGTGGTTAAAATTGTCCTGTCTAAGTAATAAGGTAATATAAATGGAGTAAGATAGATTTTCTTATTGCTAAAGACCAGACATTTACATTACATTTATGCATTCGGCAGACGTTTTTATCCGAAGCGACTTAAAGTACATTTAAGCTATACATTTTTTATCAGTATGTCCGATGAATTAAAGTTTGCCAAACCTTGTGCTGTTTTTGGCTGGGTATCACATCTCCCTCTATATATTGTTCAAAACTATAGTCTATATATTGTTATTGTTACATGATGAAATGCCTTGAAAGTGTTGATTTATTTCTTGTTGAAACAGGAAGTGCGGGGTCAGGACATGTCAAAGGGCTTTCAATTACCTTAGTTAGCCGTTTGAAAAAAAAAAAAAGGCATAGTTTACCCAAAAATGGAAATCATTGCATTCCAAACCTTAATGACTTTTGTTTCTTCTGCTGAACACAAAAGAAGATATTTTGAAAAATGTTGGTAACCAAACAACATTGGCCTCCATTGACTTCCATTGTATAAACACAAAACCACAGAGACATTTCTCACAATATCTTTCATATACAGGTTTTGAATGACATGAGGGTGAATAAATAAGGACTGAATTTTTATTTCTGTATGAGAGAGGGTGGAAAATGTGTATGTAATCATGTTTGTGGCGTAAAAAGCACAAGGTTCAGTGTCAGGGTGGAATATAGTCATGGCTATTTTGGGTGCTGAAGAAACGTGTCAAACATCATAAGTGGATCTGAGAATTTTTTTATTTTGCAGTACATATAATAATCTTGTAGGAGATGCGGACATCTCACTATAAGTTTGTATCTATGAAGGAGAGATGATATGGGTCATGGTTTGCTGGTGAAGACACAACTGTGAAAAGATGAAACTGTTGGGTGGATTAAGGAGGTGGGAATGATCAGCTGCTGAACATGTGACCCAGAGAGGGAGCAAAGGCTAGATGGAAGATCCAAACAAATGCGGGTGGCAGCAACACACACGCACACAGCATGGGAAAGAAGGAGGGGGAGCAGAGCCGAGGAAAGGGAGGGGTCAGAGAGGGAGGCAAGTTGGGAAAGCGGGAGGGAAGAACAAAACAAGGCAAAGAGAAACTTTTTTGAGTGCAAGAAAGAAGGCTGTGGTCCGCTGGAGTTTGACGGCAGGCATGTGGCATCCTCGACGCGGCGCACAACCAAAATAGAGCCGTGAACGTGAGGCGCGGTTTGGGAAAACGGGAATGCGAGGAGAACCCAAGCGTTACTTCCCAACCATGAATCCCAGCGGCTCTCTACGAAGACGCTTGTCTTCCTTGCGTGATGCATGGAGGTGGAGTACAGGGTACCTGTTTAAGGTAGGCCCTCGGATTTCTGTGGAATTCCAAGCTTTGCTCTTTTTTTGCTCCATCTTGGATCGTACGTCTTTGTGTTGGAGTTGCATGCGCCACCTCGCTCTCAGATGGTTTATTTGTCGGGCCACTAGCAAGCAGTGTTTTACAGCTGGTTTTGATCAAGCCTGCCTGAGACCCCTCCAAACCCCCACCCACCCCTGCTTGGCTGTCCTTCTGGGGGTCGCAATTATCGGCTGATTAACTGAATGTTTTTGGAGCCGGGCACAGTGTGCCGATAGATGGAGGGTTGGTCTGGGAGGATGGAGAGAGGGTCTTAAATGCCAGGGTGTGTTGCTCTAGTGTGTCGTAACGCTTCTCTCTGGATAAAGTGAGAGAGGGGGCGAGCACCCCCTTTTTGTTTTATTATAGCTGTTTTTTGTGAGTTTCCTTTTGTTTTATGTTCATAACGGCCTGGCCCAACAATCTGTACACAAAGCGTGTTGGCCACAAAATGTGCTCATGTTCTTTTACAATCTGTTCATTTGAAGCTGGATTGGTCCTACAATACTGTGCAAACACTGTTGTAGTGGATTTTACTAGATTCTTGGAAAGATTAATAGATGGAGGAAATGAATGCATTTAAACAACAATATAAACTCAAATGGAAAGTAAAATATAAGACTTCCGACTGTAAAATATGAGAGTTTCAGGGAATGCATGGAAATTTGAAAGTGATGTGTGTCATTTTTATTTTAAAAAGATTTTTCGCTATCCCAATTCAAAGACAGCTATACTGTAGGTAAGAAGTCTGTAGGTTTGTTTGTGTTTGTAAACTCTGTGGCTTAGTGGAGCTTTCAAAACATTACTGTGTTTATTTGACCATCCTGACCAGCTGAACAACGGTTCAACCAATGGCATGAGTTTGGTCTGTTGTGTACGAATGACATTTCACCTATTTATAAAGTAGAAAATTGAACGCAAATGCCATTTATGTTTACTACTTATATAATGGTTATAATGTTGTATAGTTATGTAATGCAATTAAATTGGATTTTGTGTTTGAAAAAGAAAAATGAAACAAATGTTCTACATATGTTAAACCAAGATCCATACAGTTCAGCCCCAGCTCTGTCTGTAATTAGACGTTGATTTTGGGTTTTCTTAGTAAGCATTGTTCCTTTTTGGTCTTGTCCGTCATGCCCTATGGTGCACCATCATTTAGTCACTGAATGTAAACCATCTTTCCAGACTTCTCTTACATTTGTGAGATCTCATCTGTTCCTCGCTTTAACATTTTAATTTGGTTGATAATGACAGCTTTCATATAAGTTTAAAACATTTGTCCCATCTGCCACACAATTGGTTGAGCTAATAACACAACCATTGGTGAAGCTAATACCGGTATTTGATTGGCTAATTATTATTACATAGGCTATGTGTCAATTAATGAAATATATGGTTAACTTAAAATAAATTATACACAACTTTTCCATAATGCATAAATATTTGTCATTGTGTGTTTTAATGTTTTACAAGGGTTTACTTGCTTATTGTATTCTGGCAACAAGAGCTGCCATTTTTTTACTGTGTAATAGCCTTTAATAAACAGCAATTTTTTTTACGACTTCTTTATGTATATTATTATGTACGAAGTGTATCAGCCTAATACTTGATATAAATTTAAGATTAGATTACAAAATTTCTATTGTCTTACATTGACACAAGCTTCAAAATGTGATTGACGATGATGATTATTTTTGCATTATTGTAAGAGGTGCCACGACATCGGCCTCACAGTAGAACACCAGACTCGAACCAAGAAACTACATTTTGTCACTGTCTTTCTCAAGCAAAATACTTGCAATACTAACTAGTATTTTCTTGTGTCTTAGGGCTCAACCAAATCCTCCAAGAGCATGGAGTCTCGTCGCAGACCATCCAGGTAAGATTTGTTTTATCAGAATCTCCTATAGGAGCTCTGGTGTTATGTGTTGCTGTAGTGAACATCTCAATGTACGCTTACAGCATTCCTCAATCCACGACATTTGACCTGTTGTGTTGGTAGGCTCGGATCGGTCTTACATAGTTTTTTGCAGTCTGAGAATAAGCAGTTGTCAAAATGTCAAATATGTTTACAACCCATTAGGATCAGTTATATATGTCCTAATAATGGTTCTCTTTCACATGTATTACATAACCAACAGCGGTTATCTTGGATGATCATTGGCTGATGGCATGAGAGGCCCCGCCCACCCTTGGAGATTCATGATTACCCTGGTTGTCCATTCATGTCTATGAAAAAGCAATAGGAAATTTACAAATAAATTCATAACAAATGAATATGTTTTACATTAAAAACATTGGATGAGCTATGTTTGATGCTTCTTCCAAGGTTTCTTTAGAAAGATATAGTGTCTAAGTGTAGTAAGAATATCTCAAGCAGATCCGTTCTGTTGGTCTCGTGTCTCTTGGCTGTTGGGTGTGGTTGTGCCATTCTCAGAGACAGCTTTGCTCTCAATTCAGCTACCAGGGGGATTTTTGCTATTTTGTATACAAGGACAGCTATTTTGTTTGTCCTTCACTTTGGCCAGCTATCTGTTCGGACAAGCCCCTCAAATGAAATCCTTTGAGACCCCCTTGGAACGTTCTTGTTTTCCCATTTGTAGCAGTAGAGAATGTGATGTTTAAAATAAAATGAATACAGAAATCTCATCTCATTAAAAGTGCCAGAGTATCATCCGTAATGTTAAATCTGTCCTCACAGGGAAAGAATCGAATATTTAAAAGATTGTTTAATCATTGTTACGCCTCTTAAAAACTGAGATTGGTCAGAAATATCGAAGGGGTTGTGCAACGTTTGGTGTTTTCCCAATTACTGTTGTGTAAGTGCAGTGTTTATATATAATGTACCATGTACAATCATGAGTTATTTGCATGCGTTTATTCCACATGGATTGAATGCAAACCGTTGTTTGATTAAAATCAGCCACAGAGAGCAAAAAAGCTGCCCTCACCGACAGAAATCCCTTTACAGAAACCGTCTGTGTAGCGTACGCAAACCATTTGTCAAAGTAATGCATTATTTTTTTCAATTACTTCCAATGTAATTGACATATCTCTCGCTTAGATGGATTTTTTAATTGGGCATGTCACGATGCATTCTGGGATTTTACCTATTTATGGTGCCATAAAATGCTGCACACGTTGGTTTTGCTAACAGAACTTCTGCTGTCCTGATATACTTTTATCTGATCGCCCTAAAAACCAGACCTGAGGAGAAAGTGAGGTCAGAGACGGAGGGGGCGATGTGGTTTCGTCCTTGGCAGACTCGCGCCTCACCAGCGACCAAATTGTTTTCTTTGGTCTGCCCCGCTGTGCACATGGAATGCAGTATATTTTCATATCTTTGTTTATCTTTAAGATCAGTCTTTTTCCGCTATACTTCATTCAAGCCATCCTGAACATCAGATCGGCCCTGACACATTAAAGATGTCTGCACCATGATTTGATGATGTCACGTAGACACAAGACTGCGCTTGATTTGTATGTTTGTGAATTACAGGACTTCCAAGAATCCAAGATTGTATAAAGCTTGTGGCTGTGAGCCGAACGCTTCTGTTTTCTAAGCGATCCCTTTTCGTTTTTGCAGGAGTTTGAGTTTAATCCAGGCCATGGAGGAAAACTATGAGGTGGACCTGGTCTACATCACAGAACGCATCATATCTGTGACCTTCCCGAGTTCAGCAGAAGAACAGAGCTACAGCGCTAACATAAAGGAGGTGGCAACCATGCTACGCTCCAAACATGGAGAAAACTACTTGGTAAGACATCTTTGAGTTTTATTAGTAATAGTAATACAAATTCATACAGTCTTTGTATAAAACACATTATTTTTGCAGCTATTCAACCTCAGTGAAAAACGATATGATATCTCCAAATTGAATCCTAAAGTAAGTTCATTCCTTACTCATATGTTATGTGACGTTTCTTTCTGTGGTCTCATGCGTGTTTGCTTGCGTAAGGTGCTGGATTTTGGCTGGCCGGACCATCACGCTCCAGCTCTGGATAAGATCTGCAGCATCTGCAAAGCTATGGACACATGGATGAATGCAGACAGTCACAATGTGGTGGTCTTACACAATAAGGTAGTGTTTCAGTGTGTCTGTTCCAAAACCTCGTTTTTTTCAAAGGCAAAGCTGCATAGCTCCTGTGCAGACGTTAAACAAGGCAGCTCAGTTTCAAGACTTTAAACATGCCACATATTATAGTTACTGTAAACAGTGCCCATATGGTTTGTCAGTAGATGGCGTTCTCAGCAAGCTCTTAATAAATCTGGGCTGGTGTTTGGGTTGTTATGCCTCTCTTAAAATGCATACGAATATTTAAATTATACAGGAAGAAATAAAGCACAAACATATTATAGAGTTTGGGGTCTCTGTATATGTAGGTGGCCTGATTTATGATGCCGCTGCAGGGTTTTGCATATGTCTTTAAAACGCATTACGGTTGTTTTGAAACCCCTCCAGTGACCCAGTTTTGAGGTTCACACCAAGCTGTGTTCGCAAACAATATATTTAAATGTTCCCTTTCACTACCCTTTGATCTGGTTGAGTCACATTGCTGGTTACCACATGTAAACATAAGAACGTTGACAAGGCATTTAAAATTAGATTGTAAAATACATCTTTCTGGTTTGAGGATAGCAGTATTGTTAAACGCCTTCACAATGAAACCGATGTCTGCACATAGGAGCATTAGAAACCAGTCTATATCATCGAAATGGGTCAGAATTCAAAGACTCTGGGTTGCGATAGCAGGAAAAAAACGATGCAAGGTGCGAATCCGGCTACAAAAAAGTTTTTTTTGTGTCAGAGAAGGATGCAAATTAATTGATGTCAGTGGGGTGGATTGTGATGAGATGGGTTGACAATTTCAGAGAGACGCGTCCAATTCGCTGTATTCCAACTTGATTTCAAACGGACCCTTTCCACACCCTCCAAATGCATCTTGCGCATTGCTGTTTATCAGATGCCCTAAGCGGTGCCAGGAGCGACGCCCCTAGAAGATGTGATCTGGGATTAAAAATGTTCACTTCCCTTTTAACAGAAAACCATAAACACAGCAGTGTTATGGTGACCTGTGTTGTTCTGTGTTGTTCTTTGTAACAGTGGAAACAACTGGCGATGGAAATGTGCGATCATTCAGAAAGTGTGAGTTTACAATGAAAAAATGTCTATTGCTGATATTCTGTATCACAGGTTTTGGTCATTCCTGGTGTATGCGTTTGAAGTCTGTAACTTTTAAAGGGATGTGCTTGTGTTATAATGTCTGCAATGGTGTACGTGACCTTCGGAAATAAGCTCCGGTGATAAATTATAACTTGGTTATTTACCTAATGGCAAGAAAAATAACACGCTTTAAATAAATAAATAATACAATTACACAAGACTGTACACTTTTTTTAACCATGTTTTGTTTGTAAAATATTGAGTTCTGTCATTTTATTATCAAAATGTTTATAGTGAGAAAAAAACAACTAATATCACAAAACATCACCAGAGTCATCAAGTCACCCTTCACTAATAGTTAATAATGTGTATGCTGTTGAGTTTTGGCCAAGTGTGACATCACTTCCTGACGGATGATGTCATTATAAACTGGAATTTGTAAGGAACATTGTAAAAGACACAATAACCCTGCTGAAAAAACAACAGATCCTGTGCAAAACTCAATAGAAAATGTAATGAATTTAATGGTTATAATGGGAATTGTATTGGTTTTAATGGATACTGTAATGGTGTTTATTGGTATGTGATGGATTCAGTTGGTGGGGTGTTATCTGGCATAATGATAGGAATAATGACCAAAGCACACATTTTTTTAAATGAAAAAGCTAATGGTTCATAATGCTTTTTAGTAGAGACCATAAGAATGAACCATTAAAGAGGAAACTACAAAATGATTGTCAGTTTTAACAGTGATTTCTTTGCTAACCTTTTGTCCGATTCTCTCCGTGCAGGGAAACCGAGGCCGAACGGGGGTGGTTGTGGCGGCATACATGCATTACAGCAACATATCAGCGAGGTAAGGCCTGCATACTGTTTATGTTTTTTGAGTTAGAGATGTTCCTTTGAGCACTCATTAAAAAAGAGCCAAATCCCCACATCATAAGACTGGACACGCGTTAGGTAACATGAGCGCGGGCCGGACGGGAAAAACAACTGCCAAATCGCATCATTTTACAAAGGGGGATTTGTCTTAAGACCCGAATTACGTGCTTATTAAATTCATCCCTGATGCAAACACTGTATTCAGGCTGTTTTTGTGGTCTGGAGGGAGTCAGTTTAAGAACGCTGTGTGTGCACTGGATTGGATTTAAAGGAACAGCGCTCCCAAAAATAAAAATCTCGTACAAAAAGTTTTCCAAAATAGTTAAAAGTCAATGATAAACATTTTCAACTATTAACAGAGAATGTCAAATACATGTTTGTGAAGTATTCTGTGTTGCAATATCTGTGCAAATAACCACATGTAGCTCATGCTTATCTTTGCATTTACAACCATAAATATTTTCTCTTCTGTAAACATTGTTTTCTTTTATCACGCAGTGCGGATCAAGCTCTGGACAGGTTCGCCATGAAGAGGTTTTATGAAGATAAAGTGCTTCCTGTGGGTCAACCCTCCCAGAGAAGGTCAGTTGTGCTTTGTTTCCTATCTGACCTCTGCTGACCTCTTATCTTTACGCTTTATGAGTTTGACCCTCGTTGTAAATGTTCGGTTACAGCTATTGTTCACATTTATGAGCTGCGCCGTTCTGATAACAGCGTTCAAAAAAAAAAAGCGTTCAACTTATAATCGTGTTTTTACATACACCAGTATACACAAAATTGCAGGTAATCTTCTGTTTTTCAAACACTTAAATCCTCAAAATCATATACCAGCGATAGAGGGAATGTTGTTAGACACCATGCATAGTCTAAAGTCATGTATATTCGCTGTAGAGATGCTGATATGACAATCTTTGAGATCTCAGACCTTTGTGCTGCTTTTCCAATGTTAAAAATAGACAGGAGTGGTTGTCCAGGAGTCTGCAGTTGTTTTAGGAGGCATGTGCATTACTGACCTGCCAAACCAGTATTCTACTACTGCGGCCCCACAAAGACACACTGATCCAGGTTAAATGGAAACTGATACAGATTTAAACAATATTGTAATGTAATACGTGGAGAAATGAGTGAATTGATTCTGCACAATTTTTTGGATCGCTCATTTAAATGCAAGCAAATGTTTCTTTGTTCATTCTCAGGTCACCCTGGGATAACATTGCACATGCTTCTGTAGTCCATATCACTCAAGCGCATGCATGCTAAAAAATTATGTTTTTTAATCATTTAATTTGCAATAACTTGCAATGAAAATGGTTGTATTAAATTAGAAAAGAATGCAAAAGTGATGCATTTTAACTAGTGGTGTTAGACTTTTACGGTGCATCGGTGACTGCATTTAAAACATTCAGTTTTGCAGCAAACTCACTGAAAATGTATGCAAGGCTCAGTTATGCCTCATAAGAGCTTTCACAGAGTCAGGCATTTCATCTACATATGGCAGAACTGGCACTTCAGGCTTTATTAAACTGGTTCTCATTGTGTCACATAGTTCTGCTGTAATGGCTTTCTTTATGGAAAATGGAAAAGCAGAGTCATCTCGCTTCAGGAGAAGAGAAGAATTCAGAGCTCATGAGTTTTGCCAGCCTGCTCTCTCGGATCGGAGGAGCCCTGGAGCCTCTTAAAGCTTCATGGGAAAGACAGAAAGATGCAAAAGCTCCGGTCACTGTCCATCTCCAGGGACGTGGCCTGCCCTTCCTGTTTATAGAAACCAGCATCTGGGATTGAAGGGACAGCAGAGCGCTCCTCAAACACTGAATGAAAATGTCTCATGACCCTAAATAGACTTCACAATATTGTTTATATTTTTGTATTGTGCATTATGCACTCACGCAAACACGTCTCATGCTGAAAAACAATAATAGCTGACACTAAGCAGTTTTAACTTGTAGTGTTATACATGCCTTTGGATTTCCCTGATTTCTTGTTGTCACTTTATTTCTAATAGTGTTTTTTTTCCTGTTGTAGGTATGTGCAGTATTTCAGCGGTCTGCTCTCCGGCCACATCAAAATCAACAACAAGCCTCTGTTTCTCCATCACGTCATCATGCACGGGATCCCCAACTTTGAGTCTAAAGGAGGTAAGCTGCATCTCGAGTGTTTGTCAGGGGTTACTGGAGCCCGTCTCGGGCATCTCGCAGCCTCCCGACCCCCTGCTGCCTTTGACGCCTCTGTCAGACGCCTCCGGAGAGTCTGTCGGACTGCTCTTTGACACATGATGGTTGAACTAAGTCTCAAGTGCATTACCATTTAAGTATGGTATTAACATCCGTCTATCACAATTGGTCAGTGCTATATGTATAATTGGGCTTCGAAAGCATTTTGTGGTTCAGAAACGCCACATTGCATTTGTGGTAATCTGTTCTGATGCATTATGGACATTGCCTTGTCTCGCATATCTTCTTCATTCTGCATGTATTGGAATGCAATGGCGCAGTTAATGATGCATGTAGTCATGAAATCAGAGACCCTCCCCATGACGAAATGTGAATTGGTCACAGGAGACGGATTGTAATACCAGGCGTGAACGGCGATCTGTCTCGGCTGACCCCTGTGATCGTGGATGTTAATAGCAGATGTAAACAAGGCCGGAGTGAGTTAGACAGACAGTTTCTGCTCCAAGATGATCGGATACCTACTGTATCGTGGGTCGACTTCCTGTGAATGCATCCATAATACGTATATCTTCATCAGCTCTGGATTGAATGTGTCTGTTAAATACATAAAAGCAAATGCATAACCCATCTTGTCTTTAAGTTCTGTTTTCACTCCTAAAACTGTAACACATTGGTATTGTTCTCCCCGCTTCCCAGGTTGCCGCCCTTTTCTCAAGATCTACCAGGCGATGCAGCCCGTCTACACATCTGGGATCTAGTATGAATCAATTCATGTTTTTCTGCACTATATTGCTCACGCTGGCCTGGCATCAAGCCCAGCCTCCAAAGCAACCAATCACAGGCTGCCCTCATCACGTCTGCCCCTCCCACTGTGTCTGGGAAAGCTGACTCACACACATTTAGAGCGGCCAACATGTGTTGCTTTCATACAGCTGAACACGGCTAGCTTTCTGCACACTCTTGGAGAACAGTTGTGTTATTGTCATTAGGGGTGGGAACCAAAAAATACATTTAGCTATACTTTTAAAATGTGTGTGTTTAACACTTGCTACATTACGCCCTAGACGCAGATGTTCCCAAAGACATCTAAATAAATAGTTTCATATAAGGTGCCACTCATGTTAGGGCTCGCAGAAAAAACTGTTTGAAAAAACACATTTGTTAAATGTGTTGTTGGTTGTGCTTAACGCATTTATCTGTCTGATGTTGCAGTAATGTGCAGGGAGACAGTCAGACCAGCATCTGTATCACCATTGAGCCCGGCCTGCTTCTTAAAGGAGACATACTGGTAAGAACATTGTTGTCCATCTCATGAAACCTATCTGAAGAAATATTCAGTTATATTTTGCATAAAGTGCTAATATAATTCACAAAAGTAATGGAAAAAATTGACTAAAACAAGCAAAGTATTATTTTTCCTGGTAAAATGTGGGCACAGATGACACTGTTGAAGTAGAGAGCATGCATGGCACAAGCGCTTCCTCCATTTTTGGGCTTTTCCAGAGCGAAATATGCAAACAATAAAGTTTTGCGTCAAAAGGGGCCTCCATCAGACTTGAAAGATATTCCTGATGAAAGGCACTTTTCTCACAGAATGCCAACATGGATTTATTTGCATTTTTCCTCAGAAAGCTTTTTGGAGAAGGAAGCCAATAAGAGCTGAGTGCTTTCTCGTGTGCAGTAATGCTGTGTTTGTGTAGGGTTCTTTTATTGATGTTATCATTTTAGAAAGTCCTTAGCAAGCATTATCTATCAAAGTGGATCTATAGAGAACTATTAACCGAGGATGAACCACAACAGTAGCGTTTCTGTTTCTGAAGCGCACAACAGATCGATATGTGCTAAGCACTCAAGCTTCCCCTGAGGTTTCTGGCATAGTTAACCCAAAAATGAAAATTGCAAAACACAAATATATTCTTTGATATTTCGAGCCTTTATATTTTGTGTTTTTGTTTATTCACATGTGTTACTTCAAGTCATCTTTTTGCATTCTGATAGAAATGCCCGTCTAGTTTCATTCCCAAATCTTGTTAAATGTGAATCATTGAGAAATGTCTCACTGTGCCGGACCCCCATCTGCGCGGCTCAGACGCCATTGCAGTTTGGGAACACCGCAGGGTTCGTTGCCAGGCCTCGTCTTCCTCAATTTTGTTGTGTTTGTTTTGTTTCCCTCTCCGAACTGAGAAGCTGTACATTTTTATGTCCATCTGCCCCACGTTAAGTAGCTTAATTATAGTTATTTTGGGCAACGCAAAATGGGATACAGTTTCCTCGGTAGCCAGTCAGGGCATTTATACATCCTTGTCTGGGTTTTGGAGAGGCTCTGCAGTCCTACATACTTTCACTGTACTGACATATCTGGCTCAATGGCACCATGGGAAGGCAAGAAGGCAAACGGTCTATTTCAAGCCCATGAATAGACATTTCTGGGTAGAATGTGTGTGCTGACAGCTTCTAAATGCAGGTGGTTTGTCTACTCTTGAAAGAATGTTCCTGCTTAAGTACATTTTAATAGACAGCATTTGTCAATAATGTTGATTATAATTGAAAATAATTTCTTTTTTTAGTATGCTGTTCAAATGCAGATACAAAGGCAATAATTATAGAAAATCTTTTACATATTATTAGTGTATACTGTATTTTAAAGCTCATCGTGAGTTACTTTTGAGAATGTGCCATACGGTATACTGACAGAAAAAACTTGTATAATGCACATTAATATAATTATTACATCATGCTTGTTTTGGACAGGATTTATATGCTATTTTTTTAATTTCAGTCACAATTTTTGGGGTCTGTAGTGCTTGGCGTCCACATCGCAATAAAGTAATTTCTATTTTTATGCCAGAAACATACAAGCAAATACGTGTGCACACAGACGCTAGCTCAATATGACTCATACTTGTATTGGTTTTCAGAACATTGATATATGGTGCAGTCTTTCCGGGAAATAGGTATTTACAATTCGGGAATTACGATCTGGTGTGTTGAAGTCAATCAAACCACAAAGTCGCAAATCAAACCATTTCTCTTCTATAGCTGTTGATCAATTTGCAAATGTTTTTATTAAAAAAGATTCATAATTTTAACAAGTTTGTTATCAAACTATAAATGTTTATCTTTGCTTACCTGTTGCTTTATATGATTTGTGTGTGTGCTCATATTCCCCGTAGCTCAAGTGTTACCACAAGCGTTTCCGCAGCCCGTCCCGTGACGTCATCTTCCGCGTGCAGTTTCACACCTGTGCCGTTCATGACCTGGGCATCGTCTTTGGCAAAGATGAGCTGGATGAAACTTTTAAAGGTACGCAGGGTTTGTCTGTTTTTTTTTTTGTTTGCAATTGCATGTGTGGTTCTTTCGCTTTATTGATGAATTCTCAGTTAACCTTTGTTTGTCGATGTTGCTCTCAAAGTTAAGATTTTGCTTTTCGTTCCGAACAGATGACAGATTTCCTGAATATGGGAAGGTGGAATTTATCTTTTCTTTTGGTCCAGAAAAAATCCAAGGTAAGATCTCTATTGTAGTACATTTTACATGAACTGCAATAACAGAAGTGTAAACTAGTGTGATGTTGGATGTGCTGTCATAGGAATGGATCATCTAGAGAACGGGCCCAGTGTTTCTGTGGACTACAACACCCAAGACCCCCTGATTCGATGGGATTCATATGAAAACTTCAACCAGCGCTGTGAAGACTCCATGGATGGTAAGACATATTGAGAAGGCCTTCATCATGATCTGGAATTATTTTGTATAAGGACATGGATAGGCCACAGTAAATATACTTCTTACTAGATATTATTTGGTTACATCCAGTCAACATTCGCCATCATATTGTTTTGTTAACTAAAGATGGTGACCCGGACTTCACACATAGTCCGTCCGTTAATCCGACATCAAATCATCATCGTTCTGGATGCATTCGAGTGTTATGTGACAGAAGTGTTTGTGTACAGTGCTGTGCATGTGACACAGACTGATTTAATTACATGTGTTTGTAGTGCTGCTCTGAGGTCAGTTTGAGTTCACACACGCACACAAAACTTCCGTGTCTCTGGAAGTGTCCTTCTTTATGCCCTCGTGGTCCTCCGGTTTTAACCTGTGGTTCAGTCGTGCTCCTCAGACATGTGATTTGTCCCTTTTTGAGACATCCGCATTTAGGAAAGGGAAATTCAGAATGTCTGTCGATGTTTGGAATGGTAAAGCCACTAACCGCAGTGTTCGTTTTATCTGAAACACTGTTGATACCACAATAATATATTTATGCTTTGGTCCGTGTAGGTTTTTAAAAGTGAGCTTGAGACTAGAGGTTGGTATGATCCCAGGGTTGAACGGACCACAGAGATGCCGCACCACCCTGTGCCTCCCTGCACAGCTTACAGTGGATGTTTGTGAGGCGTTGGCTGAGAATTGTGCACCCTATGCTGTGAGAGAACGCTCACTGGGAGACCAGTCCTGGTTTGAAAATGTCCCAAATACTCAGAAATGGCTACATGTTTTAGACAACTATGAATTATGTTTGTGAGTGATTTTTTAAGAAACATGCATGTTTTGACAATTTCACGAGGTAGCTAACTCCAGTGACATTAGGTTTAGTGGTGAGTTTTTATTATTGCGTTTTTTCAAAAAATCGTACGTTTTTGTATGAGCCACATCGAATTAGCCACCTCGTAAAATAGTTATGAAAAAAATCACGATGTTTATTTTTATTACCCCGCTATTCCTGGCGTCAAATTGTAGAAGTTTCAAATCCTGTGTTCTCCATCAAGCTATTTGAGATGAGGGGCCATAAAGAATGCCAACCTCTCCAGCAGCCTCTGCTTTAAATAGGGCAGGCAGAAATAGGAAGCATGCGACTGCCACCTTTAAGAGAAGTGTAAACCAATCCGCCTCTCTGGTCAAGAGTCCAGACCCCCGAAGCCCCTTTAACTGCCCCTGGCATCACCTGGAAGCATTTCAGGCTCCTGTCTGAGACAGTAGAAGATGCCAAATGATCCATTGCATGCTGACATCATATGCTTGACGGAGGCTATCTTCAGACGGCGGGTCTGGATGGAAAGGGCACATTTGCACATGAATTAAGATGGCTATCACGTAGTCAAACATTTCCATTGAGCGACAGGGGCCGGAATACTAACTCTAGAGATGTGAAAAGCAGTCAGACAGTATGTCTTTGTACTGGAGCTCATGAGTTTAGTCTGCCAAGACGGAGAAACGGTCTGGCATTTTGAGATTTTTGGAGGAAATTACCATGCACTAGTAGGGTTGGGAATCGAAAATCGGAATTGAAAGGAATAGGAATCGAATACTTGAAATGAAAATGTTAATTCCTCTTATCGATTCCTGTGTACATATTTTCAGAAATGTGCATGTTAACTCGTGATAAAGCACAGGAACCACAAATTGACCATAGTTTCATTATATTAACTACATCATGGTATGGTAATACAAATGTAAATCAATCAGACAAAACATGGTTGCTATGTGTGTATATATACACAAAACCAGTCAATAAGCAGACTAAATGACCATACAGGTTGATATCTAAATGTTTTACTTTAAGTATGGAATCAAAACCGGGAATCTATAAGAATCAGAATAGATCAAATTTCAACGATACCCAACCATATGCACTAGTAGAAGCAGCAGGCAAACTTTGTCACAATCTTTCCCTTTATGACTGTTTTGGTCAAAAATAAAGCAAGAAATCAGCTTATAACAATGATTTATAATTTGAGCTGTCAGGTACAATTTAGTGGTAAATGTCATTATATTTGAGTATATCGTTGCTGTATGTTTTTGCAAAAATGATGTACTTTTAAAGAATAAATACGCATTTTATTGGTTAGATATTTTCAAATCCAGTGACAAACATAAAGGCTAATAATAATGATTTATGGCAAAATCAAATCACGTATGGAGATACAACATGCAAAGTAACCTGCAATTTGTTTCAAACATAGATGGTGATAGAAAATAAATATTCCTCTTTTAATGCTTCTAAAGTGGAACAAAAATGAAAGATTTAAAATATGTCCTGTTCTTTTTAAGAAACCTTCCCCCTCATGTCGTTCAAAACCGCATGACTTACTTTCTTTTGTAGAGCGCAACTAAGTGATAACATACAGTCAGACGATCGTTGACTCAAAATAAACCCAGACAGGGTGATCAGGACCTCGACGGGGCTAATGTCACCCTGAACAATCCGATTCTGGCATAAGAGTGACTAAATGATGACCGAATTTTCATTTTTGGTTAGAATGTTAGTGCGTCTTACTTCCATGACGCAAGGCCATATAAGTGTTTGTTCCTACAGCGCAAGAAATCTTATCACTATCTTAGTATTTCTGGAGAGTTGTAATACAGTTAATATGAGGGCAGCATGTTAAGCTTGTTCTAGATAATAACCACTTATCTGTTCTTGGACGTTAATGGCATGGTAATTGATGTCTTATCTGTGTCTTGCCTTGACCACAGATAGTGCTTCTCTGTTGAACAGCAGCTGTTGGCAGGGTTCGAGTAAAGCATAGCAAGTCTTGCCGGTTCGCTGATATTTGTGCACCTCAGAAACCGCAGGGTAACTGTACAGTTTCACCAGTATAAATCCCATTCATTTTTATCCATATATAGACTGGGCCACCATGAGTTTAGTGATGAAGTAGTGGTATATACTTCTGGCGGTACACTAGGTATGTTAGGTCTAGTATGATGTTGTGAATTTAGTGTCAGAAGAGTAGTACACATGATCTAGTAGTTGACAAGGAAAGCAGACATGTCCTGCGGTGTGTCACACTATACTGCATCTATAATTATTTTGTTGCTAGATGGGCTACATGGAAGTAGTATAGTTCACACAAAAAGAAAAAAATCATTTATTCATCATGACTCTTTTTCTGAGAAACACAAAAGAAGATATTTTGAGAAATGTCTCAGTGGTTTGGTTGTTGTTTGCCAATGTTGTTTGGGTCTCATCTTCTTTGAGAAGAAATTGCTCCCTCTCAAATCCACACTGTAGATAAAAAAACTACTTGCACGTGTTATACGGCAACTACCCAGAAACAAATTATAAAATTAAAAACCGAATTGCAACATACTGTAAGAAGACCCACACGCTGTCATGCGACCTTGTGACAGTGAAAGCAAGCTCTCTACCCATCAGCCTCTTCGAGGGGGCCCTAAATCTAGGGTTCGGCTTGAAAAAGTCACAGGGAGCCAGTAGACAGGGCTGAGGCCTTGTTTACCGTGGCCTCCCCTTATTTGGCCAGGGCCCTGCCCACAGCATTTTTGGGATGGTTGGGTAGGAAAAGTGTGAGGGCTGGGAGATGGGACTGGAGAGTCGCTGACAGAGATGGTGTGTGAAAAACAGCCAACTCCTCCAGCCTGGACTGTAAAAACGCTTTGTGTTATCAGTCACTAGAGGGAGGGTGACATAGCAGAAAGTGCGTGTTCACGGCACACACGGAGATCAGACGGGATTTAAAAGGCTTACTGTCTTTCCTCTGGGACCTTGAAAGCAAAGGAGTTGGAAGACGTTTTGGTCGTCTTTTCTGAGGTAAATTTGTATGAATATTTTGTCTTCTCACAACTTATTTTGAGAACTTATGGTGGGAGTTGGCAGGTTTGACCAGAATCTTATTTCTTGGTATGTAAAATAAGTATATACTTTCTAAATTCCTTACGAATTAAAGGGTACTGCATCTGTTTTGATTCTTTTCTTTTTTTATTTGAAACTTATGACAAAAACTGAAAGATAAGAATAAGAAACAGCTTTGCAATATGTAACACTTGAATACTCCAAACATTAAAATACAGACTTTTTATACTCCAAATTCTGATTGGATGAGGCACATTTGAAGTTTTAAATAGCAGATATACCCACACCTGTTACCTCATGTCAGTTGAACTCTATGTATTCATGCGATGAGTCGCAATATTGCTCAGCAACTGTAAACAACTCTGGTTCACATTCACAATAAAAGTCATTTAAGTTTGATTTGACACTGAATTTCAGTTTTTTCATCAATTGCCGTTTTCGGGTTCAGCTGCGCGATGCCGAGCTTTATTGTTATGGACTGTTTGTGTGGCTGACGGCGTAACTGTTACATAATAAACGTGTCTACATGCCAGGCTGGCTTCAATTAAATTTCTTCTGATGGGTGGCTGGGCCTCTCCATCTCACATGTTGTTTAATTATGTGGCTGGGAACCAGTAGCTCGCTGGTGGACGGTTCACGCTTAACCCTTTCAGCAGAGTGAGTGGCGTTCACAGAAGGAGCGGTTTGTCAACACAATGTTAAGGTTTTACTGTCACCCATCTGTTAACACATGACACGAGAGCTGCACTTTTTGTCTTTGGGTTTAACTACTTGAAGACTGTGTGTTAGCGTGTGTGGTCCTCCGGATGTTTTTGTTTATCTTGCTTTGACACGGTGGCAAGAGGCACAGAACACATTTCAGAGGCTGATCGGAGAGCATTGCAAACCAGTATGACTTTATTCTGCAGAACACAAAAGATATTTTTAAGAAAGTTGGTAACCAAACAGCATTGGACTTCATTGACTTCAATTGTATGGACAAAAAAACCATTGAGATATTTCTCAAAGTGTCAGGTTCAATAAATGATGACAAAAGCTCATGACAGATCGACTCGTTTCAGAAGGCGGGGCATAGAGGAGACATAAAAATGTACAGGATGTGGAATATAAAGTGTTTTTTTCCTCCTTAAAATGTATAAACACATTGCATTACATCAAATACAAACAATAAAATTGGTTTTAGCTTGGCAATTTGACTCCTTTAACTTAAAACGTGCAACTTGATAGGCCATGACTCTGATGGTGGGTCATTCTTAAAAGAACATATTCAGGTCATTTTAAAAATGATCTGACATTATTTTAATGACAGCTAAAAAACATTGTTTCCACCAAAAATATATGCCTATTTTAATTATAATTATATATGTTTAGTTTTAATGAGTTTACTATTCTAATTTTTTTTATAAAAAATATTAATGAATGTTGAAGAAGTAACCCTTAACTTTTGAACAGTAGTGTGTATCTGCAAAAGTAAAATTGTAATGACAAATGTGTCAAAAAATGCCATCTCTTTTCCATCTCATTTTGGGGTGAAGTATGATCTGTGCATGTTGACAGGTTTCTGGAGATTTACACATATTTACACATATCAGAATCATATTTACATATCACATAGCCGCTGAGCTCATACTGTATACCTGTAAACAGCTTTTGAATTGGTCTCTTGTAATCTCTGTGATTAAACTGCTTTGACTGTTAACACTGAGTGAGCTGCACAATAGCACATGGCAGATCTTATGAAAGACCTCTGAATGAATTCTGAGAATGTACATGAATTTCTCCTCCACGTTTATACGGACACAGAGAGCCGTTTGTTCAGTATGCCTCTGCTGTAGGCCGTGTACAGGGCTTTTAAAATTCACATCTCACCTTTGACCTTTGGCTTCACACCCACGCCATGCCCGCAGCTGCTGTCCAGACCTTTCTCATCGGTGGATCTGTGTTTGTCTTTGGTTTTAACTGCCGTGGAGAAAAGACAAGGGGGTGAGCTCATTTACCGGCGATCAGCGCTCGACCTTCTCTCTCCCCTTGACTTTACAAGACAAGATTGTCTTATTTCTCCAGCATTCCAGAGGCCTACAGCACAGCTCTGCACGGGTCAGATATTCCCCCTTAAATAGCTCTCTGTGACAGATGGTGTTGATATTTACGAGTTCTGTTTGCTGTATTAAAGGAATAGTTCACCATAAAATGAAAATGCTCGTATCATTTACTCACCCTTGTGATTTTGTGACTTATTTTAAAGTCATTGGATGGTCTCCAGTTTTTGATACAATACTTCATTGTTTTTTGTAATTTGTTTTTGATTACACAATTGTGTTGTTTCTTCAGATTTCTCTGATGACTGTAGATGAACTGTTTGATGAAGGGCTTGTGTGTGTTTGTGTGAGACGAGTCAAAGAGCCACCCCTTATTTCGTTTCCAGGCTTTGAGCGAGATTTGATTGCTTTTCCTTAAACACGACGTCAGCTGTAATGAAATGTTAGTCACGCGCAGTGCAGCTTTAATATGTCTTTCACAGACTCCGCATAAAACAAACATTTAGATATTGATGCAGCAGGTGTACGCATCCATAACTACATCAAATATTAGTTTAGTTTACTCCATACATATGTTTGTTCATGCTCAATTGTTTTGGAAAAAAGTCCAGACTTCTCCCGGTATAAACGAAGTCTAAGAAGTGAGCACATTGCGTGACGCTTGTGGGATTCGAGTTGGATGTGATAATGTCAAAAACTTACAGAATGCTCTCATCTCTTTTATCTTTTCCTCCTACAAGCCGTCAGAAGCATCTTTAATGCATTTTTAATGTGCTGCTCTTACCTTATAAAGACTTCCTTTAGAACAGAGCTTCTGAAGAGATGATGAGCGCCTTTTTCCGAAGTGCTAACACAACAGTTTCAGAGCCAAACACTGACCGCGCACTTCCATCACATTTAATTAAATATATCGGCACTTACCATTATATACACATACAATACAATGAACATGTTTACTTACTTTTTGACTCTCAATTATTTTTATATCTATTACAGCTTACTTTATACTATACTTTATGATGTTTAAAACATATGTATGAATCATATGATTTACTAGATATTACATATATGCATGGCTCACTCCAAGTTTGGTTTCTTCCAAGGTTCTTTTCCTCCAGCGTCTTATGTCTTCTGGACTTTCCAAAGTCTCCTTTGGCTTGCTCACTGGGGGCGTTAAGATGTTACGCCATAATTTCTGTATGTTGTAAACAAGATAAATGAAAGATAACTAATACAGCTGTGTTGATCTGTAGCATATTCATTTGGAAACCGGGTCAGGAAGAGTATGATTTATTTGTGTTAGTGCTGTGGAAACAGGTCTTTAGGTGGTTATTACATTGTGTCTGTTGTTTCACACTGGTGGCTGTTTGTTATACATGGATCAGCAGTGTTTGTACATAATCTTTCCATATGCACAATGGATCAGTAATGTACTTAATTAATAAACAACTTGAAAAAGATGTTACACATTTTTAAAGAGCTTGAAACTTTACCTGTGCTTTAAACACCCCTGTAAACACTCCATACCATGGTGCTTAAGTCATCCATCGCAAAAGATTATACTGTACGCCGTTCTCGCCCACCATGAAATATGAGCCGTGATGTCATTCTTGTCTAAGAGAGGAATAAATTGCATTTATATTGACACTGTTGTCTGTCAGACTTGCATGCTGTGATTTGTTTTATGGAGAACAGAAAGAGCCATTTTAGAGAACAACACGTTCCAAATCCACATACGGCATCTTCAGATGCATTGCACTGGGCTTGACTTTGCTTCTGTCAGTACAAATTAAGAGATGAATCAATTCTTCTAAGGTGAGGCTAGGAGGATAAACTCTTACTCAGATGATGTTGTTGGTTGCGATTTGGACATTTTATTCACAACATTGCCACAACATGTTTGTAATTGGGCAAGAGGTCATTGTGGAAAAATGTCTGGGTGTGTTTGTTCATTTGTGTTTCACAGACAGATGTCTTTGGCTCTTGTGCCTTGAGCAACACATTTTTAAGACGCCGTGCCCATTCGAAAATAACACACAGCTGATTATTGTCAACTTTTAAAGCGGATTTCTCAAAACGCATATTTCAGTACTAACTGGCCTTTTACTAAGTCATTAACGTCTCTGAGGTCATGTAAAGTATGACCTAGTGTTTTGCCCGCTGGCTATTGGAAAAATTCTATAAAATATACAAGGACACACACACAAGATATACTCATAGCCCCCTAGTTTCTTGTGCTTGTAAATCATTGCAATAACCAAAGCTGGGGTTAAAAAAAACAGTAATTTTGTAGCTAGTACTTTTATCCACAGAAATCATTATCATTATAAGCCAAGACAGGTAAAGGGTGTTTTCAAGATGCCTGAACTAATAAAACATTATACCACACCACATTGAGTAGCTTTTTGTTGTTATGAGAACTTCAGAACTATGGTGTTTATGAATTGGTGTCATTTTAAGCATGTAAGAAAAGAGTGTTATTGGATGTCATTAGAACGAGTTGTCCGATGCTTTCTTTTCGTTTCTGGATTGTACTTGGGAAGCCCATAACTGTACATTAAAGAGGATAAGAGTCTGAGAAAACCCTAGTGATGTCACTCCGGTAGATAAACCAGGATAAATTCACGCCCACTTCACTGAGGGTGGTGCACACACGACGAGAGAGAGGGAGTCCTGTCATCTTTAGGCGCTCATGCAGCTCTATTGGAGTTAGAACTGAAAGAGAAGAGAGCTTTCTAATCCAAAACTACACTTACGTTGAGCCCGAAAACAGACCGCTTCGCTCGGAGCCGTTCACAAAGGCAGGTAGGGAAGTTTTCTCGTGTTTCTTCTGGTGATTTTAAGGTGAAACCGGAGCTCTGAATAACTTCTGGCGCACACTTTGCCATGTGTTCGTGTCCTGCTATTTTTATGGCTGGTGATTAGAGATAAACGCAGGCTTGTCGTGATGGGAAATCGCCCATGTGCGGTGAAAAATAGAAGGCGATTTCTTTTTTGAGACGGAGGTGTGTCTGATTCAATTCGTCTTGCTGTCATATTAAGATGCCAGGCTCTGATGACAGCCACAGATCTTCTGATGTCAGTATGAAGTCATGAGGTGTTTTAAAGGTACAAATAAAACATGAGATCCGCCAGGCTCTTCTGACCTGAACATTCTCATGTCACGGTTGATGTCGATGTGCTGCTTTTTTGTTGGAGCACTGGAAGATGTTTGAAACAGCTGAGGGATTGTTAAGGGAAACTGGAGAGAGAAATAACGAAGAATGGGGGAAATGCTCATTTTTTCCAGACTGTGCTGTTAACGGAAAGTTCTGGCACCGGGCCTGGTCTCACTTAGGAGGCATTTCTGTTTCAGACATCTGAATTCACTGCCATAAACTCTCAGATGTTCATGTTTACATTATTATGTACCTGTATTGTATTGAATTCTTTTTTATCGGTGGTCTCAAAACCTGATTTGTACTAAATTGATATATATCTTTTTTGGTGTTTTGACAACAAGAAAGTGGTGATCAAGAGTGATCAAGGTCAGCAGTTTTTGTTCATTTGACAGACATTAGCTTGTGCACGTCTCTAATCCTGTCAGACTAGCAGGTCACATAGCTGCCTGTGTCAGGGGGTCAAAGGTGAACATTGAATTTGTTGCAAGTAGACATCTTTAACCTAAAGATCAGTGGGTCACTTGATGTAACGTGGGATGTCTATTTTTAAGGACCTCGAGGGAACTATTAGTCTCAGAGAGGGCAGATATAGTCCACCACATGCTGTCTAGTGCATATCGCAAGCAAATATGCCAAGAGCTCACTGTAATTGTCCGGCTGATTTATTATTATGCAATTTCTGGATTACCTGCAAATAAAGTTGTTTACAAAGTACAATGTTTGAAAAAAAATAATGTCTTACATTCTAATATTCTACATGCTAAGTTACACTTAGATAAGGATGCCCAGAAAACTGAAAGCTGTGTTGGGGTGCTTAATACAAAAATATATATAACCTTTTATCTAGTCACCCTTCATGCTTGTCATTGGGTTTTGCAAATATCTAAGCAATAAAAAGTACTAAAAGTACTTTTGTGAACATATATCATTAAAAAAGTACTTTTCCATTAAGTTCCATATACCTTCTAAAACATTTTCCATTTCCTCAAAAACAGCAAATTTGGACATCCAAGGTTTCAGAAGGACAGCGACGATAAATATATATGTATGTATATATATACAATGTTTGACATTTTAGGGTCGCTTGAGACAAATCTTGACTTTACAAATCTGAAATTATGTTCAGAATTTGTTTTGCATTTACATTTATTCATTTGGCCGACGCTTTAATCCAAAGTAGGAGAGCATAAAACATTTTGTCAACACACTAAGCTGTACTGATAGTACTTTGTAGACAAAATATAATTGTTCAAACATATTTCTTTCATTACAAAACAACAAAGTTGTATTTAATAAAAACAGATTGGAAGTGAAGATAAAGCTGCCAATAAGAGCCCAAAATAAAAACTCCTTTAACATTGTCTAAAATTATCTTAGGTTGAGAACTTAAGAAGTTTACTAATAAATTACCAGGTGAACATTTGTACAAATTCAAGTCAAGGGGTGACTGCACTTACTATACATTATATACAATATAACAGTTTTGATGTATTGCATTAGTCACAACATATATCGTTCCATTAGTGTTATTTCATAGTTTCGAAGAGTTTGCTGTTATTCTAATATGTGTATAAATATTAAGACGTGAGTAAGTGACCCTAAACTTGAATTTATGAATTAATACATCCATTTTAAGACCTCTAAACTGTAATATGTGAGTTTTCCTGTCCTGTTCGAGTGGGTGTTTCTCAGTCAGAATAAGCTGCAAAGTGAACCAGAGTTACCAGACTGTGATGATATTTTAAATTCTGGTTTCTACGTGAAACCAGATATGGTCAGTCTTCAGCTTTTAGCGCTATAGAGTGTCAAAGAAACTGCGCAGAAGAGCTGTAGAGTATTGTGCGTGCTGTTCCCAGTTGCATTATCAGATTTGCGGCTCGACAGATCCTGCATTAACACACCATGGGAAACTGTGCATGAGCGTTTCGCTGAATGAATGACATTTTGTCACAGTCTGTGGTTTTGTCTCACGTTCGAGAGCACGTCTCATTTCTTTGTTCTTGGACTGCAATATGTGGTTGATATTAAAAGGCCGTTACGAACTGTCAAGTAACAGCTTAGTGGTTTTGGAAGGTCAATAACTGTTACAGTGTGTTATTAAAATACAAGAGCGCAGGGAAACAAGACCCTGATTGTTGAGAGCCAAATATAAATAGACACATAGTAGACAACCTAAAAAAGGTGTGTTATGTTTGTCCAAGCATGTGTGTGTGTAAATGTGTGAATAGAGGAAATGATGTTTTAATTCCGAGGAGACGGGAAATGCCTACCATCTTTCCACTGGTGAGTCACCGTGTTGGACATGCGGCCGGTGGCTCTCATGAGAGACGCTTACTGAGTCAGGGGTGGAGTTGCCTTTCTGTGCATGTGTGAGTACATGTCCACATTTTTAGGGAGGAGACCTTCATCTGAATTTAAAAAGCTGCTATTTTTAAAAGCAAGGATCCCCAGTTTTAAATGACTGGTTAGATTTAGTTTCCAAACATTCTATGGAAGTCATATTGTATGAAATGAAGACCAAAAGTAATCTTGTTTGGAAGATATGGGCACCTCTAAAATTAAAGAATATAATATAAAGCAAAAATTAATTAATTTATCATTACTACTGTTAGTATTATTTTATTTCTTGAATACTCAAATGATATTATTTGAATTATTTGCTTGGGTATTATGTGCATTTATAAGAGCTTGATTTAAATATGTGAAATACAATTTCAAATTTTTTATGTATTTATTTATTTAAATTAATTAATAAAAAGGAAAAAAATATTTTAATTATGAAATTAATTATTAATTTATTTATTAATTAATAAATAAATGTCTTAATTAAAAAAAAAAAAATTAATTATGAAAGTACAGTAGTAGAAAAAAAGTGAGCAATTTGTTTTATTCATATAATGTATTAAATGATTTGAATTGAAACACATAATAAAGTGCAGCTCGATATCCATAAGATTCAGCATCTTCAGAAAGTCTTTTATTCTTTTATTTATTTATTTAATAGTATGTGTTTTAACACATTATTTTCTCTTCCACAGACGTTATTCACACACAAGGTCCATTGGATGGTAGCCTCTACGCTAAGGTCCGGAAGAAAGAGTCTTTGGAGGGAGGGGTCACAACCAATGGTCTCCCAGCCACTGCCGATCACTCTTTACCTGCCGTAGACAACACACTCCCCCCGGTCGACCACGCCTTGTCTGTGAGCAGTGACTCGGGCAACTCCACAGCATCCATCAAGACCGACCGCACTGATGAAGCCAGCCAGCAGCCGGCCTTGGTGAGTCAGCCGTCCTCCCAGCCCCTCAGCCCAGAGGAAAAACAAGAGCTGGATCAGTTGCTCAGCGGCTTGGAGGCCCCAATGCATCGGACAGGTTACCAGAGCAGCTCGGGGACTGGAGGGGGAGGAGTCTTACACCTAGTCCCCGCCCAGGTTCACGTGAATGGACATAACAGCGTAGACAGAGAAACAGACATACTCGATGACGACATGCCCATCAGTCAGGAGGGAAACAGTGTGGACAGTCTAGGAACCTTGTCATCTTTCGAAGGCAGAGCCACTCCGGCGGACATGTACTACCAGACGGAGACGGTCATTAATGGACAAGAAGTGCCCTACTTGGAGAAAAGTGTCCACAAGATGGTGCAAGATTCTAAGGTTCCCGTCCGTGGCTCTTTATCTGCCCAGGAAAACCTAGGGGGTCCAAGTGGCTATGCCAACCAGAATGGCATTATCTATCGATCACAATCTTTCGGGGCAGCCCCCGACACAGAGCAGAAATACATGCCTAAAGCTCCCACACGCACAACCAGCAGTAGGGAAGCGGTACAGAGAGGACTGAACGTGTGGCAGCAGTATGGCGTTCCAGAGGTCCCGGTTACAGACGGTGTCACCTTCAACCCCGTCCTGCAATCGCACAGCCTGCCTGAATTTCCCCACTTGGCGTCACAGCAGGAAATTGAGCAGTCCATCGAGGCGCTCAACATGCTGATGTTGGATCTTGACCCGGCGCTTACCCAAGTGCCCAAATCCCACAGTGCCCCCTCTGGAGAGGGAGGTGTGGTCACCACCCAGCCCTCTTTTGCTCAGAGTCAAGCACGGCCATCTTTCCAGGCTGACGCGGCCATTCACGAGCGCGGAAGAGCCTCTCCGGTGGGTTACCCTCTGGTCCATCAGCAGATCTCTTCTATGTCCCTGGAGTCCCCGCAACCTGTCATTAACCAGCAGAGACCCACGACTTTTTCCCAACATGCTTCCTATTCTCCTGAGGCCGAGGGTCAGGTCCCTGCTCACCTGTCCCAGTCAACAGTGCCTCCATCCTCCTTTGGAGCTCTCCAGCTGAAACCCCTCAACATCTACCCATCCAGTATCGCCTCTCAGTCCCCGGAGCCGCAGGAGAGCCAGCGCAACTACTTTTCTTCCTCATCTTCTCTGCCTAGAGAAAGCGAACCGGAAGACGGCAACTACAGATTGGAGGGTCTTGTCGCTCATCGTGTAGCTGGTAAGATCCCTTTTAAGTTCACTTAAAAATACAAATATTTCTATTCCCTTATGATAGTTGTATTCATTGCACAGCAATGTCATTTAGTTGGTTTAAATTAGTCATTTAGTTGGTTTCATTGAAAACATGTTAATGATCAACCATTGGAAGGTCACCAGCCTTTTAGCCACTACACTACTTCAGCTAGACATACTTTATGCTGTTATGAAGATATAGAATATGTGTTTTAAAACAGAAATATCTTTGAGAATAACTCTTCTTGAGTGCTCAAGTTGAGTCCGTCTTTCGCCGCTGGGTCTGTTTGGTAGAGTCTCTTTGTTGGCATTGACATAAGCACTGTGAGATCACAAAGAAAGCTTTGTCCAAAGTGCTCCTGGCTTAAGAATTAATATCAGGCCACATTTCTGCATTGCGGTGAGCCAAAACTGAACATTTGTACATTACATCTGGAGAAGATCCCAAACAACTGAGGGCTGTTTTAAAGCAGCACACGGTTTTCCTGTTCACATTATCTATTCGGCTCCCAAATTCCCAAATAGATTTTCCTGGACGTCTTCGTCTTTTTCCTTCTGATGGTTGCAGAGTTATGAGAGAGCGTCAGAGATGATGGTTGACCTCTCTGGTTTTGACGCAGGCTAAGTTTTAGCTGAAATATATTTTTCAATTGAATTGGTTAAACCTGAGGGTAAAGTAGTCATGGCCAAAAGATGTTTTGTGGTTTATTACAGGCTTTGAGTTCTTTTGTTGACTCTTGAGATAAATGTTTGTATAACTGAAGCTAAAAGAGGAAGTTGCTTTGTTTGTAACCCTCTCTTGTGTTTTTACTTTTGACACACTGATTGAAGACTGTCTGTATCTCATACATGGGCTTTGGTTATCAGGTCTCTGACTATCTGGGATTAGTGAAGCACTTTGTCTGCATTTAGCATTTGCAACAAGAGACGGAGATAGCCAGAGATAAGAGTCTGTTTATCTTTACGACCGATGTTAAGGCAAACACGTAACACATGTTAATAAATCAATGAATCACAGTATACTCACAATGATTTCAAATGAAGGAACAACATGAATGTCGCAGTGATTTTAATGTGCTTTCATTTTTCCCCTTTTTCCATATTCTCATGTTTATCCCGTTTGCGGAACGCCCGTCCCATCATCACCTCCGCCTTTCCATCCTCTTCCTCACCTCCCTCTTTTACTTCCTGCCCTGGTCCATCACTCCTCCTCCTCATCGTCCCGTAGAGTACACTGCTCGTATCCGAGGAATCAATGACCGACCGGGTGTTCCTGAGCTTGGCCACCGCCGGCGTTCCCTCTCCTTTAGTGGTTGGTCTCTCTGCTGTTCTGTCCTCATAACACCTCCATGTGCATGCGTGCTTGTGTGATATCTCACTCTTGCCCTCTTCTTTGCTTCTTTTTAATTCAGTTTAAAGTTTTACAGATACATGTACATTTTATATTTTTGGGTCTAACGAAAATTAAAATCACATTATTGTTGTTAACAGTTCTTCATAAACCTTTGTGACATGCATTATTGTTTTGTAATGTAAATTAATATTATTCCAAATAAATGACAAATACAATAAAATTACAGTAAAGCACAAATTTTGCAAATAGAGTAAACAAATTTAAAAGTTGCATTTGTTTACAAATAAAATACTATAGCATAAAAAAATTCATAGAGAACAATTGCAAAAATTAACAATAAATATTAATAATTGTTTTACTTCTTTGTTTTTCACTCTTTTCAGTTCTTCCTTCACAGTGTGCTCTCTCTCTCTCTCTCTCTCTCTCTCTCTCTCTCTCTCACGGTTGTCTTGTTTTTTCTTTTACTAATAACACTCAAAGTTGCTAAACTGGAATGTACACGTTTTTTTGTGATGCGTGACCTCTACAAACAAATTGCATTTGTATTATGTGACGAGTTAAGGTTACACGCAGCAACACAAAGCCACGTCTGTCTGGATCAACCGGGCCTATGTCACAAGATCTGGTCTGCCAGACTCGAAGAACAATATGAGGGCGAGCAGACAGTGCTCTCATTCAGGGACTCGGCCTTACTTCTGCTTTAGCATTTAGATTGAAGACAAATGGTAATAAATCCACTCTAAGCCTGGAGACCATTATACAATCCTTATCTGCCACCAGGGAGAAAATGTCTAGCGCACAGAATGTCTCGGGTCCCGTTTGGGCCTGGCAGGACGTCTTCAGCAGCCAGGTGCCAGGATGAATGTTTGTATTTGACCTCTCCTGAGTATGATCTGTTACAGCGTAAATGAGGCTATAGAGAGATATCGAGGAGGATATCCTGATATCCTGCAGATATCTCATTCGTCCCATACAGAATTCACAAGCTTTGGAAAGGGGAAGGCGTTTTTCTTTTTTGTCCGTGTAGAGAAAAGAAAATGTTCTGTCCTCAGTGCTGTATTCTGATAATGTGAATATATTTAGTTTATGTTTGGTGATTAAGATTCATTTAGTTAAGAATTAGTTTTAATTCTATATTTATATATACAGACTCAAAATATATTTAGTCTAATGTTTTTGTCCATAGTATATATCACAGCACATCTCTGGCTGCATATCTGCTGAGTTCATACTAAGTTCTGGGAATCACAGCTTTTCCAGATTGAATGTATTAGGATTGTGTGGTTGCTATGGTTACAGCAGAGGGTTTGTCATGCACAGCTGTAGAAGACTGCTGTACTACATCTGTTATGCATGTTTGCTTTCCCGGCTCGTGTGAAGTGACGCTGAGGCTCTAGGCCGTATGGATTCATCCGAGCACCTGCGGCTCCGCTGACGGTTTTTGTGTTTTTTGTGTATGTTTTTGAAGATCTGCCCTTTGTGAGATCACACATAATGCTAGGGGGACGTCCTGCTGTCCTGAATCGCTGGCTTTCTTAGCAGCACTCCAGTAGTGATGTAATCGCACTAAATGTGAAAGCTTGTCACGTTTATGAACAAGGGTGCTCACTTGTCTCCGGAGAGGCAGCGGTCATTCTCCCAACAGTTGTCCTGAGTTGCGGTCTGACCACGCGGATCAGTGCTAGGCCACACTCAGGGAGCTAGTAAATATTTTGCTCAGCTTGTTGCTCGGTTTCCATAACACTCCGTTCTCTCCAAACAGTGTATTAATGACTTTCTCTGTCCTGGTCCAAGCGTACGGGCCCAGAACTGTGTGTGGCTTTACATGTTTGCAGAACACACATGCATTTATACTGTATGTAACACTAATAGTGACTACTTGAAAAGAGCATGGATTGACATAACACGCATACATAAGAAAAATAACACGCATGCAAAACAAATCTGATCGCTTTATTATCCTGTTTAAGTTCTTACACAAATCCAGTTTATTTGCACCAGCAGCTCACCAGGATTTGGTGAAATTGGATCTGCTTCCAGACTTTTAGCCAGAAGTACACACTACTAGATGAATGAGATCACATATTATTCCAGCTTTCCATAATCTGTTTGAATGTGAACTTTGTTTGTAGTCTCAACAAGCATTAATGTAGTGACCGTCTGTGCAACTTTTGACAAAGAGAGAATTCTTTAGCGGTCATTGGCAGTTAAGAATAATTCATCAAATATTTTGACATTTATTTGTCTTTTTTTGCAGGCATAATAGTTACAATATCTTTTATTCTGCAGGAGTTCAGTCTGTTGAACCAGTTGAGGCTTCAGCTCCCGGACGGCGTCGGACCGCCAGCGAGAGCCTGTCTCAAGACGAGAGCCCGACCAGAGGAAGTTCGGTCCGCTCCCCCATTCGCTGCATCTCTCCTGAGCTGGCCAGTACAATCGCTCTAAACCCTGGGGGGCGACCCAAGGAGGTAGACCCCTAATAAAGAAACTGTGGCTTTATTATAGATATGTGAACATGTGTGCATATGGATATATGTTCTTTCTCGTTCTTAGAAGCACATGCACAGCTACAGAGAAGCATTTGAGGAAATAGATGGGGGTCCAGTCAGCCCCCCTCCGATCGTCGGTGGTGAGGCCATACCCCAAACCCCTGCCTTCCCTGTCTCGCCACAAACCCCTTACTTCAACCTGTGTAAGTTCTCTCCCCCGGAGGAGGAGGGTGCCATAGAGCTTTAGGAAATTTAAATAGAGATAGGAATTAAACTATAATTTCGATTTTTCTTATAAACAGTTCTTGAGGAAGAATTCACAAATAATTGGTATAAATATCATGGTAAAACTATGGTTACTGTAGCAAAATCATGGTTAGTCTGTGGCTACCACAGTTTTACTATAGTAGCCATTGTTAATTTTCATAAAGGGCGAGTGTGTTCACATAGGCGGAAGAAGTACAGTTACCAAACATTATAAAAATCCTCATAAAAGAATCGCTGGATGGATCTGTCTCGACATTTATTAGTATTGTATTGGTTGTAGAATGAGGTTTTGCTTGTTTTTATGCTATGTTTGATACTCAACACATCCGAATAGTGGAGGGGTTTTTGCTTTTTTTTAAAGGGGTAACATTACATTAACACTGTCTATAAGCCAACATGAGGTCTGGCTACACATGAAATCTGCCAAGCCAGTAGATTTCATAAACACATGATGCCGTGTAATTCATTGACAGGTTATTGAGATGGCGACTTGTATGTGGCCTCAATACGAGTGAAAACAAACTTTGTGTTGGCTCATAGACATAAATCAAAAAGACCACCATCTCACCTGCTTCCCAGCAATTCCCAACGTCTGCGGGCTGAAAATTGTCCATCCGTCAGCAGATTTCTGCAGCACGTCAGCCTCCACACTCATTGGATTTCACATATATGCCAGTACGCTTAAAGAGACGCACATGTGATCTTCATCAGAGTTAATTTGGATAGATGGATTTTTCGTGTGCAGTGTTAGTTTTGTGTTTTGTAACCAGTTTTTGTGTGTTTGTAGGCAGTTGTGCTACCATGAGGGTCTAGACATGATTTTTACACAACAAATTCCATCTGGAATATTTATTAGAGCTGAAAGATATTTCGAATATTTACCATGATTTTGTTGGCTATATAAAATTATATAACATTGTGTGAACGTCGCAGAGATTTTAATTGCCTTTTTATTAGGGCAATGGGGTTCCTAAACAGTCTCATTACTTTTTCCGTCTCGTAACGTACAAATTGTTACAAAAATGTTTAAATAGAGTCTTTGTGAAAACATTTTTTAACTCTATTTTACTTCTTTTATTTATCATTTTCATTCTAATTTGTAACAACAGTTAATTGTTGGAAATTATGGTTCCTTCGATTGAAAAAAATCAACCATTTCAGAGCCAACGCACGCGCACACGCACGCACGCACGCACGCACGCACGCACGCACGCACACACAAACACACACGTGCACACACACACACATAAATAACACATATATGTCTAACGCATCATCAAAACACCAAATTTTGTCTGCATAATGTTCTTTTAAAGGATCTTTTGATCATTACTTGCGGTTTTCCTCCCTGCTGGATTTCTGGGAGGCGGGTGATACAAACAGGGTCTTTTTCGGGTGTGTGGAGGTGTATAGTCACATGCACGGTAAGCCCCTTTCTGGTAGCACATCTCTATGGCTCCCTCCTCCGACAGAGAATGGGAAGCTGCGAAAGCTTCCCTATACGAGCCTTTACCTTCTCCATGCGTCCCGTACCGAGACGCTTACGCTGCCAAACAAAGAATTGATTTGGATTCTTTGGTAAGTGGAGGATGCATGTAAGGTCCTGATGTCAGCGATGATGTCATCCTGGCCCTGCCGAAACGCAAGCATCTGCTCCGCCTTACCCAGCATGCATGTGGAAAGCAGCCCTGAAAATCAGACGCACTCATAAACATACTTCATCCCATAGATACAGTTTGCAAATAAAGTAAAAGTTCTCACTCTTTCAGGTCACTGCTTTCCACAGCTCTGCGGCCACGTCACCTTTTATTTTCCTCTTTTATGCGTTCACATCAGCCTTGTGTTTCTGGGCACCATCTGTGTATTTGTTGTTGTTCAGGTCTTGAACGTTGTGTCATTCGTTTCAGTGTTACATTAAAAATGTGTCGCGTTCAGATGTGTCCCGTCTGCATGATCTGTTGTTTCACGTTCTTTCTCAGTTACGGCGAGCGTTAATCCACATCATAAACTCTCTTAAAGAGAGACACTTGCATGGCCTGACCACAGAGCATGAGACATTAGCTCAATCCCCAGCCATGTCACCTCGGTCTGCTCACTTTTAAAAGCTCAGTGTTGTACCATGGGAATCTCTTCGTTCAAGTCTTGAAGATTAAAGTGGTACAAGCTGACCTGAACTGTGATGACAAAGACCAGAATCATGCTTTACCCAAGTACAAAAATGCAGAATTCCATTTTACTTTGTTCATTTAAGCAACAAGAGAAACTGATTGAAAGAGAAATGTAAGCTTTGAATCGGACAGTTTAATACATCGCCCCCTTGTGGCAACATTAAAATGATGCTTGTAGATCTAAAAGCTTCTGAGCTCATGTACTTAAGTAAAGTATGTGTTGGGTCTAAGACTTTAGTTGACATCGCTCTGAATAATCTTTTCTGTTTTTATCTGTTTGTGTTGGTGTAGGTCGATCGCCTCCAGGTTTGGCAAAAACGCCACTTTCCTTCCTGGGTCTGAAGCCACACAACCCTGCTGACATAATGCTCAACCAGACAGGCTCAGGTGAGAATACACATTCAAGTACACATCATCTAATGACATATTTTAATTTGACTTTTTTTTTTTGCACAAGTGTTCCCCTCTCTGATTTTCTCCTGTCTTGAGCTCTGAGCGTATACTTGTCTTTAAATAAACAAGTCTTGTCTTTACAAATGCGTTTTATATTGGGATCATTTCACTTAGATTTTTGTGTGTGTCAGAGATAGAGCGAGTTTAGATTTGTATAAAAACAGATTTATTGTCCTTCCTCTTTTGGCCAAAGGATAAATACATGAAAGGATGACAAGTTTTTGAGTGTTGAGTTTTATTCCGAGAGAACACACATATTGAAAAAAGTGTAAAGCTTGAATGCCCTGTAAGTCACTCTGGATAAAACTATCAGACAAATGCGTAAATGCAAACAACATAGACCCGAAATATTAACTTTTCAGGAACAAATCTCATATAACGTCCAGGTCACATATAATTTTTTTTGTATTATGCCAGTGGGGATGCTTAATATTCATAGTGTTCTGTGCCAAGATACTAGGTTTTTTAATAAAAGTGAAATCTTTAGATTTTTTTAGCTGAACATATTCTTGACCGCTTCGGTAAGATTTCCTCTCAGAGGCCAGTAGAGGTAGACGAAGGTAACAGGATCCCGCTCTTAAGTTTGGAACTGGTTTTCGTGCTGATTTTAGCGTCATTCCTCGGGGCGTTATTTTGAGGCCTGCCAAAACACAAGAGCTTTCCGCACCCATCCATACGGCACACACGCTAACGTTATTATAAGACGATGATGTCACAGGGGCTTCTTTGTCTTACTAAAGTTGGACTAAATGATGTCATGTGCTTATCGAAGATAAGGGATTTAACTTTGGTTATTTTAATCTTCACTCTGGCCTCCTGCTATTTGGACCAAGTTGTTTTTCTTATTTTTTGTTCTCCTAAAGTCAACACCGTTCACAATCCCTGTTGCTTCCATTAAACTAATCTAGCATATTTTTTTTATTAGAAACAGAATATTCAACAAGATAAAGTGTTGTATAAGACTTGATTGTATTTATCAGAAACTGATTAAAGGGTGAAAATTGGATGTTACATACCAGAATGTAGTACTAGAGAGGCGAAATTGAAGCCAAGATGGAAAGTTGTTTATGAGGTGAAACAACCTGAAACTTGTTGGGAAAAGATGACAAAACAGACATTTTAATCTAATGACTCGGATGCATAGACCAGAGTTATGCAATAAGAAAGTAAAAAAGGTTTTTCTATACCTGTCTTTTCATGCATGTATTAGCTATTATCTCTTCTTTTGTTTTCTCAAACTTCTACAATTTCTGTTTCTTATGACTGTGTTATTCTGCTGCTGTCTGACACAGAGAGTGAAGAAGAAGAAGAAGGTAAGCGTATATCAGAGATAGACACACAGCGCTACATCAGAACCATCTCAGAATCCTTCAGTCATCATGTATCACAAACATCCTCTCTTACTCCTCATCTCATCCTGTCGGTTGTGCATCATGAACTCTTTCAGCCTAGTATCTTTCCAAACCCATATGACTTTCTTTTGTAGTTTGGTTCCATACGATTTCATATTCTGAGTATGAGTATGTGAAAACCCATTATATATTATAAATACATGTTCTATATGTTGCTTAAAAATAAAATGTATTGTGTCCAGTTGAAAAGTTATTGTTTGTATACGCAGACATTTGAAAATAACACGTTTTACTGTTGTAATGGTAATAGCGCAACACAGTGAAACAAAAATCTCATACCGGCCAATGCCTCCTCTGGAGTCCTATGATCTTAAAAATAAATATAAATACATTTTTATTTCATGTCTCTTGTTCTCTTGTTTGGCTGTTTAGAATACATGTAATCACAGATATGTCTCTCCCTCTCTTTCTCTCTTTTTGTTTGTTCAGCAGAGCCTCGTAGCTATGTGGAGTCTGTGGCCAAAGCCGCAGCAGTGGCAGGCGGGCCACCCGGTTCACCCGTGTGCCCGACATATGACAGCGGTAGCTTAGCTCGCCCTACCGGCCCGTCCCACAGCCTAAACGCTCCACTCTCCTCCAGCAGCCCTATTCAGAGCCCTGATGCAGTGTAAGTATCAACCACTTACATACTGGCTTAACATTGTGGTGGGTTTCCAACTTTTCCCTTGTTTTTTGTTCGACAGTGAAAGCACATTGGTCGATAGTGGAGTGATGATGAATTCTCCACCTCAGGCTGTGATCGATATGGCCTATCACTCTCAGCCACCCGAAAGCGTGTACCGCATGCCCACACCCTCCTACCCCACATCCAACAGCATGCTGGGTAGCTATATCACTCCCGATTACAGCCCATCTCTTCCAGAGACCGTCCAAAACATCACCACAACCACACAAACCATCACTGGGAGCCCTGCTATGAGACACTACGCTGCCGTGCCCGACATGACATCTGGTCCTGGCATTCAGTACAGAATACCCAATCAGGACAGTCCTGTCCTGGGACGACAGCCGACCCCAGCTAACGGTCACCCGCCGGGAATGGCCGGTAGCCCCGTGCAAGGGAGACACACGATGGTGTCCCAGGGTACACAGAGCAGCCCGATGCTGACCAGACAGTACCCCATCAACCAGGGGATTCCGGGTAGCCCGATTCTGAGCAGACAGCCAGTGGGTCAACAGGCTGTTCAGAGCGGCCCGGTTCTCAGCCGACAGCCGGCCCTGAATCAACAGATCATCCTGCCCAGTCAGAGCAGCCCGGTATTGAGCAGACAGCCGTCTGTCACGCAAGCCAATCAGGGCAGCCCCGTCCTAACCAGACAGGCTTCCCTACCGCATCAGGCCAGTCCTGTTCTCGGACACTACTCGACGATAACGCAGGGTAGCCCTATTCTGGACAGACACCCTATGCAATACAGTGGCTACAACACCCCGGACGAGAGGCACGGAGCTCTGTCGCGCCAAAGCAGCTCCTCTGGATACCAACCGGCATCTACGCCGTCTTTCCCCGTCTCTCCCGCCGGATATATGGAGGGAGGAGGATTTAGACAGGGCAGCCCCGGTCTGCAACCGCAGCTTCCCGAGAAGAGACGCATGTCTAGCGGCGAGCGTCCCAACGGAGGCCTGTCCTACGGAACGCTGAATGGGAAAATGTCCTCGCCGATGTCCAGTGGTGGCAGCACTCCGAGCGTGCATTTCTTCCACACTCTTCCGGATTTCTCCAAACTCAACATGTGCGGTATGTCTGTAGGATGTAAGATCAGAGGAATTAGGATTGTGTGACATTCAGAATGCAATTTCATGACGCAGCATTGCAGTTTTAATCAGAGTTTAAGTAGAATTAAGAGGTGTCATTTTTAATCATTTATGACTTTATTAATTTTATGTAATTTTTTTTTAAAATTAATTTATGAACTATATTTTTTGGTTTAGTCTATATATCGATATTATATATTATTATCAGCTATTTATTTATTTATTAATAATATATTTGTTTATATTTAAGTTATTTATTATATTTTTAAAAAAAGTATTATTATACAAAAGTTATTTATTCATGTTTTATTATATAAATTGACATACCATATGTTCTTATCGTGTCTGCATAGTTTTAAAAAGGTATCATATTTGTGGACATTTTTAAATAAAATACATTTTTTATTTTCCAGATGGAAGTCCAGAAACCAGGATGAATGTAAAGTTCGTCCAGGACACGTCCAAATTCTGGTATAAACCAGACATCTCCAGAGACCAAGGTGAGGGCACCTTGTGTGCGTTTTGAAGTTCATTTATCTATATTTAGACTCGACAGTGGGGGGCTCATAACTCCCATAAACAGCGAAATATTACTCAAGCCACCCTGTATGAGGTCAATCGCTGTTGGTCTGCACATCTGGTTCTTCTCCGTGCTCTTATTGGATTAGATCATCTGCGCTGGAGACCTCTATAAATGCGAGCACATGCAGTGACATCACATGCCACTCAACATATGTGCTCAGTTAAACATCTGCATGTGCTGCTTCATTAACTCGCTGTTACGATAACGAATAAACCTCCTTAACAAGCTCTTTTCCTTCTTTCGCTCTCTCTCTGTGTATTTGTAAAACTGCAGGGTACGTTGTAGCAATTTGTTAACATATTAAAGCTTTCATGGCAACAACCACTCTGGTACCATTACAGGGATATTTCACCTGATCTTATTTACTCACTTTTCGGAACTCTGTATGTATTTCCGAGGCTTATAAGAAATGCAAAAACATCATAGAAGTATCAAAAAACTTCCACAAAACATTTTTCTTCCCACGAGTTTGGAACGACATGAGGAGGAGTAAGCGATGCTTTAGTGAACTGTTTTCCTCTTCATTGTAGCGATCAACATGCTGAAGGATCAAGACCCGGGAGCTTTTGTTATTCGAGACAGTCATTCTTTCAGAGGTGCCTACGGCTTGGCCATGAAAGTTGCTTCGCCACCTCCGACCGCGCAGCCCACAAAGAAAGGTATTTAATGCGCCTCCTCCGAGCCATCCATAATCATTTGCCAAATATATTCCAGACAGGAGATCAGACCCCCTGTGACTCATAATCCTGCTCTGCCTGCAACAGACACGCATTCAAATATTTACTGACAAATACTAAACAGAACATAAAGACAGTGGTTAACCTACAGTACATATGTAAAAACTGCTAGTATTATTATTATTATTATTATTATTATTATTATTATAAGGCTTTGTAAAATATTTTTCTATTCTAAGTTCTATTATACTAAACTGTATAATTGACCATAATGATTGGCAATGAATTTCCTAGCTTGTTTTGCTAGTTTAATGTTTCTCAACGCAGTCTGTGGGCTTCTTTTTCTCACATCATTTACAGTAAATGCAAAACAACACTTGGTCACTTGGTCCGGGTTTACTTTGCCATGATAATAAAAGAAGTCATCCAAACTATATACCATATTGAAGTGCAACTAAAATTATGCAGTACATGTGTCAAGCATATAAATATATTTCATTGCTGTCCTTCTGAAACCTCGTAGAAAATCAAGAAATTTGGAGATACAAGGTTTCAGAAGGAAATATAATTAATATTTAATTCCTTTGCTTCTTTTTCCTCAAACTTACGAGTTTGGTAAAGTAATTTATATTTGTACATTTAAACATTTTATTTCTGTCTATGTAATGTTTTTAAAAATGACTTTTTTAAGCATCTGCCCCTTTAAATCTAATTTCCAAATTATGTAAATAGTTGTGGTAAAACCAAGAAAAAAAATCGTAGTTGCATAATGAAAATGTAAAACAATTTTATACCTTAAAGTCTATTTTTTAAAATTTTAATGCTGTTTTTATTACTGTTGTTGTTTTCTTTATTCTCTTATTCTTCGTTCCAGCTGCAGACGTCACTAATGAGCTGGTGAGACATTTCCTGATTGAGACGAGTCCAAAAGGTGTGAGACTGAAGGGATGCCCCAATGAGCCGTACTTCGGTAAGCAAACTCAAAATATACTCTTTAAATACAGAATTGTGCCACAGTGCTCCCTATAGCTTCACTTTATCTTATGTGAGATCCAATATGTCAGACTTGTAGATGAAGTGCTTGTGTGATTTTTCAACACAACTTTGTACATGAATATTCTCTCTAACATGTACATCCCATTAAATCAAGCTGTCCATCTCGCTTCCAGAAGTCTGTAGAACACATGTCGTCCCAGCGACAGCGTGCAAGAAGCCGATGTTATAAAGTGCACAGAGGCGGTCCTTGCTGTTGACCACATTACATGTGGGGTTAGCGTTTTATACAATGTTGTCTTCTTCAGTTTTCTCGGAGAAATTGGGGTTCGGGCAGCTTTCATTAGTGTTCAAACAGCCTGTTTAACCATTGCGTAAGTGTGTGCTTGTTAGGAAAAGCACAAGACAAATGTGTGAGAACGAAAGCAGGTGTGAGAGAAATTTGGCAGCACTTCCATTTTGTTCCAACAATTCCAACAATCTCTCATTATTAACTCACCTGCATGTCATTCCAAATATGTGTTATTTTTCTATCGTGGAACACAAAAGGAAATCTTCACATGTCACTTTTCTATACATGGTGAATTGTAATATTTTTTTAATAGTTTTATAATGGAGTACAGTAGCAATATGGAGATATTAGTGGCATCTAGTGGTGAGGTTGTGAATTGCAACCAACAGCTCACTCCATTGCTCGCCTTTCGGAGGACTGTGGTGGCTGACACAGAACAAAGATGTCGTCACGTTTTCGCTGCTATTCCGTGATGAAACGCGCAGTTTGTCTGTTTAGGGATACTGTAGAAACAACGAATGTAAGCGGACCCGCGGTGTATGTAGATAGAAATATATATATATGTAAATATCTCATTCGAAGATAATAAAAACATAATGCTTTATTATGTAAGACACCTCTGAAGACATAGTTATGTATATTATATTGCATTTCTGTCAATAGATCCTTCTAAATGTTATACACAGCACTTTTTATACCTTTTTGCTAATATATAGAGATAAAAAGGTCTTGAAAAATGGCTTTTTTTGAAATAACGTGACTAAATGTTACTGAATATTTATTCAGAGTGAACTGTTGCTTTAAAGCGACCCTCATTTTCAGCACAGATACAATCTTTTCACATAAGGAAGGGAGTTTACAAGCTGATAATAACATTTAAACATGGCAACATGGACTCCTTCACATCCGGGAGGTACCCTAGACTGTTTTTCTTCTGTGCCGATATAGCATGTAGTCATTTATCGTGAACGGTGAGAACCATTTTGTCCGAAGACTCCCCCGAGTGTGGTTTTTCCTAATATAGTCAAATATCTGGAGCAGAGGTTTTTATACAGACTTGACTCCAGAGGTTCAAGCACTTGCCAGTGTTATCATCCCGTGGAGCGAGCGCACAACTTTCCCTGACACGAATGAGGCTAGAATGAACCGTGCACAGATTTATGGGTTGTCAGCCAGAGCGTTAAAGTTTGAGCGCCCCGGGATGCTTATAAAGTAAAGTATGCCCTCTTCTGATTTCTGCTCATAAATCTGATCTCGTTTTGTTTTCATCTTCTCCGTGTGTGTGTGTGTGTGTGTGTGTGTGTGTGTGTGTGTGTAGGATGCTTGTCTGCGCTGGTGTACCAGCACTCCATCACTCCACTGGCTCTACCCTGCAAACTCATGATACCAGCCAGAGGTGAGACACATTACTGTATTGTGTTCATACTGTCAGGTCTCAGCGTGACCTCAAATAGCAGAGCGCTCTTGTCACAAGTGATGTATGCTTCCTGTCCTGTTTGCCTGCCGTGAGTAATGGAGAATATTTTTGTTCGTTTGGCCTCGTTCTCGGCCAGCTGCTAGATGCCACCCATGTGTCAAAGGGCATAAGACCCGAGACCTTTGTGTGTGCATCTCTGTCTGTCCACACAGAGCGTGTTAGTCAGGAACACTGATTCAAAGCATGGCATGAATCAGGTCCCAGATAGTACGCAGGCTCCCTGAATGTGAAAGATGCGTAAAATCTCAACTCTGACCTGATGCTCTTTTTCAGATCCTCTGGAGGAGTCTCCCGAGACGGCGACACCGGCTAACCCCGCCGCTGAGATGCTCAAACAGGGTGCAGGTGAGAGAAATGACATGAATGACTGATCACATAATACTGCATCCGGACATCATTTTGGCCACTACTGTACATACCAGCTATGATTTATAAAAAAGTCTTAAAGGGATAGTTCACCCTAAAATGAAAACGATGACATCATTGTTTTAAACCTGTGACTTTCTTTCTCCTGCAAAATCACAAAAGAAGATATTTTGAAGAATGTCTCCATTGACTTCATGGACACAAAACCAATGCAAGTCAATGGGGACCAACGATTTTCTGTTACAAACATTCTTCAAAATATCTTCTTTTGTGTTGTGCTGAAGAAAGAAAGTCATACAGGTGATGACAGATTTTGGGGTGAACTGTCCCATTCCCAAGATCTCCAACAATAAGATTATGATTAAATGTTTGAGCTGAATGAGTTGCTATTATCGGAAGACCTGTCAGGTCAGATCATGTATGTTTAGTCATGTTTTGGTTGATTATTGGTTTGTTGGTTATGATGTGATATCAATTCTGAAACAATGTTCTCCTCCACTCTGGTGTCACTCCTGTGGAAATGATTTAGGGCAGAAGAGTTCTACTGAAGCCCATGGTAAACCCAGCAATGCTCTGCGTGTTTCATGTTTGTTTCTCTGTGTTTTGTTTAACCCGACTCTGACTGCTGTATCTAGAGAGATGGCTGCACTTCTCTCTTAATTCATTTCTGTGCATGTGATGGTCGAGACCTCCGGAGCACTTTTATCTGTCTGTTCAATCCGTTCATAGCACTTCCTTTTGTCAAGCCTTGAGTGTATTTCAAGAACTTCTGTCTTATTAAATATGGCATGTTCTTCAGTGACTGTTCGAACACACTGCATGGATTTACAGATAATAGTATCAGTGGTTCTCAATTTTAGGCCTTTTGAAACTACAGACAATTTGCTACGTTCATCGCAGTCCGAATCTGCTATCAGAATCTACTTAGTTGTTGTTGCGCTTCGGAATATTAAATCATTATTTTAAAGTGTTCAAAAATATATATAAAACTGCATTGAAATCTTCTGACTTGGACTTCATACAACCTGAAATTGAATTCATCACCCACTCAACATATGTGTGTACTGTATGTTTATGTTTAGGCAGAACCCTGTATAAGTTTCTATTTTGAGAACCACTTGATAATGCAAATGCCAAATATTCTAATGATAAGTTTGTTTCTGACGTGGGCTTGATGAGATTGACAGAATAAAGATTTTTTTAAAATATGTTCAATGCGTTAGATTTTGGGTCATGCATATTAATCAATTCATGTTTTCTTGTCTTTCCCAGCATGCAATGTTCTGTACATAAACTCTGTGGATATGGAGTCTCTGACCGGGCCTCAGGCCATTGCTAAGGCGATCTCAGAAACAATGGCAACCAACCCGGCACCCACTGCAACGATTGTCCATTTCAAGGTGTCGGCACAAGGCATCACACTTACTGACAACCAGAGAAAGTGAGTCATCTATCCCCACTTTTCATTCAAATCATTTGAATTAAATTATCTCAAATATTTGGTCTTGAAAAAAAACAACAACTTACTTTTCTCAACAGGCTTTTCTTCAGACGTCATTATCCCATCAACACAGTCACATTCTGTGATATTGACCCCCAGGAGAGAAAGTAAGTTTAATACCTGTTTTGCGAGCTATTATAAAAAGCTGACAGTACAATATAAAATATTAAAATTGTTAACATGAATTCCTTTATTTGCAGGTGGAGCAAACCAGATGGTGGAAATGCAAAGTAAGGATGTTTTTTTAATAATGATCTTCCATGAGTGTTATTATAAATTGTGATGTCTCCCATGTAACTAAAAGCGTGAAACCTTACGTTATTTTGCCAACCGTCACACACACGTTATAATTTACTCTGTGAGGTCACAGTACATACCGATGTCAGACTGTTAAATACTTTATACACGAGTGACACCACGTTCTTTCTCTTCACAGGTTTTTTGGCTTCGTGGCCAGGAAACAAGGCAGCACAACAGACAACGTGAGCCACCTGTTTGCCGAAATGGATCCCGATCAGCCGGCCATGGCCATCGTGAACTTCGTGTCGAAAGTGATGCTCGGCTCTCAAAAGCGGTGAACGCTTCCCGTGCACGCCGCTCTCTGGAGGACTTTCTGTTTGTTTTGTTTTGACTTCTTTTGAGTTTCTGTTTTTGTTCGTTCGGTTGAGAGGTTGCGTGTACGTTTGTGACGGAGGGCGATCCGGGTGGAGACGAGGAAGCGGGATAGAGGAAGTGCAGCGTGGGAGTGGAGGAGTGACGTGCAGAGGGGAGGTGGTCTTCATCTCACTTTGAGGGAAGGTGGAAATGATGTCAGTGATTTTGTTGCTTTTTTTTTTAAAAAAAAGAAAAAGAAAAAGGAAAAAAGAGGGTCAAAGAGGATGATATTAGACTTTGGGGGCTGATGTACCAAAGCTGAGAGCGCAGTCAGGACAAACCCAGTCGGTATTCATGATATATCTTGGTAAGCCACGGCTGCTTTGACAAACTGTACATAAGAACTGATAAGAAACTCTTTTCATTTTAAACACCGCTTCTGTTTTTCACACGAGACCATTTCATGCCAACCAAAAGCTCCTTCCAGCACTCTCTGGAAAAATGTAAAGGCTCGTGGGGATTTCCAAGTCCTTGTACGGGACAGACATGTGTTAGATAGAAGCTAAAACTGAAGACAGGTATGAGAGAGCAGCAGTGCTCTGATCTTTCCCATCCACAAACCCGTAAGAGAACTTTGTGCGTTCTTTCAATCGATCAGCGTTTCATTAACCTCCTGATCCACTTCATAATGTTGCTTCTGTTCACCTCGTAAAGTCTGAATTTTCAGCTTACTGCTTGAAAAGTGCGATGCAAAGTAAGACTTCCAACTTGAAAACTTGTGAAAATCTGAAATACAGATTGTTGATTTAACATCAACAAAGACCCTGATTTATTGCAGCAACATTGAGGATTAACAATGTTATGCGATTGCTTGATTATTTCAATTCATTTCACAATTTTGTTGCAAAGCCGCTTTACAGAAAAAACAAAGCAGTATAGAAAGAAGGGGAAAAAAATGACTTGTTTTCATTTTGCAAGTCTTCATGTGGATTTCATTGCAAGTACATAAACGTACTGTAGTATATTTTAATATTTACTATAGTAAACTACAGAAAACTGTAGTATAGTATAGGGATTACTAAACTTTGTTAATGTATACTATAGTATTTTGTAGTATTTACCATAACAAAGTCATAATCTGCAATAAATACTGTAGTATGCTGTACTTTTGTGAACTACAATAGTCCAAAAACACAAAAGTAACAACATTTACTGCAGTTTAGTTTGGAAAATTGTAGTTTACTACAGGATTTTTCACGTGGGAAGTTAAAAATTCGGACCCTTGAGGTTGAACGGAACGCCACACAACACACAGTGTTACAGCATGTTTCATACATCAGCCTTTAGTTTCTGTTGAGGTGTCCATCATCCACTGCTGTGCTTTCTTCTCTCCAGAAGCGTGTGTGGTATGGTTGTGTTTTGGGCAGAACGTGTGTGTCTGTGTCTGTCGCTGTATCTTTATGCCTCTCTTAAAACACACACACACACACACAGTATCATTCTACCCCAAAGTAAGCTAAGTACATATATAAAATACTTCAAAAAAGTGATTTTACTGAATATTTATTGTATTATGTTTTTGCTACTTTTTTTCTCCATGTTAACTCATTTACCCATAGATATGTTGTATAGTCTACATCAAGATTAGCCTTTGAAAGAAATACTCTTTATTTTGGCAAATATTTCAAAATCATGTAATTTTGAGAAGCATTCTATTATATATGGTGTAAAGTGTATGTATTTGAAAAGCTTGTCACTATTTTCTCAGTTTTTTTTGGCTTTAAAGGCTTTGAAGTAGAAAACGTCGTCTTTGGACAACTGTCATACTTAAAGATTACACCTAAAGATTACAAAGTGAGTTGGCCGATATGTTTACTGCAAGAGGCTCTGTGTAAAGAAAAGTAAGGAAACGTGTCTTTATTTTTGTATTATTATTAATATTATTTTCGCACCCGCCCACACTGTAACCCAATGTTCCCAGTAGTCAGAATTCAGTATTTTGTTTCATACTGCCATCTTGAGGAACTGACGGGTATTGCTAGCCATGTTTTCCATCTATGCACTCGCTCCCTTACATTTACAGAACAGGTCCTGAGTCCTTGTGAAATTTACTTTAAAATAAATACTGCAGTGTTTTAACTGTGATTCGATGAGAAAGTCCCCAGCATCGGACAAACAGGATCTCCATGTCTCTCTTAAACTAGTTTGATACCCTCGTGTCCCGTGCCAGCCAGAATGGGGTGGCTATAGGCTGAATTTAAAAAAACAAGTCTTTCTTTTTTGTATGTAAATACTTCATTTTTGCCAAAGATTTTATTTTACTTGTGTATGCCTTAGTTTGAAAATGATACCGTTTGGTCGACGTGCGAACGGCGGATTGTTTTTGGCATGGGGGTCTATTTTGACTCGATGCAGATACTTTATGACTGTGTTTGGTTGCCGTTAAACCCTTTGTTTAGCCTCGAAAAGAACTACTCCAAAAAATGCAAAGCACTTAACAATTAGGAGCTGAAGAAAAGAAAAAATAAAATATGAATAAATATGACTGCTTTACTTAGTCTAAAAATTGTGGGCCCAGATGGAAGCAGCACATTGCTTTTGAGGGAAGTTCTGCAGAATGATGAAACGATAGATTTAAAGATCAAGCGAAGGTTTCCAAAAGGGTTTTTTGTTGGCCGGATGGTTATTTGGGGAACCAAAAAATGATTCTTCTATTACCGCAACTTTATTTTAAAGAGTGTGTGACATGTATTGGTTGAGGAAAATACTATAAAACCAACCAAAATATGCAACGCAAGCATGCAAAGAGCAGAAAATGTCAGATCATCCGTCACTGCAGGTGTCGATTCCATCTGGGTCCACATGTGAATGATTACGCACACTTAGAATACAAATAACATGCTTTGCTTGCCTTTCCGGACATTTCATTTGGTGCATAGGCTTAGATAAAAAACAACAAATCACATACGTAGACAACCACACAAAAATGACAATTTTGTGGAATCTTTCGGCAGTCAGAGAAAGAGATCTTCCAGCAAAATCAGCTCCCCACCTCTCAATGTATTAGCCAGCAGTGTTGTATTATTATATTTTTTTACGTCCACTTGTTAACAGACTTAGAATGTGTGAATGAGCTACTATTGCTGTACAGAACCACGTCTTTTTATTTGCTTCATGTTTTACAGCCTCATTGTATTGTTTTGGCAAATAAAAAATATACATTAAAGAGCGATCCAAATCAGTTACAATAAAAAAGTACACTGTTGCTAGAAAACGTGTCTGTGTAATTCTTGTTATCATACTGTATGACACGATATTGACTTCATATGAGTTTTGACAGTCTGCAGAAAACCTGCATGCACATACATTTGATAGTATTTTGAATTAATTTACAAAAATCTCTTGACTTTAAATACCACTAAACCTTTGTAATGTGTCCAGTGCATTTCAGCAAAATATACAGAACAATATGCATTTGACAGATAAATGAATAAACCTTTGACTTTACAAGAAACAAGTTTACACACAATGAAGAACAAACATACTACACTGTTTGCAGAAATGCTCTTTAACATCATCCGTCTGCACTTCCTTACATGCTGACATTAAGTTGATGATATACAGTTGCGGAAAGAACATATGACATATGAAAGTCACCCAACACCAAAGTGCTTATTTCATCATATATTTTTGAATGGATCCAAAAATACATGTAAAACAATAGTATTGTGTTGACAAACAGGAATATTAACTTTTCAGTATTCACAATCAAACCTGCATCTTTATCTTTACTTTCAATTTTCTGCAAATAAAAACAATATTTTCATTTGGAACTTGGGAGAAGTGTTGTGGCTACTTTACAGAATGAAATGATTTTTGACTAAACTGATGTTTTTATTAATCACATACCTTTAAATAGGTTAAATAACAATTTCTAGCAGAAATAAGTGTATTTTGCATTTTTGCAAAGGATGATTCACAACATACTGAAATGTTTGGATACTGTATGTGCATCTTAAAGATATAAGGTTTCTAAGGGAAGCCTTTTGTGATGTCATCATCCTCCAGGAAGTGACATCATTTTGGAGGGAAAACAACGGGACAAACCTCAGTAAGTAGTTTTGTGCTATTTGCTGGTCAGTCATATTACTGAAATTTGACAATTAATAAACGAATATGAATGCTGTCGTTGTTTACTTTTAAACGCTGTTTATGTTCATCCTGCTAAATATCTTAGTTGAATATATTTACCATTTACACCTCAAAATAGTTTCAGAGGTTACAGAGGTCAAAAGGTTTGATAACAGGAAAGATCAATTTTACAGTAACTCGTTTTTTTTTGTTGAGTTGCATGTGCTGTCTTTGCTATACAGTAGTTGGCACTAACATCTCTTTACAAGCAAACAGGAAGTGATGTAGTTTGGGTGTTTTGCTGCAGATAAGTTAGCATAAAGCCAAGAAAAAAAAAAGTTAGCATAAAGCCATTTTGTATCGGGGTGTCTCCTACATGTTCACATGGCTTCATGGTTAGCACAGAAGTTGGCCCATTGTTTTGGGAGTGTCACTTGAAGCCCCAGTAGATTCTGGAGCAAAACAATAGCTCTTATATAGCGTTACTCAGAGTTTCCACTCATCGGTTAGACAAAGCCCTCGGAGGTGATCTAAGAGCGTGTGTGTGTGTTATTGGTTAGCATCATCTTGTTCTGCCTATACACTGTCAGAAAATCCAGTGAATCATCTACAACACGTTGTATATTTAATCATCCATCAGTATTTCTTAGATGCACTACGAAGCGGGGGACAACCATGGTTTTTTTCTTGTCTTGACCCCAACAGAGACCGAATCACGCAGACAGGGTGCGTTTGCAGCACGCCACCATTTGATGTCAGTGTTGACCCTTCTGTGAAAATAAGACACGCAGTCGTTTCTGGGCGTAAAGGGATGATGCGGGCCACGTTGGGCTTATCTGTCTTTAACAGTGTAACACTGTATTATCGATGCTGGCGGGTTGGTAGATAAGGTCCCAGAAGAATTTCAGACACTCTCTGTTAAAGCAAGTCTCCCGACGCCCAAACAATGGAGCCAGTTTTGGCCCGCAGTTTATACACGGTGTATCTCTCCGGGAAAACATCTCTGTTTGACGTTACGGCCAATGGAAAAACACAACACAACGTTTGAAGCATGTTTTTTCAGCAAATATCATTGTGATTTTGCAAATGGCTCACTGCAGGGGGTCCGAATGATAAGATGAGAGGAATTAAGGAGTCCATTTGAGGCCAAAGAGGGGATAACCCTCTAATCCGAGCGGGCTTTGTGCGCCAGGGAGGAAAATCTGAAAATCAATATTTTGTCTGGCTCGCTGAGCAAAGTAATCTTTGACAAAAACAGGTGTCGCATCGCCCGGCGAAGTCTCTTGGTAGGATCTTTAGAGACGTCCTTTCACGTCGTGCTGACCTGTCATTGCGCTTAAGCGTAAACTAAAAAAGCTTTTTATTAGATATGCAGGGGCCTGAGATTGCCCCATGCAGGCGGCAAGGCCCAAAGCTTCCAGACTAAAAATACACAATCCAGGATGTTATTGTAAAGATTTACATGCGTGTCTGGCAGGCAGTTTTCAGCTTTTGGGGGGTTTCCTCTCTCTCTTTTCCTTCATAAATTAAAGAGGTAAAATTCTTCAGTAACACATCATTTTACACGCATTGGTTTGCCTCTTTGACAACTTCTCATGTATTCGTGTTTCTCAGTATTTCAGGTGTCTAGGGACCCCTGCTGTTGGCTCATACGGTGTTATCAAAGAGTGCCAGGTTGTGAGCACATGCTGCACCTTTCAGAACTCTGATGTGATTTATTTTACATGAGCAGAAGTGAACTGCCTGCCAAACTACAACACTGTAAAAACTTTAGTAAAAACTGCCTTCATTTTTTAAGTTCGTGTAAATCCAACTTAGTTAATTTTTACAGTAAAGCTGCTCATAATGGAAAGTAGTTCATGTCCATTTGAGCTTACAGATATAATTTATATTTAAGCAATGTTAAAAAAAAAGAAGAAGAATGAAGTATATGAAAAAAATATCTGTCATTGGAGTCAAAAAAAAACATAATTTAAAAGAAAATATATCTTATATCATTGACAGACATTTTTTCTTGTTCTAAGTTTTTTCTATGTTCATTTTCGAAAACATAACTGGGTCTCATTTTACTTCTCACATAAATGTATTTTTGTATTGTTTCCAAGTGTAAATTATGTAAATGTGTCGTGATTCAAGAAGACCAATGTTCTTGAAAATAGTCATACAGATTTGCTATGACATGAGGATGCGTAAATGATGACAGAATGTTTATTTTTGGGTGAACGGTCCCCTTAAGTTAGTGGCATTATTTCTTTCGATACCAACTCATCTAATGAGTTCTGTTCATCTCTGTAGTTCTCTGTACTCTGTAACTACCCCGTGTGTCCTTATTAACTCAGTACAGAGAGTTCCTTCAGGCCTGTCATTTGGGTAGAGCTTAACCTCCCCGCCCCCACCCCTCGCTGTAGCTGTCAGGTCAAGTACGCACCCATATAAATAGCCTGCACAGTAGGGGTCAGAGGTCAGGGCCGAGCATGCCTGGGGGAGGGGGGACTGAATGTGGAACCCCAAGAGGGATCAGGTGTCTCCTTTTTCCAGGGGGGGTTAGTATCACCTAAATGATTGGTGAGGAGGGTGGGAACCATTAGGATGGAGAAAACACACCCGTCCCCCAGCACCACCACCACCATCACCCCTCCTTGGAGAATTCACTAAGACTGGCCACCATCCGGCTCCGTTTACCCACATGGGTCAGGTGCTTTATCCGTTTCGGTTTCTCAGCTGGGGCTCTTAGCGAAGATTGCGTTAGGCCCCTGAGAGCCTGTGCACATTCACACAGTAAGCACTTACCCTAATCTTTCAGGTACTATCGCTCTCTGCATCTGTATTGTACGTGTGCGAGGCTCCCATGCTTTGTCGTGTGACGGGGGGACTTATGGGGGCTTCTGCACTAGCCACTAATGGACTCTCGGTCGTCATCAGGGATCTCCGGCTGCTGCAACAGATGGCAGCGGGGTCATCATGGGTCAGGGCGGGTCACGGCTGTTTGTGGTTGTTGTGACAGGGCTGGTGCTGTGCAACGTGCAGGTGGAGACCCGGAAAAATTGTGATCAATGATGAAAAGCCCTGTCCCATCAATCTTATAGACCAATGGACCCCAAATAGTGGGTTGCATGTTTTAATGTTTTTAACGTTCAATAATTGATCAAAGACTATAATCTATATATAGGAATATTTTAGAGAGCACATTTGGATTCTTGGACTCTGTTTAAGTTTGCATGTGTGCTTTGCTTTGTATCTCCCATCCTCAGGACTAACACAGTAAACATTTAGAAGTACAGTAAACAGACACACGTGCTTCTAAACCAGCGCAGGCCTTGCGTCAGTCACAGCTTTGGCCCGGTCCACAGGTGTCTGGTGTCCATTGGTGTACGGGGTTCATGGACAGGGCCGCTCATCATTAATCATTTCGTGATGGCTGCATGCAAACATTGTGCATTCATTTAAAATGACATGGTTGCATGTTTTATTTAAAGTTTTTTTATTTGTTTTATTGTAGTTAAATTCTGTCATGAAGTTGTTCCAAACCTGTATACGTTTCTTTGTTTGGTATTTGATATTTGGACGAATGCTTGTAACCAAACAGTTCTTGGACCCCATTGACTACCATAGTAGGAAAAATGACAATGATAGTGAAAAGTGCCCCAGAACGTTTTGCTGTCCTACATTCTTCAAAATATCTCATTTTGTGTTCAACAGAACAAAAAAATTATAAAGTACTTTTTCCTACTATGGTAGTCAGTGGTGGGTGACCAAAAACTGTTTGGTTATAAGCATTCTTCCAAATATCTTTCTCTTTATCCATCAGATGTATACAGTATACAGATTTAATATTTTAAATAATATATAGACTTTATTTTATATGTATATATATATAAATCTGATCCCAATGAACTGACATCTTTTTGCTACTTTTAGTTTAGGTGAACTATAATAAACCTGCTTCAAAACTACTGTGTATTGCTGTAAAAATGTACGCTTAAACTCCTTCCTCAAAATAATATACAGTTCATAGGAATCTTCTGCATCTCTGCTGATCTCCTGCGAGGTCACGACTCGCTTGGAGGAGCGTTGACTTAAACATTGCATGTTGTAAACCTCTGCTCTAAAGTTACATAGGGGACTACTATCAGAACGCTGTGTCCTATCTGTGGCATTCCGTTTTAGGCAGCATGTGGGTTGTATGTTTTGGCTGAAATGCATGTGATGCATGTATAAGACGGTTGCAATACGTAGCATGTCTGTCCCAGCGTGCTGCAGAATCAGTTGACTGATGCATCGCTCTAAAGTTACAATATGAGGACGCCATGTCCAATAAGTGATCTTCATCCCTATATTTAGCAGGTGTTAATGTAAATTCCTAGATTGCATTGGGGATCCTGAATTTGTCAGTCCATCAGGACAGAACAGTCTGTGCTATCAAGGCCGGATAACTTCCAGAACCCACCAGAATCTCCCCCATGTAAGCCGTCATTAACTCATTACCATTGTGTTCTGTCTCCGAACCTGTGTCCACCCAGCGCGAGCCTATCGCAACTTTCATCACAGCATTCTTTCCAGCGTCTGCAATGCCTGGAATGGGACGGGCCAGTGACTCTTTTACATGGGCGCAGGCTCTCGGTAGGGAACTCCCTGACACGAGAACCAGCCCGGTCCTCCTGAGAGAATATGTGGAGGTAGAGAAGTTCTCCAAAGTTCTCCCTCGCACCTGACCGATCCAACACACTCATCGGCACTTAAGCCAAAGACAACAGATGAATAAACTCATAAGAACCAGACTGTTTGATTGGTTTTCATGTTCCTCGTGTTTGAATTTCGATCGTGGCTTCACAGTGTACAACAATATGTGTTTGGTTTAATGGCTTTGACAGCAGGCTCAGATGTAAAAGCATTTTTGGTCTGCGTTTGTGCATGTTAACATGTGTTCGAAAGTGTGTGTGTGTGCAATGATATCTCTGGGAAAGTGCTTGTGCCCTGGCCGGATCTCTCCGCACAGATGCGACTGCCTCGTGGGATTCTGGGATGCATGAGTCTCGTGGTAATTGTGGCGATTCTTGTAAACAGGCAGACGGCTGCAAAGCTCCCCGGTCTATTTCCATCTCCTTCAGGGCTTTTTTTTCGTTCTTGTTTGCACCGTTGTGGGAATTTCTGTCAATTGGTCTGGTTGATGTTCTTACGATCTCTCTCTGACTTGAGATGCTGTGCTTCTATTCGATATTGTTCCTTATAGTTGCAATGAATCACCTTAGTATGGAAAGCTTAATGAGACTAACCTCTAAATACTTTTTGTATTCATATTTTCTGTAAATCATGTCTTAATGATATATATTTTAAAGGGATAGTCCAACCAAAAATAAAAATTCTGTCATCATTTTGAGTTGTTCCAATCCTGTATACATTTCTTTGTTTGGTTGAACACAAAGAAAGATATTTGGAAGAATGCTTATAACCAAACAGTTCTTGGACGGCAAAAAGTTCTGGGGTACTTTAGACTGCCATTGTCATTTTTCTTACTATGATAGTCAATGGGGTCCAAGAACTGCTTGGTTACAAGCATTCGTCCAAATATCTTTCTGTGTTCAACCAAACAAAGAAATGTATTCAGAATTTTTATTTTTGGGTGAACTGTCCCTTTAAGAAATTGATGTTTATCATATTTCGTTGTTTAACCAAAGGATCCATAATAATTCCAAAGTATTTTTAAAGTTATGTATTTTATAGTTTTTAAAAAGGAGTCATATGGGTTGCAAACAGTATTTAATGTTGACTAGAATAAAGAATGTAGAATAAAGTCTGGGTAAAACATTGGCTATAATGCTAACTTTATTAGCGGCTACACTATTGGACGATAACGTTACGTTTTTTCCTGTGTATCTTTATTGTTATAGTTGTGTTGTGGACTCCACTTCTCTTAAATGGAGTAGAATTTTTAAACGTTGTATTTAACGTCATCCGTTCAGTGTAAACGGGCCTTTTAAATGCTTCTGTCAAACCACTGTTTGATATTTTCACCGTACTCTGACACTCAGCGTTCACATACTGTACTGATGATGAGTGTGATGTCACGAGAAGTTTTTGTGATGTGTCATGATCCAGAGAGAGAGAAAGGGTTCGTGATGAAAGGTGTGTTCCATCGTTCCATCAGCCTGATAGTTCTGCATGAACTGGGCTCGACTGAGTCCGCTGGCACGCGTTCGGCAGCGCTGTAAAAATGCGCTGATCACAGAGTGTTTCATTAATTTAACAAGCTACATCGCAGGAGCGCTTCCAAAACCCCAGATCTCCTGCACGGAGTATCAGCTGACAGCAGCCAGCTCTGGGACGCCCATCTGAGGCAGCCGTGAACTGTCAAGTTTGTGGGTTTGTGGGTAATCATGTTCTCATACGGTGCAATGCGAGTTCAGTAGCTTTACCAAAACAAACTGTCAAGCCTCGAGATAAAGCTGCCAGTGAAGAAAAGGGGACGGTCGAATAGAGAAGGAAGGACAGTGGGTCATAAACGCGACTGCAGGATCGGTTTTCCTCATAGGATTCGAGTATGTAATATTTGAGATAGCTAGGAGAGGAAACTCTGGATTGGATGACAGCATTAAAATGTGCAGCATGCGCTTCCGGAGTTGACAGACGGCGACAGGTGGACCAGCGGATCGGGGCCACACCTGCCCTGTTGCCTCATCAACACAAACTAATGTTAGCCCTCCTCCTCGGATTCCCCCGTACGTTCTCGATCCGCAGCCTCCTCTATTGGCAGATGCAGTCGGGATGGTGGTGCTAATAAACTTTGATAGGTCAGAATGAAGTCCAGTCCCTGTGCCAAGAGCTTCGTCAATAACTCCACGCTGCCCTGTAGCTGCAGTGAGCCAACATGTGGACTGACGGGGTGGAAGTGGATGATTGTGGTACGCTCAGCGGTTTAGATGCTGGATGTCAGTGAAGGCCTGTGTTTCCTCTGGCTGGGCAGCAGGTTATTGTGGGATAAGTGAGAGAGAGAGAGAGAGAGAGAGAGAGCGGTCAAGGACACAAGAACCCAGACGCCCAGAGAGAGCAGAACAGTGGTTTTCAAGGGGTGGGTGAATGAGATTAAGACTGAAGTTCTGTAGTCCAGTAAAGCTGTCTGTCTCTCTGTCTGCATCTATCTATCCGTATGTTTATCTGTAAGTCTTTCTTTCTATCCAACTGTGTCTGTCTATCTGTTTATAAGTCTGTCTCTCTGTCTGCATCTATCTGTCAATATGTTTATCTGTCTTTCTTTCTGTCTATCTATCCAACTGTCTGTCTACATCGGTGTGTTTGTTTATTTGTCTTTCTTTGTATCTATCTGTTTGTATGTTTATCTGTCTGTCTGTCTCTCTATCTAACTGTGTCTGTCTCTCTGTTTTTCTGTCTTTCTTTCTAACCATCTGTTTGTCTGTCTGTTTATCTGTCTGTCTTTCTTTCTTTCTTTCTTTCTTTCTTTCTTTATATGTCTTTATCTACCTGTCTGTCTACATCGGTGTATTTGTTTATCTGTCTTTTATTGTATATATCTGTCTGGATGTTTATCTATCTGTCTGTCTCTCTATCTAACTGTTCCTGTCTATCTGTTTATCTTTCTTTCTTTCTTTCTTTCTTTCTATCTATCTGTTTTTAACTATCTGTCTGCGTCTTTATCTACCTGTTTGTCTACATCAATGTATCTGTTTATCTGTTATTCTTTCTAACTATCTTTCTGTATGTTTATCTGTCTAACGGTCTATCTGTCTGTCCATCCATCCGTCCTTCCACCTGTCTGTATTTCTGTCTATACGATTGTCTCTCTGTCTGTCTCTCTGTGTGTCTATTAATTTGTCTGTCTGTGTGTTTGACCGTACATCCATCTTTGTTTTTGTCTGTCCATCCATCTATCTGTCTATCCATATATCTGTCTGTTTGTCTGTCTGTCTCTGTCCATCTTTCCCATTCATCTGTCCATCTATCTATCAATCATCTGTCTGTCTGTCTGCCTGTTTGTCTATCCATCTATCTATATACCATCCATCCCCGTGACCATGGACTTGGTAATTCAATCTTCCCAGATAACTTGATATAGTCGCTGGCAATTCAATTGACATGATGTTGTCTTTATATGCCTCCTGGGTCACACTATTTTATGTACACAACCCCCTCACAGTTTTAAACTCCTTTGATAGAAAACACCTATTACGTGCAGTTACAGTAAATGGCATGAAAACCATATGTTGTGGGATCTTTCAGCTTAGCCCCCGAACGACACTTTTGCTTGGTTCGCATTTTACGTGCTAGACAAGGTCCATTTGCATTAAAGTATATGTCATATACATTTAATGACTTTGGAAAATAAACAAAAAATAAATCGTTATAGATTTTCTCTCTGCAGGAATTTTAATTGTGAACAGATTGTGCCGTTTGCGCAGTGAGAATGATCCAATATCTGGATCCGGTTCCAGGAAATAAACTACATTCAATCAGAACACCCATAATTAAAAGTATTACTCACATTGAAGCATGCAATGAGGTATCAACACAAGCTCTCTGCAGCAAACCATACTGACTGCCGCGCAGGCCAAGTCGGAAGTCTTCCAGGGGTCTTGTATGTGTGTGCGTGTTTGCGTGTTCCCACAGATGACTGTGAATCCCCTCTTTTGTGTGGAGGGATTTGTGGGTTTGGTTATCAATGCCAGAGTGTCTATGAATGTGTATGTATGTGCAGCAGAGTGGGGTTATCAGGCAGGATTCGGCTGGCCGTGGGCCTGTACCATCTGTGACTGCCAACGGCTTGACTCTGATCTACTCCACCAACCTCTACTTGCTTTCTAGCTGACCCTAGAAAAATGGGGCCGCACAATCGCAGGGCACGTGAACACATGCACAAATACAAACACGCACACAAGACACCCCTGACCTTCTCATAAACACGGACATTCTCGCTTTTCTGGAGAGAGAGTGATGTCATGGTTCGGCGTGCGTTTTGCTGAGAACTCAATCTTTCTTGTTTGTTTTTGGGGGAGTCTCTGTTGGTGGTTTTACACAATTCTATATTTAGCAAATTGCGAAATCTCAGTTGTCACAGTTTGTCGGTGTAAAGAATGAATGATGATGTTGGGTAAAGTGCCTGTATTGTTTATTTCAGGTTACGACCTGTTGAGGTTTGTCTTATGCAACCCAAGGTGATTCTTTGCATCCTTAGTATTTCAAATCATTTTTAAAACCAAGCAATTTTTTTATGTCGATTCCTTACGTTTAGAATAAAATATATATAAATTTTACTGTTGCACCAAAAAGTACCCTTAAGATTGCACTTTTATAAACTAAAAAGTGGACCAATTTAGTCCAAAGTAGTGTTGAAAAAGTACACTGACAAGTATAACTTGTATAACTTTTATATTTTAGCACCTTTAGTGTAGTGACATTTTGCCCAGAATTCGCAGAAATGCTTTCTTGTCATTTTATCAAGCAACTTCTTGAGGTCTCACCCTGAGATGCTTTTTAAACAATATAAAAGGAGCTTCCATCTATTCTGAGCTCTTTCGTCATTATTCTGTCAAAGTCATCGATTTCAATAACATTTGTTAATAAATAAAATGTAAGTTTTGCAACGAAAAACATTTATGTTTGCAAAATTACGTTTTTGTCTATGAAACCAATTTCATATATTTAAGCATGTCAAACGTTTTTTTAAGATAATGAGAAACATTTCACTGAAGTGTTTGAAAAACTTTTGACCGGTAGTGTAATAACCTATTTTGACTTTCTAATTTCCACTTTCATTTAAGTTTGTGATGTTCCTCGTTGTACGTCTCTTTCACTAAAAGTGTCCACGTTTATACAAAGTAATTCATGTTTTTGTCAAACTTGTGGTGCATTCAAGGTTTACAGTTATTATTTTGTGCGTTCCCACACCTGAAAATGAACACAGGTGTTTGGCATTGCAAGCAGCTAGCTTTAGCACTTGAACCTTGTTCAACCAATGGAAAGTATGCAGTATAGTAAAAAAAACACACACGCTTATTTGTGCACTCCAGCAGCAATGACACGCACAGCTGCCCAGCTGCAAGACAGAGCAACTTCCTGTTTCTGAATGATTCTGTCTCCTCCAATGATGTTTACTTGATGCATGTCCAGAAACCAAACCACAATTTAAAGTGAAATATTATTGAGTGCGTTCCAAGGGCTTACTTCTCTCAATTTTCTCATCAGGTGTGTATTAAAAGTAATTAGGAGCAATATTTATAAAAAGAGCAAAAAGTTTCCACCGCTTTCCAAGCGTACACATTTGTTTGCAATTACGATGAGAAACACCGGCCCCTTTATTTCTTCCAGAATGCATAATTTTTCATTTGTATGGGAGAGTTAATAATTATTTCATTATCCAGTAAGCCAAACACATATGAGCCCAGATATGAACCATCCGTGGAAATTATGAAGAATTTTCCCTATAGATTTGGCCATAAATACTGAATCAACCACAAGCACATGTTCTCTCTCTAAACCGGCCTGTATTCTAACCAACCCTAGACTTTCAGAACGATAAAGAACATCCACGGACACACAATAGCGGATGAGAACTTTACACCATATGTGTCAGATGACGTGATGTGGCTTATGACACCGAGCTTGTTGGCTGTATTTAGTTAATACACGATAGCATTCCATTCTCCAGCGGTCACCGCAAAGATCTGCCCCCCACCTGGCTCGCCGCTGTCACGCAGATGTGGCCTGCCGGAACCGACCGCCGTGTGTTTCGTGCAGGGCTTGTTAGATTGTGTTGAGTGTGGTGTGTGTTTGTAGATGACTGTGAAATGGGGCAGAAACAGTGTTAAAGAGGTGCTAAATAGCAGAAGATAGAAAGATGGATATGTGTGATGGAAACGTGGGAGGATTTAGAGAACGGCCAAAAATCACATCCTGCTCTGGATCAAAGCTGACTACAGGTGTTAAACTGAGTTGAGGTGTAGAGCTGGAGTGGATGAAATATCACCTTATACTTTTGTATTAGCCAGGCTATTTTATAGTTAAAAAGCTTTCCATTTTAGTTCAGTTTCAGTTATGTTTGACAATGTATTCCGTTTACATTTTTATGAAACTGATTTTCATCCAATTTAGTATTTTATTTTATTTAGTAAATTTATCATGCACGCAAACTAGTAGCCTTGTAAATCATTAAAACTGAAAAGAAAACTGTCTGTCTCTTAGTATAACTCTGACAGAATGAATTATATCTATAATAATAAAAAATATTGTTTTATAATAAATTACAAAATAATTTTTAATGTTATAAAGCAAGCATATTAAGAAAAATAGGTAACAATTTAACACTTTAATAAGGGGCTATTTGTTAGTTAATGCATTAGCGAACATGAACTAACAATGAACAATACAGCATTTTTTAATGTTAGTTCATGTTCAGCATTTACTAAAACATTTTTTAAATGACACGTTATGTCTATTAACATTAGTTAATGCACCATGAACTAACATAAATAACTGTGTTGACATTAACTAACATTAACAAGGATTAATAAATGCTAAAAAACTATAGCTCATAGTTCATAGCTAATATTAGCTAATGCATTTACTACTATATTAACAAATGGCACCTTTTTGTAAAGTGTTACCAAAAAAGTAAATATATCAAAATGAAGAGAGTTTATGCTTACAACAAGAAAAAATCTCTACCATTGGGGTAAGAAAAATAATATTAATTTAAAGACAAAACAAGATCATTTTCTTTACCCGTTAGCATACATTACTTAAAAAAACACACAACTTTGATATTTTATTTATTTTTTTAGACTTATTATCTTATGTGATTTTGCCTCCCAAGTAAATGTATCTCAGTTTAAGAATGTTTAAATATGTGTGCTGGAAAATATATCCGTTTTCTTGTCCATGATAAAATTAACAGTCTGTCCCCAGAACAGAACCCAATTTTACTGTATGCATAATACATTTGTGCAAATATATATATATATATATATATATATATATAACAGCACTTTGAATGAGCTTTAACTACAGTCAAACGTGATGTTTAAGTTTCAGAATATGAACTTTGCTTGCAGTTTGTAGTAGAAACATGTTGCATTACTGTACATGCGATTATGTTCAGAAACTCAATTTGTAGGCGATGTCAATCCATGCTAAATCATTTCAGCGCATGCGATGGGCTTATTGTGGTCTGGCCGCTGCACATGAATTTATTTTTAGCTTGACGGCGTGCGGTCGGCGGAGCGAGACGGGTGCAACCATCATCCTGATAAAAAGACATGAAATATGGAGTATCTCTAATGTGAAACATGCAATGAGAAGTCCATGTGCTCTATTCTTGGAAAGCCAGTCTTCGATTTAAAGCTTCTATTGATGCATTGATGTTGTATCTCGAGTGAACTGCATAAAATAAAATACAGGGTTCATTCAAAGGCCCTCCGAGTGTTTATTAATCCACATCTGGTCCTGTCATCGAGGCCGCATCAGAATAATGGGGTTAGCAAACGGGAACAGTAGGTCTGCATCAACAGCATGTAAGAGGCGATGGGATGTAGTACACTGTTTGTTTATAATGTATGTTTTTATTTCTGAAACGTGGACAGAAGGGATTGTTTGGGTCAAACACATGTAACATCACATAGGTTTGTCTTACATCACACTATTTAAAATGTTTAGATGGTCAGGTTCAGTACAGGAGGGACTTGAATGATCTTCAGTGTTTCACTTGCAGGGCCCCCTAATAGTGCATCTGCTCTTTCCTTTATTCATTTGTGTTATGAAGCGGGGCAGAAACAAAAGTCCTCCAAACTTGGATTTGATTCAAGACCTGTTAGCATTTTTAAAAGGAAAGTCAAGAGGAAATGACTTTGTTCATAAGAGAATAAAGGAAAACAGTTTACCCTGAGCTCGGGCCTTCTGTGTACTGCACCTCTGAAGGGCTTTTCATAGGAAAATCCCATAATTAAAGTTGCAGCATGGAGGTTGCTATGCTTAGCTCAGCGCTAAGCTTATAATTACTGCTGGTTGACAGTCTTGACTACATTAAGCACTTTTGAATCTAGAAATGAATGTCAATATTTGTTCATATTTAAAAGTCATTTTATTATCATTTTACATTTTGATTAGTGATGCTTGCGGGATGGTTGCAAGGGTGTTGCTATGCCATTTCTTGGGCCTTCTGAGTCGTTGCCAAGTTGTTGCTATGGTTTTGCTAAGATAGTCTGAGTTTCCTGCTGAAGAAAACATAAGAACCCAATAGAAACCATCACAGAAATTCTAATGTTTCAATGTTTTGTAAAAAACATTATGAACCATTAGCTTTTTCCATTAAAACCACCGCAAAATTCCTTTATGTAGTGTATTTTGGGCATTGTTCCAAAAGGATTTAATATCCCACAAATAGTCCATCACATTCCATTAAAATCAATACAATTCCCATTATAACCAGTAAATCCATTAAAATATCTCTTGTGTTTTTGGCAGGTTTTTTTTCAGCAGGATTGTTTTTAAAATTGTTGTTACTGTATCTTTAAAGTACACAAAAAAGTGCATATTTGAACCAAATTTATACATATTATACAGCTTTTGTACCCATTATTCTGGCCTTTCGTTCGTCATTTAACGTAATGGAAATGTTTTGCCTATTATATGTTCACCAGACCAAAAGCACTGTTCTCCTCAATAAGTGGTGTGATTTAAGACCTCCTTCATAAGGTTAGGGGTTTGTTTAAAACGTTCATTTGTCACTCCATTAAAAAAATTCTTGTGGGGAGGACATCATTATATCATGAAGACAGACAGTTGGAATTGGGACTTTAATCCCTTATTGTAATAATAAAAAAGCGCACACAAAAATGACCTTAACATGCCATTGAAGTTGTACAACCATAAAAACGTCTATGCTGATCAGCTTTACAAATGACCGTCTGAAATCATAAAAACGGGTCTCGCTATGATTTCATCAGGGGACCAGATCTTTGTTTCTGGTAGGAGCAGTCACAGCTTTGGACGGGTTAAGGTCTCATTACCTCAGAGGCCTGGAGCCGGATGGATCTGAGCTCTGACAGATAGCACTTTTCATACATACGTAGGTGTGGGCTTCAGACTGTTAACAAGACCTCTGGACCGTATAGACGCTCAGACCTGTCACAATCAGATCCAGCGGCACAAAAGCCCTGCCAATTTTCTTTCAGCGTCTCAGCCAGCGGTGAAGAAATGGATCTTGACCCTTAGACCAGTCCCTCCATCTTACTTCTTGACCTCAACAGTAATCCACAGAGAGGCCAGTCGTGATGTCTGCGTTTAGAGAGGCTTGACGTCATGCACAGCTGATTTAAATACGAGTCTTTCAGCTGCTCATGTGGTGTTTGCTGCTACCAGAAATCTAGGATATTTTCCATAGCGATCTTCAATTGCACCTAGTTTCATACAACATGCTTATGGACCACACACTGTCTATTGAGTGAAACTCAGCAAATATATATTTCCTTCCAGAGGGAATTTGCTCATTTAAAGCTCAGGAGATTTGATGGAGTTCTCACTTGTGTTTTACTTAAGCATCATCTTTTAGTCTCAGATGTTTCTCTGTAGAATAAACAAAAATAGAAACAGATGAGGGGTGTAAAATGAATGTAGATTGGAGAGGTAAAATAATCTGGATTTGGATATTGAGATCTTCAATCATATTGACTTTTGATACTCCGTTTGTGACATTTTTCTTTCTTATGGGTTGTCTGAACTACTGGAAGGAGGGATGCACCAGATTGATTTTGGTACGTGGTTTTACTATTTTAAGAGATTGAATAGATTGGTTTTTGAGTCACTTAGTAGCCAATAAACTAGATTTTGAAATCTCATTTTGCTTTGTAATCGGACTCAGTTCCATCCAAAAGAAAAGTCAATACATAACAATGCAGAACGCAACACAGATGTTATCCACAGGTGAATAGTTATTATGAAATGATTATGAGCAGATGTTAGTACATGGGCTTCTTCACCACCACAATGCTGATGGAAGAGGGACGGCCGTTGTCCTGCTGTGAACATAAAGATCACATCCATAGAAATTCCACGATTCTCTTTCATGTGCTGTATCTGGGGCATGATGTAATATTGTTATTGAGGGCAGGAAATGTACTTCTGTCTTACATCCATGATGACTGGATTTATTTCACCGTGGAGGTCTGCAATCTACAACATGATCACATTTTGCTTGTGAGAACTCACTGTGTGTTTTACTTGGAGTGGAAAACATATAGTCATCAAAGACTGCAGTGGCTGGTTTAACTGATATATGATGTAAAGAATGTGTCGTCTTACAGTTGTTTTGAATCAGTAATAAGATGAATTTAAACATCAAGGCCACCAGCATCACAGAAGTGAGGCGCCAGTATTGACTGTGGGAACTTCTGTGATTTAAAACATCATAAGCTTTAACAGGAGACTTACAGGACTTACGTTATTTCATTACATGTATGCATTTGGCAGATGCATTTATACAAAGCAAGTGCATACAGTGCATACAATCTATACGATCAGTTTTTGTGTGATCGAACCCATGACCTTTGCACCGCTAACACCAACTGAGCTATATTGTGACTGTATGTCGTGCACTGTAAAAACATTTGGTGTTGTTCTGCAGCAGTTTGCCAGTAACTTACTGTATTTTTCAAATTTATTGGCAACAGTTTGTTCAAAGAGAAATGAACATTAAACATGAATAAGTCTTTATCTTTACAGAATAAAACTATAAAGTAATGGCAAAAGATAAAGACTTCTTAATGTTTAATGTTAATTTCTCTTTGAACAAATTGTTATCAATAAATTACATGCATTTCATTCAGACATTTTTAACAGTGTAGCTTATATTACAGTATTATACATTTACATTTAGGATACTTTTATCCATAGCTAATTTATTATAAGAATTGGAAAAGCAATAGCATAGGGGGGAGACAATAATACTATAATAGTGCACAACACCTGTTGAGAGAGCGTTTTTTAATAAGTAGAAGAGCAGTCAACATGTTCCTGTCAAGTATTCACAGAAAATATATGTTTTTAAATGTTGTGAGATATGTGGTTGATGGGACTGAATTTGGAAGATCGTTCCACCAGCAAGGAAAAGTGAAGGAGAACGAGCGGGAAAGTAATTTTGTGTCTATAAATACTGAAACCTACTCTTCACGATGCCATAGAATAACCTTTTTTGTCTAAATAGTTCCATAAAGAACCTTTAACATCTGAAGAACCTTTCTGTTTCACAAAAGATTCTTTGTGGTGAGAAAAGGCTTTTCAAATTACAAAAGGATAAGAAAGAGATGTTTCCATAGAACCTTTGACTAAATGGTTCTTTGTGGAACCTAAAATGGTTCTTCTATGGCATCGCAACCTTTTAAGCACCTCTATTTTAAGCGCATTTTGAAAAACAGAATATGGAATTCAAAAGAGTTGTATTTGTTATGAACCAAATTAAATTTAGCCATCAAAAATGGGTTTTCTTGACCCAAGTGTTATGATCATTTACTGATAAATGAGGCCACACTAGTACCTAAGCCAACTCCAGTTTCTCAGTCAGAGAATGTGTGAAAATGTTTTTAAAAAATGTTAGAGATTTACATTTTTAAGACTGAAAATGTGTTAATATTGTTTGTTTTTGTATGTATAAGGTCCACAAATGTATGTGTGATATCTAAAGCATCTCTCAAATCTTTCAGGATCATGATAAAATGCAGAGATGGATCATTTTTATTGAAATTAGTTTCATATAGTACATAATGTGAGTGTCTGTGTGTGTTAACATAGTTTAAGGGACAAATTGTCCCCAGAAGTTAGCTTAATCACACAAGACATGTCTTTAGAGACGTCTGGGAAAGTCTTCAATTAGAAAAATGATTCCTGAAATATTTTCCTAGATTTGTCATATTTTCTTAATGTTTTAAATGAGTCTAAACCTTTAGAGTTAGCTTCACAACAGAACTCAATTGTGTGTCCTCACTTAACATGCGTGTGTGTTTGGAAAAAAAGCTTTGCTAAAATGCTAAACCGTTTCCTCATCTGGTTTGTTCATTTACCTAGGAAGGATTGTCTATGACTAAAAATGAGAGCATAAATCCCAGACTTTAACATTTATCAATGGCTTTGCAGGATTAGTGGAAGTTAGTGCAGCGTGTTTGTTTATTTTGGCCTGGTCGCCGTGTTTGCTTGAGAAATCTGTGACCGCATCGCAATCGAATCCTCTCTAACCAGAACCTCCACCAATAAAAACATAATTACGGTCGCTTTCATTTCAACCGAATCTGATCTCATGACCTTTCTCGAGTTTCGGGTGGAATCTCGCTGTGTGATGCAATGACCGGCCATAATTAGGTGACTTATCGGGCCGTGCGGTGATGTCAAAGGACACATAATAGATGTCAGTAAATGAACTCATTTAAAGTGATACTTATTAACCCCGCTTGTGATATCACAGCGAGAAATCCTTTTCACAGAAGACCTGTTGAGGTCATTCGACAGCAGTTGCCAAGAAAAGCAAAATTGAACCTAACTACGATATTTAGTGATTGTTAATTTCCCTATAGGCTCTTTGGAATGTACATTTACATCACTCTTATATTTAACTCTTTTTTTGGTTTCAAAACTTAATGAAGTTCATTCAGGATGTGCAATAGTTTTTGTAATTTGTATAATTTTTGTTTTGTTTTTAAACCTAAAACCTGTGCCCAACAACATGAAAAGGTGCAACCAAGTTGTAAATATTACTATTACAATTTTATCCTAAAAATGTTATTAACATATAAATTTACAAAAGACCATAACAATGGCGCAAGTTGGCATAATTGTATCGCTCAGACATGGGATGTAATGAAGAGATGTAATGGAGTTGTCATATTCTGTATGTCAACTTATTCTGTGATATTTCTCCTAGAATTAAAATTAATGTGGTTAGTTCAGATCATTTGTGGGTAGAGCTGTTATAATTTTGTTTTATTCAGTTTTATCAATATTTGTTTATATATTAAAGTTTACGTTCATTTTAGTAAAATTGTTGCTTTTGTCATTTTATTATTTATTTTATTATTTTTTATGATGCTATATAAGATTAATTTATTTCATTTTTTGTTTATTATTATAATTTTAGTGCCTTCAATTTATTTCAAATTATTTCTAAGGCAACAATTTTTCGTTTAGTTTTTCCAATCATATAGGCCAATATTTGATTTGATTTCAATAGACAGTAAACTAAAATAATCTTGGTGGGTAGCTCACATCTTGTAAGGATATGATGAGAAATGCAAGAGTTCTTATCACAAGCCTCTTGTTTTTAAATGCAGACTTCTTGGAAAATATCCAGGAATATCTTTGCAGTTTAAAAGATTTTGTGATTTCTTCTGAATCACTAAAAAAATCGTTGCTCCTGTGAATTGCACCCAGTGTACCATTTTTTTGAAAGTGTAGCATTTTTAGTACCTTAGTATTCTCCCTTTGCTCTCAAATACATCTCTCTTTAGCTGAATATATAATATGAATATATAATATGATTTTATTAGCTGCCACCTGATAATGTATCATAATTTATCATTTGCATGCTTCATATGCTTTAAACACCTTTTTCTGACTTTTTGGAGGTAAAGCTGCAGTCAGATCTTAAGTTGATTCTCTCTGCTTGAACTTCTCCTTGGACTCTTGCTACCTGCAGGACATATGAGAGATGGCCTTGCGCTGTAAGAGATATGTTTGTGCCGCTCACCGAACAACAAAGCCATTGTGCGGCGTGCCAACCGTAGAGCACCTTTTCAAAGCACCGCCCCTGTAAAGAACACGGGCATGTGTGACGGCAGTCGCCCGTCACGAGCCGTGACATTACACCCTGTGAAGGGTACGCTTGTGTCTGATAGGGAGCAGAGGCGCGGAGACATGCCGTCAGAAGGGGTGATGCATGTTGAGCATGAGAGAACATAATACTGTCAAAAGTCAAATTCATGGCTTCTACGATTACAGAAACTACCTGGCAGGAGAAAGATCTGGTACCTTACATGGCAACAAGGCCTGTACTTGTTTTGATACATTCCTGCTACAACATTTTCAATGTCTTTCATAAAAAGAAAATAATACTGGCTGAGCAATTTTCTTTCATTTAAAAGTTCAGACAGAAAGCATAATGGAAGAGTTTAGCATGTTATTATAGACCGTAGAGAGTGTTTTTCTGCTGTTTCATCGGATACATGCGTCTGGCCCGAAGTTAACTTCCAGTCTGTGTTTGTTGATCGGTCTGGCTAGTGGCTAATAATAGACCTTTGTATTTTATTTAATTAATTTTAATATTAATTTATATATATATATATATATATATATTGTTTTTTTGAATAGGTCGTCATTTTGTTGCATTTCAGTTTAGCCAAGTAACGGTTCTTCTACTGGTAATCCAAAATAATACTGACTAGACATACTTTTAACTTGCTAGCTAATGTCATTTACTTGTTGTTTCTTTTGCTCATTATCAGAAATAATCTGCAGGGACTCAATTCTTTGTGGATTTCACTACACTTGCTGGGTTGTTCATACCCATGGTTGGGTAAAACATAGACAAACCCAACTGTTGGGTTAAATTAACCAAGAAAATGTCATTTGACCCAACCAAGGGTTGAAACAACTCAGCATTGGTTCATTTAAACTCAATGGTTGGGTTTGTCTATATTTTATCCAGTCACGTGTAAAAATATCCATAGACCTAAAACAATATTGTTAAATAATGCACAAGCATAATATTTACAGATCTGACAATAGCTGAAATTGTATAGATCATCTTTATATTTGTCATAATAATAATCTCAAATCGCTACAGGTCTTATTCTACCTTCAGCTTTATTATTCTGTGGATTAAGTGAGAAGTTATGTGCTCCAGAAATTGCGTGCAGAACTTTGCTTTGCTTGAGGCCTAAAGACCTTTACAAACACTTCAACATTTCTGAGTTCTCACACCCGTGCTATTGGTCACCTCTGTCAATATATTCTCACCGTGGATTTACTGCAGAGCAGACGTAGGTCTGAAGCACGCACGCCTTCAATTGGGAAAACAACACATCCGCCACATCTGCTTACAGTAGTAAGAATTTTGATTCATATGTTAACAGCTTACACCCATTGTGCTTTCCAGAGTTGCTTAAAACTCTTGTTGTTAGTGTTTTAACCCATAGGAAACGTTTTGTCAAATGCAGTTTTCTGAACTGATATTGGTTATTATTCTCCTTTTGCTTCTTGTCATTGCTGACCCGAAGTCCTAAGGAATGGCAGTGGTGAAACGTTATTCCTGCGTCTGGGATAGATGAATATATGCGTGTGTATGCTGGTACCGAACACGCCCAGTTGCATGATTTACAGCCGTTGTTCGGCTGGCTCTCTCCATCTAAACTTATTACCATTTGGTTTTGGTTTCCGCTCTGTGCCACCGTGCCACACCTATTGCATGTTTGAGTCAATGAGAGCAGTGTGGCTGCATGCTCAGCGTGGCTGTTTTTCCTTCATTTGGCATCGATCTTTTATTTAATTACTTCTCATCATCCTTTCTTTCCTTTTTCTACGCATGCCATTGAGAGAAATGTTCCTTTTCACATAGTTGACTTCTGGCCAGAGGAGAGGTTATGGCAACCCTCGACTGTTGGCTCAGTGGGTGAAGTACATCTGTGGTTTGTTTCAGGACCCAGATTTTACATTTGCATTTATTACGTTTTACATTTGCAAGGTTTACGTTTTATAAATGTACGTGTTTTGTGAGAATTTAACCCATGACCTAATGCATTGGTTTAGCAATTGAGGCACTTAAGAAACACGTTCGGTTGGACTCAAGTGATACTCCACAGTATCAAAACAATGTCTTTACGCAGGTACATTTTAATATCCAATTTATGCAATTTATTACATAGATAAAATCTTCAGCTCAAAAGCTGAGAACTAGTGAAGGGTTTTGCATGTGTTTTGCTCTTTTTATGTTCTACTGCTGTTTAGTATTAGAGCAAGAAACTGCTTTGTATTTTTTTCTTTTATCGTCTCCAGTTCCAAGCGCATCTCCAATGACACAGTGAGATTAGATCTTACAGAGATGCTGATTAGAAAGAGACATGTGGAAAAGCTCAACAGTCACTGTCTGTTTAAGAAAGAACACCCTCCATCCCATAATTATCCAGCCCTATTATATCTTACCTGGGGCGGGATGCATGTAAAGAATTAATAAAGAAGCTACGCAGTCTGTGTTTTTCGAAAGACTTCATGTGCCTTAGGCTTTGGTAATTAGCCCGTAAATGTGCGTTTCCCATGTATTTAGAACACAAATACATTGCTATTAACAGAGAACATTTAGATCATTCTCTAGAATTTCTCTCAAATTTATCGAAAAATGTTCTTGCAGTAACAATTCTAAGAAACACTAAAAAAACATTTGGGCAATTCCAGGATTATGGATGTAACATAAAAACACTCAGAAAATGTATTTGTTACCAATATGCTGAATCATCTGTTTATATTTTACTAAACCCTTGTTAATAGTGTTTAAACATCAGAAAAATATCAGTCTATGTATAAGTTTTCTATTTTAAGAAAGGAAATAAACCTGCGTTATGGATTTGACAAGAATGTTTTTTGGGAGACAAACTTTATAGGATTGCTGAGAATTAAAATGCACAAACCAGAAGCAATAATAGCGAACAAATGGAGAAGGGATGACTCTTTATAAACCATAAAATAATTACTCATGTGTTCATTTATGACAATATGTACCGTTCATCTTGAAAATGGCACAAATCACACACTAAAAGAAAACAAATGCTTCAAAAACTTGAAGAGAGACCTCACTTGGGTATATGAATGACCATATGTTGATATCTGAGCTGTTAATTTAGTAAAAACCTATGGAAAAAACTTTACTTTTTTCATGGTAAGGTTGACATTTTTACAAAATTGCCCATTTTATTAATTAATGGGTACATTAGCAAAATGTTATTAGAACGTTGTTGTTGTTATTTGGGTCCTGGGGCAGTTGGTAGAAGTTGGCAAACTGAAATGAAAGTTCAATGAATTCACTTTCTATGCACATTTTATATTTAAGTGCATGTTACTCTACATCAAAATGTATAGCATTAGTTCCCATCCTACAGCATATTTTCTCCTTTTGAAAGTGTTTTACTCATAAACACATACGGTTACAGAAGTCAAATGGACTGTAAACTGCATTTCATGTTGACTCAAGTATAAATGTGCTAGTTTAAAAAGACTTGCAGATTGCTTACAGTAGATGTGTAGATATACAGAACAAAACTCTTTTCTCTCGGACCATGTCAGGCATGAAATTCGTTGATACAAAATACACCGAAAACACATTAGCTGTGGTGAAGATGAAAAGGGAAATGTAGTGGCTACTTCAGTCCTGTTCTCTCAGCAGACCTAAGACTATAGCGCTCATTCTAAATGAGGTTTGCTATGCATGGAACATTTGGGAACCGTACAAAGAGAGAAGCCTAATCCTATTTAGACCGTTTGTGGTGATGTCTTATGTATTTGACAGCGGCGAATTGAGACATATAGCTTGTAGGATTTACCATGGAATGCTAATGACCCGTTCTGGCCGTTCGAGAGCTCAGGAAAATATAATGTGGCTGTTCTTATAGGAAAGAAGAAACTTCTTTAATATCTTGATTGTTTCTCCAAGACAGCAGTGGGATTAAGTGGAGGAAAATGTGAGGTTTTTGTGCATGTTTACCCTGGTGGTACAGGTGATAAAATGTCTCAATTTTTTTTTATAGACATCAATGAGATAAAATGGAAATGCAAATGTCTCCATTGGAGTTTCAGAAGAGATCTCAACAGTGTTTTAAATTGTGCTGAACTCATCAAATTTACCCAAATCCCGATTTTTTCCTATTTACATTTATGCATTTGGCAGACGCTTTTATCCAAAGCGACTTACATTGCATTGTACTATACATTTGTACATTTTGTATAGTAAGCAAGTGGGGGTTAGGTGCCTTGCTCAAGGGCACCTCGGCCGTTACCCGCCAGCCCTGAGAATCGAACCAGCAACCTTCATGAGTCCAACTCTCTAACCACTGGGCCACAACTGCCCATACAATCAACATTTTATTTTTGCAGGTCGGTGTTCAATGTATCTTAATATTTGCTTCACATGTTTCTACTTTTATGTCTTCTAAGTTGATACTTCAATAAAACACAATAGAGATGCAAGAGCAACCTCAGAGCCATAAAATCTTTCCAGAAGAAAATGTCTGTATGGTTTCAGGAGCAATGCGGATTGCGCTTTAACTATACGTTGCCAACTTTGTCTTTTGAATTTTTCGCTCGAGTTGTCATGGGATTGGGGAGATCAGGAGGTGCTTATTTGTGCTAATTACTCTTCAGGGGTAACAGCCTCTCATCTGCTCGCCAGCGAAGCCTCGGCCCCGGCCTGTCCGGGCGGATTTGCCTGACGGATGGTAAAATCTTCCCTGTCTTCCAAGATATTATCTCATTTTGGCTAAGCATCTCGACAAAGGTGGAGCACCTAAGTGGAGTTCCTTGGCCTTCCTCTAAAGCACGGAACGGTGACCGGGTTAATCCCAACACTCACAGTCTACAACAAATTGTCAGATCCCAGTCCCAGAGCGACAATGTTCATGCATTCGTAAATCGGTGTTCTCTTTCCACAGAACGTCAGCGCTGGATTGTGAAGAGGAACACATCACTGATGCACAGTTGGCTCGGTTGTCTTAATCGCACAGCAGATCTGGATTATGAAATATCACACCTAAATGGACGGACATGTTTCATTAGATGCGCGCAGAGTCATGTTGAAGATAGATTACGTTTACAATGTTCATAACATGCTGACCTTTCATAGACAGGGTGGGTGTGAACAAGTTTTCTTACTTCTTTGTTTTTTCCAACCACAGGAACATTTTAATACAGAAGGCACTTTCTCAAAAGTCAGGAATGTCAGTGGTGTTTGTTTTTGCTTGTATTTGTGTGTATGCATGAGTGTCTGCTGTGAGTTTACATCATGTTTTATAGTAAAATATGTAGTTAAATGTGAACTGTTGTTCACACACAGCTTTACTTTAATTGTTTTTGTAGCTTAAATGGTAGAGCATTGCGTTGGTTATCAGTTTAATTCTCGGGGAACATACATACAGGTATCCGCTTGTTAAGTCATGCTGTTTTAGGTTATTTGTTTATGGCATCTTATTCCAGGAAGAGGTGGTGCGTGACTTCACACTTAGTAAGTCTAAAGTATAGCTTGAATGCCCTATATCATTGGATAAATGTATCTGCAAAATGCATAAAGCACAGACACAATGTTTTATTATTATTCTCCAACCTGATACCTGATTGTATGTTTTATTTCACAGACGCATTCTTATTCTGTTATCCGCTGTAGTTCTCGAGTAACGAACTGTGAACAATTTGTTTTGTAATTTTGGGACGGGTTCCTTTTGAACAAAAAAGACCTGTTCTTCAAAAACACGGTGTACTGACTCTAAGGCATGTCAAAACAGTGTAAGCTTACCAACATCAATAAAAAAGCATGGAAAAGACAACATGGCATTGTGAAACATGCGAGCGTATTCTGCTAATGGAACAAAGTTACATTCTAAATATATCACACCCTAAAACACTTAAGATCTCAAAGACGTGACCGGCCGGCTCGAAGTTTGACCGCAATTGCACAAAATGACTTTATTTTCTCTCCTTCTTCATAATTTCCAGTGAAAGTTGTAATTCATCAGCGAGTGTCAGTATCAAAGAGCCCGGCGGGAGAGAGGGTGACGCCTCTGTCTATTTAAAGACCAAAGTATTCCAGGTAGACTTCCAAAGTGCTGAGCCAAACTTTTATGAAAAGTCCCAGCAGTGGGCATCTGAGACAGGGTCACGCCAACGTCTTGGCTGAGATTGGCGTTTCAGTGTATATGCATTAATATACAAAAAAGTCAGCGCATCATGTTTCATAATCAAAATGTACAAGGGTAAATAGAGATTGGAATGTGAAGGGCTAAAAATACATTCTAATGTTCCTCCAAGATTAATAACGTTTCCTAAAATAAAAAATAAATGACCTGTCCGATGTGTAATAAGGTCAACAAACTGCCAAGCAAACATGACTCACCGGCTGCGTGTGGGGTCGCTGTTTCTGGGACGAACATTTATTGACTTGTTCAAAGGATCTGTTTCGCCCAACGGCTACCAGGCTTAGAACTCATGAATTTGGATTTTTTTTTCTTGCAGTACTGGTTTTGCTCTGACACAGCAACTAAATGAGACTTGAGCTAAATTACAGTGAGCCTGGTAGAAAAATATGATGCATTTCTCATCCAAAACAAAACAAACAAATTCATTTTAAAAAGGATGAGCAACATAGTTATATTCCATGCCTAAAGGAACAGCACTTTTGGTTTTCTTTTAAAAATAATGAGAACATTTAAAATCGACAGATGCATGCAGTCAGATGTGACATTAAATAGATAATTCCCCCAAAACAAAACTTCTGTCATTATTTATTTGCCCCAAAACCTGTATATGACTCTTTCTTATGAAACATATCAGAACATATGAATGTTTCAGTGGTTTTGTGTTCATACAATGGAAGTCAATGAGGGCCAGTATGGTTTGGTTACCAACATTCTTTAAAATATCTTCTTTTGTGTTCTGCAGAAGAAAGTTATTTTGTGGGTGCACTATCCATCCTGTTTTAAGTTAAAAATAGGTGATCAGACTTATGATATCTATCTATAAAATTAAAATTAATATGCATCGAGTAACTTTTTCTGTCTTCCAATGATGTCACAGGTCATCAGCCAATCAGATGTCAGGACACCAAACATGGCACAAGCCGAGCAACTTCTATTGATATGACTGATGGCTCTTAAAGAGGTTTGTAATAAATATCTATCTACAGCATTTTAATTTTTCCCCATCCTGAACAAGATGTTTTGCTGCCCCACTGGTGCAGAAAGGTCATTTAAAGCCACCATTCGGTGCAAGTGTTGCCAGCCGGGGTGTCTCAGCTCTCAGCCAGCTTTGGGGAATTTAGTCTAAGTCCAACACAGGTGGTTCACATTTAGAGGTGAGGTTATATATAGACTGCGAAAACACAATCCAGGTGGTTTTTACAGTGAACAAAGCACCTAATGCAGTGCCATGCGGCTGCCCCCTCACAGGGCTTGTTTAATGAAGACAATCTCTGGAGTATAGAGGAAAGACACAGACCTGCCAGCTGGGCACAGACTGCTGATCATTCAAGCCTTTTGGTAAAACTGGGGGCAGTAAATTCCATGAATCAAAACATGTATATTTTAAAGGTGCATTGTGTAATATTTAGGAGGATCTATTGACAGAAATGCAATATAATATACATAACTATGTCCAAATGATCTATACAGGACGTGTTTTGTATCTCCTTCAGCAAAGATGTGAAAACGTGACGACATGACTCATTGACATCTATTGTATGGACACAAAACAGTGCAAGTCAATGGGGACCAAAGTTTTTTTGTAATCAACATTCTTCAAAATATCTTCTTTTGTGTTCTGCAGAAGAAAGTCTTAAATGTTTAAAATGACAAGAAGGTGAGTAAATGATGACAGAATTTGGGTTTTTGGGAGAACTATCCCTTTAATGCACCAGTCTTGTATACTGTGAGTTATCAAGCTCTGTAAATGCCAAACAAGACCAGGAATTCATCCGTTTCTTTTCAATTTGGGTCAGATGCCTTCAACATACATATCTCTAAAACATCTCCATCAAATATTTACATAGCGCTGTTATTCTGGGGAACTACAACACAAGACAAACGCTCCCAGTAAAACATGTTTTGGAGAATTTAGCTGGCGGCTGCCTCTGGTCTGAAGAGATGTTTCGGCAGTGCCGCGGTGGCCACAAAGGCCGGTTTTGTTGGCTGCTTACAAAGGAAGCGTCTTTGAGCCAGGCCACTCTGCCCACTTCCACCCTCCACCTCTTTTATAAAGCTAATCCTGCAGTCGGGCTACAGCAGACGGCTCTGTCTCCATCACAGTCTGCAGTCATCCTTCTTCCACAGCTCTAGGCCGGCTTAGTCTGAAGGACACGGGGGTCTCCACGAGGTTCAAATAATATTATGATTAATGAATATGATTAACTATTACATAGATGAAAAATAGCAGTGAAAATACATTTGTGTTCGCTGAAATGAAAATAAAACCAAAAATCAACTGAAGCTATAATACTATAATATTATGTGGTATTGCATGAAATGTAAACAAAACTAGACTTTAAGGCAGTCTAAAAATAACTGAAATGAAAATAAAACAAAAATGTCAAACTATAATAACATTGACAGGCTCAAAGGAACTTTTTAGGAATGTCCTTCCCCCCCGAAGAATGTATGTCAGGATTTGATTTTATGGCAGGGTGCAGCCTTCCTCATGCTGCCGACTGGATTTCATGTCAACCGCATGCCTGATCTTTGTCCAGACGTCTGAAAATACATCTAAAAAAAAAAAAGTTGTAATTTTCCTTCGGTGCCGTCCATGGAGAGCAGATAGATTCAGATAGAATTTTTGATATTTATTGTTTCTCATAGTTCAGAGAACCTTTCCATCATCTCTTCAGTTTTGACCTTCTGTGTTAATATCATCCAGGTGTGCTCTTTTAAATCTCTGCAAATCTTTTATGTAAATGATATCGATTGAGCGGTTTTTCACTGTTCTCAAACGGAAACGTTTGGACAGTTTTGGGTACTCCACCCTGTCTAATACTGTGTGTTATACCTGTGCTTATAGCATTGAATTACGGGGCTATAGAACCAAGGGCTGGGTGATGTATTAAATTCACTGGAAATTATGTATTAAACTTCATATATGTCTTTACATACATTTGAAACATCTGTCCTACATGTTCCAGATTTTAACTCCTTTCTAAGTAACCAATGTGACTGCGATTTGGGGCTTTTTAGCCAATGTAAGTCTTTTTTTTTTTAAGGACAGTGGAGAGTAGACAGGAAAGCGTTGGATATAGAGACAGGAGAGAGGGACCAGCAAATGACGCTCGAGACGGGTCAGGCAGCAAGTGCACTGGCACTATATGTCGACACACTAACCACAGGGCATGTACGTCATTTTTAAAATATATTTGACAAAATTACTATTCATTTTTTTTAATCGTGTCAGTATAAACAAGCCTTAAAGCCTATATCCTCAATGGAAAAAGCAATCCCAGAATTCTTTACAGGACATTTTATAAGAATACAATATGAACAGGTTCCATATGCATGACGTCCTATTTTCTGATATGACGTATTTAATTTGCTTCTCTTTATCCCAACCAGGTCTGACTAACTTAACCCTCCAAGCCTAAACACCGGCAGAACGGTTATGAGGGAGAAAGAGAGTGTGTGTTCCCTCCTATCACATCAGCATCATGAACCCAGTGGTGAAGTTCATCCAAGATGGCGGATGAGGTGAGAAATGTGTCAATTATAAATGCGTTAAAGCAGATTTACACTGGCATAAAATAATATTGTCTTTTCTGTTTTGGAATCAGAGTTGTTAACTGGAACCAGCTGACACTCCTAGTTGTGTCACAATGGTTTAGGTTAAGAATAGAGTTCTTAATGTGGACGAGTGTGTGAACTTCTTCGTAAAACTTCATTGATGTAAAATGCATCCAAGCAATCCTTAAGGAGGTCCAACAACCTTTGTCATTTCCATAGATTAAACTAGCTGTGTGTTCACAACAAGTGTCCGTACACAATGGCCAGGGTTTAATTGGAAGACAAGACAGAGCTTTTTGTTTTACTTTGAGTGTATGAAGAGATAGATAGATAGATAATAAATTCCTGTGGTGGGGATACGGATCTGGCTTGTTCCGGCACAAATTAATCCCGGCATCTTGACCTTTTAACTCTGTCTGGGCACAAGGATGTAATCCCCACGTGTGGTTTAAGACATCAGGCTGCCATCCCTTCTACAGGAAGTTTATGAGCCACATGTACAGTTTGTCTCTTGGATATAATAACAAATCAAGGATGTCACACTGGCCATGACCTTTTATTTGTCCTGTTTATTGGTTCTCTGTTCCCACAGTTCAGTGTGCGTGTAGGACGGAAGGTGAGCGAGTTGCTTTAGTGATCCAGAGAGAGAGAGAGAAATCCGGTTGACCCATGCCGTGCAGCTCGTAAGAACTCCAGGCATTTATTGCGTCTGACAGTAATGATGTTGACACTGTCAGGACCTGGTGGCACAGCACCAACAAGAACCAGCCCTTGGGGTGGTTTGGCTGGTCACCTCACGAGAAGTCCAAAACCTTCTACTGCATCTATTTCACTGCACAGTGTGTGTGGCCTGTGAGAAAGTCTGAACCCATCAGTCCACAATGAGCCACAGTCCTGCTGGAAATGAACTCGTCACTCTGAAAATACCCGGCCCTGGTCGCCAGCCTTTAATAAGCTTCTAACAGGTCTCACTCGGGGTGTTCTGGCCCTGCGATGTGGCCGCTGGACCAATCCTACTGCTTATTATCACCTTCTGCTTCTTCAGGTGAAACTTCACTTACCATTTCTTCACAAGTATTCCAAATGATCTTTGTAGTGATAGTTCACCCAAAAATGAAAATTCTGTCATCCTTTCAAACGTCTATGACTTTCTTCCGCAGAACACACAAAAAAACATTTTAAAGAATGTCGTTGCACAATATTTGCTTTTTATGCTGACTCAGGTTAGATTATATCAACAAAATACGAGATGTATGGTACGACATAGACAAAACACTAAACTTTTAAGATATTTATTAAACAAAATTATTTGGCAAAAAAGGCAAACAGCATATTATGGATTTTGAGTTTTGTTGAAATACACAAGACAAACAGCTTGTGTGTCATTTTGTCAAGTCTCCTCAAGTCAATTCTTCTCAAAGCTGAGCTTTATTTTACACACCAATTACAAATAAACAACATGAATTAAAAGTTTTTAATACATCTTAAAAATGTTCGAAAACATCACCACTTTTGGCCACAGCTATATACACTACCAGTCAAGTTTGGAAATGCTTGACTGAAATGTTTCTAATAATCTTAAAGACAAAATGTATTTCAAAGTGTATGTCTGAAAATGTCTGAAATTACTTTTGCTGACAAAAATATAATTGTGACAACATAACAATTTCATAACAAAAAAAATTGAATTAAAAACTATTTTAGAAATGTATGACTTGGACTAAAATATAAAGAAAAGGCAGCCAATAAGAGCCCTGAATTGATGAAAACTCCTTCAATACTCCTTCAAGAATGTTTCTGCAAATTCTAGTCAAAGATTGGCAAATTTTAAGATTTTTACATAGTTTGGATTTATTTTAAATTTGCAACATAATTCCCACAGTTACAATTTACAGTTGTGATGAGTTATATAATATAAATAAGAAAAAGTAAGTGTTTCCAAACTTTTGACTGGTGGTGTATAGAATTTTTTCATTTCAGATGTGTACATTGAATCTTCTTGACTCTTTGGTAACATAACAGAGCATCTTTTTCATAAACCGCAGCGGTATGTCACGGCGTGAGGCATCATCATACCCATTAAAATCAATGAATTCACAGCATTCTCAGACGCAGCGTAAAGTGTGTAGGCGCCCTGACGGAGAGAAACAGGCCACCAGCTGAAGACGCTGCTGTCGTTATAAAACAGGCCAGAACGTACTGGAGCCAACACCTATAAATCCTTCTGCACTTTTCATAGTCCTATTAAATGTGCAATCCTTTCTTTCGCTGCCTGATGCACACCAGCCTGAAAGTCATGCCACATTGAGACAATGTCACACCACAGAAGCTGTTTAGGCTGTTTTATCTCATTATGATGTGCACAAAAGACTTTAACCTTTGAGTTTAATTACTCAAGCCCATTTCTGCTGACTCTGGGTTTTAACTACCGACGTCATTCCCCAGGCTACAAAACTCGAGATTTACAGTAACAAGTGTCATACAGGCCGAGAGAGAGAGAGAGAGAGAGAGAGAGAGAGAGAGAGAGAGAGAGAGAGAGAGAGAGAGAGAGAGAGAGAGAGAGAGAGAGAGAGAGAGAGAGAGAGAGAGAGAGAGAGAGAGAGAGAGAGAGAGAGTGAGATATAGGAACATGTTGCATCATGCCGGGGGGATTTGGGGATGCACATGAGGTGTAGAGCTGTTTTTATATCGCAGCCATTGCATTTGAGTTGTACTGTCATGAATATTCACTGCGTTCTGGTGCAGGCTGGCCTGAGGAAAGTTTTATTGCTCAAATGTTGCTCTTTGATAGCTCAGGAGATTTTGATTCAGAGTGTTTTATTTAAGTCTCAACTTAGTCTCAAATGAAGTGATTGTAAGAGGTGTAAAATGAATGTAGATTGTAGAGGTAAAATAATCTGGATTTGGGTCAATTTGATGAGAAATGTTTGAGGTTATATCGAGATCTTCAGTAATATTGTCTTTTGATTGCAGACTTGACAAATCATTGAGATTTCTGACTCTTTTCAGACATTCATCAGGCACAAGTTTCCATTTGTTCTCTATAACATTATTGAGATATTAAAGAGATCTCACCTTTCTTTCTTTCTTTCTTTCTTTCTTTCCTTCTTTCTTTCTTTCTTTCTTTCTTTCTTTCGAGTGAGCTCATTCGTAAAGATCCAAGTCTTTTTGGGTGTTTCACTCTCAGGCCTGTTTTCTGGTCTACTGAATTATGATTATAGGTGTTACAATTCATTTACCTGGCATATATTTTAAATGAACGTCCAGAACACATTTGCATACTAAATGGGATGGAAGACATGGCTGTGACGCAGTCGGCTCGCTCCGGTTCCTCCTGTGAAATCGACCGTATCAGCGAGCGCGTTCCAAAGCACCAACACACCACGTGACTAAAGGGAAATGAGTTTAAAGCCACCTTCATTTCTCATCCCCTACGGTTAGATCCTCCCAAAGTTCTGCCCGGCGAAAAACTGCTCCGCTTCCAGTAACTGCACTAATGTAGCCGGAGCTCCCAGATGCGATGGCTCATGGCGAGCCGTCATGATTAATCGCGGCCTAATGAAGAGCCAGAGATTTCAGACGTAAACTATGCGGACGCCCCACAGACGGCTCTCATGAAAGCAGAGATGCTGACCCGTGTGACGGGGTGGCTTTGTTTTGGCTGAGATGCGTCTGAGTCACTAAGTCGCTGTTCTGCACCGCATGAGCGGAAGTGCTAGCGAAATTTTCCCTTCTGCCTTTCAAGCCTCTAGTTTGACATGCAGGACATGTGGGCAACTGCTCTTTTTTTAACATAACATCCGTCAGAAGGGTCTCATTAACAGAGAAGGACACGGCGAGGGTGATTCTGAGAAATCGAGATCTTTCTGCTCTGTGAGCTTGTTTGCCGCCGATCACTTCTCCATCACCACACCCATTCCATCTCCGCTCAACCCTCCCGTGGCACATTTTCCGAGCATTTGCCACAGGTACTCAAAGACTGTGTTCACACTGCGCACAAATTCAATTTGGCTTTTCAAATCAAACCTCAAATCGAATCACTGGCGGTTTGCAAGCGATGAAATCTAATCTGTTGACATCATACACAAGAATTTGTGTCAGGGTGAAATAGTGATGGAGACAGTGATGTGATTTTGGGCAATTTAGCCATCCTTACTACGTTTTTACTTTTTCTGCTCATCTTTCTAGACTTTTGTTGAGAATTTTGTTGTTTGAAAGCAATTATGGATGTCCAGATCTTTCCTCAGATCACAGGAAGACCTGGCAAGATATGTTCATTTACACTGACATCATCTCTTATAATGGCTTATTTTATGTGGTTTGTAAATCTTTGTAAACTTTCAGACATGATTCTTTTCACAAAAACTAAATGCTGTAGATTAGAGTTGGATACTTCCAAAACAGCCCATTTTCGCAGTCAGTTCAATACTTCTTGTGTTTGATGTGGTCTGAGCTATTTGGGTAGAACTAGCAGGAAATCAATGTCTATGTACCACACACATGTGAAATGTCCTGTGTTTAGTCTTAGAGATGTGAGCCAGCGGTCTTTTGCTGTATTAAAACCTTAAGAACACAGATGGGATGTGACACATGTGCAAGTACAATCTTTACCTGAATGTGTTACTGTACCGATTAAATTTTGTTATGTGTTCATATGAGCTAAAAGATAATGATACATCTCTAAATTAAACCTTATAGCAGAAATATATAATGCCTTAAATACTAAAATATAATAGTAGAAATGTAAGTAAATAATACTGTTTATACACATAAGTAAATAATGTGTTCACTCACTAAAATACGTTGTGGAAAACATGGATTATTTTGTTTTATTTGAATTTTTATTTAAGTTTTGTCATTTATTTTTATTGTATATTTTATGTTATTTATATTATTGTATCATTATTTTATTTATTTATAATTTTATATATATTTTATATTTGTTATTTCTGTATTTTACATTAAGGTCTTATTCATGAACAGTAGTTAATGCTTTGTCTAACAGAAACTAAAAATAATTTATTTATATTATACAGCATTCTGTCTGTTTGTTCATACAAATTCATTTTTGTATTGTTTGTTCATGTTAGTTCGTTATGCATTAACAAAAAGTAATGTTAACAACTGGAACTTTATTGTCAAACTTTTTTCTTTTATTTATTATTATGGTTAAAATTGCTGTTTTATCATGATTCTGGTTGGTCTAATCTGAGCTCATCCTGTTAGCGGAAGCAGTTGCTTCAGTCAACGGTTATCAGAAGACTTCTTGCATAGTTTTAACTATGAAGTCAACCAGCAACAGACCTCTTAAAATGTTGATATTTTTATCCAAATGTCACAGTATCAACAGAACAACTCCTCTGCACTGTATGAAGTCAAACGCCGCCCTTATAGACTGTCATAGTTATTATATAAAATATGTTTAGTGGAAATATGTTTGGAATTAGAACGTAAGCTGCAGAAGTCTCAGGCACGGCTGTCTGTGTTTAATGACCGGGTTTTACTGTGGTATTTTGGGAGATTATTAATCGCTGTAAAGAGAGGAAGGAATGTTAAGTGATGTGCGGGGTGGGGACAGATTAATCTCTTGTGGTTAATTGTGTTGACTTTTCTAAACACCCGCCGAAGTTTTACATGCAACCTGCACCTCCAAAAATGTAGCACTCGCTCCATCAAACAAATGGGTATTAGGACCCATTTCATCAGTCTTACACTTCACTGTTGAGCGGTTGCATCCCTGCATGGATTTATGGCTTGTCAGTCACTCAAATGTCAGTATATACATCCAGGGTCCAAATTTGATTTTATTTGCTACTCCTGCCAATGGAGGATCAATATTAACTGCAATGAATTATTTCTTTTTGCAACTTGATTTTATAGAGTAGTTTTGTTTAGTTGCATTTTTTTATTCAAACAGTCAATGCACGTGATGAGGTATAAAAGTGAACTTGAAAATCTCGAAACTGTACATCTTGTTTTGTTGATTCTTTAACATGCATCTGTGTAATGCAAAGTCAAACAAGTTATTAGTGTCAAGACTTTTGGTCATATTCATCACAAATGAAATCGCTGTAATATTTTTCCGAAGTATTAATGACATTAAATGGAAACTTTTTTGAGAAAAAGAGTCAGAAATCTCACAAATGTCTTCATTAGAGTTTCAGAAGAGATCTCGACAATGTCTCAAACTGAGCTCAGATTTGTCAAGTCTGCAATCACAAAATGAACTCAAAGTGTGTCACTTGTTTTTATTTTTTACCAAACAATCCATTTTAGGAGAAACATTTAGGTTGAGACTTTACAGAGAACCCCATCAAATTTTCTTCGGCTGACCAATACAAGCTCTTTAAAAGTCAGATATCTGACTTCATCAAACTTTCCATTATGACTTTTCTGAACTTAAAAGTGTAAAATGAATCTTGTCGCTGGTGTTAAAAAACTGTGATCTCTGCTTATGCTTAAGATGATTTTAAACAAAGGGTCGGATGATTGTATTCCTAGCCACTTCGTTTCCAAAGGTGTGTCTTTTATATTTCTAAGGAGAGAGTCTCATGGTGCTCCGGTGCTTTGTTTCCCTGGTTACCCAGTCTCCAAGGTAACAGGTGCTTAGAAATAGACCAAAAGAGCCTCTCTCCTCCTGGAATGCAGCCTTGAGCAAAACGGCCAGAAATGTTGCCAAAGAGCGTTGTGAAGTTGTGAAAAGACATCCCTGGTCTTACAAGCATTTCGTGATATCCACAATGGAAAAATGGTGAGAGAAGATTGATGAATGGTTTAGTTTTTTCCCCACTGCTTCATAGTAAAGATCATATAGTTTGTATTATGGAACATTCAATTACCACATACAGAATGAATGCCAAAGTTTTGAATGAGGGGTGAATCCCTTTAAAATTGGGGGGAGAATTTGTTTCAGAATACTGTTGTCACTCCCATAAGTATCCAACCTCAGAATGTGAATAAGTGCTTAGAAGAAAAGATTTATCACCAATCGCCAACAAACATTTCAGATTTGCATGCGTTGCTTCTGCTTAAAGGGACTTCTTGTTATACAACTTTTCCACTGGGTTTCCGTTTCTTGCAACACCATTTTCTTGTGGTGTTCTCAGTCAAACAGCATGTCTGTAGGGTCTTCTGTAAACATGGCAGAGCTCAGAAATCTGACATTCCAAACATTTCTAGACAGGGCTGAGGCTGCGTGGGAACCAAGCGTTTTTATATGGATATCTATCACTTTCATAGCATCATTAATAACGTTGGTATGAGAGTTCACACGTATAACTTGCATCAGAAGAAGGGGGTTTTATCAGTCTTATCTGTGTTTTCTGATGTGTGCAGGTAAGAATGAAGAACGTCAATTTCAAGGAGTATCTCTATTGGCTTGACATGATCATACATTCTGAGTCTGACCATCACTTTCCAACAGAATGATGTACATCCATGATGTATGTATACCTTTATGCAAAGAAAGTATATTTTCCTATATATGAACTATCAATATACTAAGTCACATATTTGAAAATATATGGAATAACACATTGTTAATATACATTGAATAATACACAAGGAATTTATCATTTATTGAAAAATATAAGAACTTGGTTCAAATATATAGAAATGTATTATTTCATAAATTGCAATATACTGTCCAGTATATTCCCACAGGTTTTTGTTTCACTAGGCCAAAGAATTAAAGTCACTACATGGCAACAATAACTGCACCATGTAAATGGTGCTTGAGGTATCATTTATGTTTGTAATACACACAGTAATGGACAAGTTGCCGATTGAATGTTTAATATTTAGGGTTTGGGGATTAAAAGCACGTTTCTTAAGGCGACACGAGTACAAGAAAGATACCCGAATACATCAGAGAATCTGAAATTTGGCAAGTCGCTGTGGAAAAAATAGCATGCCGTTTCAAGTTCTTCATGGGATACAGAGGATATCGAGTGAGAAATGGTGGGGAAAGCTCTGAGATTGTAAAAAGACCAAATGTTCTCGCTATGACACATCTGGAGAGTCCATGGGGCCAAGTTCGGTCTGATCTATGCTGGGCGTTCGGTCCCAGCCAGGATGTCAGGGTGGGGCCACAATGTGCTCCGCTGTCCCTTTGTCAAAGGAGATGGAGTACATTATCATAAAATTCCATTTGAAAAAGCCATCCTCATCTCACAACGCGGTCCCTCATCTAGTGTTTTTTGGAGATTTTGGCTGGTTTGTGTTGGAAATAAAACGTTTCGTTTAAAAGCTGCAGGGGATTCAGAACATTCTCCACCGTGAAATGAATTATTGCTGTTCACAGTTTAGGAAAACCCTACGATCAAAAGATTCTTTTGTCCCTTATTGAAAACTTCCTTACATAACTTGTATCTCCTTGTCATAACATTGCATAACAGCTGTATTTTATTCTCCATGATGGAATTTGTATTTGGAGTCTGTACTGTATATGGATCTGTGCTAACCTGACTAATTCAGCTATGCCGGCTTATTTTAATCAGCATCAGCATCTTAAAGCTGCAGTCCTTATCATTTGCCTCTTTACAGCCATCGGTTTGAAACAAAAATGCAGGTTACTTTTGTTTTCTTTATGTAGTCAGATGACATCAAATCGACATTTCTCAAGACATCCTATCCAGCTGCTCGCTTAACTTATGACTCATTTTTATATTGTTGTGAGTCAAGTGAGGAGACCACCTAACCAAAATTGGTTTGCAGCTTCAAACATTATTCTTGATCATGATGTATATTTGAAATAAGTTGTAAATATTGTGTATACAAAACATTACAGCAACTTTACAACTGTTGATGTTTTGCATCACCAACAGTTAAATACAAAGTCTTTACTATTATTTTTCTATACAGATGCCATTCAGTTCACTTTTGTCTGCTTTTATATGAACAGGAACCATTCAATTTTAGACCTTTTTAGTAAGTGTGTACGAACCAGAGCTCATTTGTATGAGTGTAATTCACAATGGATCACATTGAACACACATTCACGGCTCATGTTCCCAGGTCACTAGAAAGAAACTGCACAAGGTCGTTTTTCCCCTTTTTCGAAGTAAACAAGTAACTTTGTCCTTGGTTGTATGTTTGTTTATGTCGCTTAGAAAGACATTATTCAAAACAAAATGCTGCATTTTGTTAGAAATGGAAATACACAATGATTAGATGATGATTATGATATTGCTAGAATGCCAAGTGTTTGCATGAGGCCTTATGGACTTAAAGATAAAACCAATGCAAGTACACAAGTTTAATTCTTTCAAGAACATCACAAGTCACCTTTAAATAGATTTTCAGATGAATTTATCACACCAGGCCAAAGCTTAAGAAATCGTTACACATTATAAATAATCATTTCTTCATTCTGTTTTCTTTTCTTTTCAAAGGAAAGGGTTTTCGTAGAATTATACTGGCAGTATGAGCCAAAATCCTCAGGTTTCATTTTAATATTCCTTTCCCAATCGTATAGCTTGTATCATACTTTTCTCTCTCTCTCTCCGCTCCAGCTTTGGTCTCTCTGGTTAAAGCCACTCTCATGGTTATAAACCACTAGGTCTATCTAGGACAGCGAGTTGCTATTTCATTGCATTTACAGACACTTATTGATCCAGTTAACGTCTGGACCCGTGTCAAATTCTCATCCAAGCTGGGCGGCACAGTTCCGCTTCTCTCCGGTCATGTCATATGTATATTTAGGTAAGTAATTAAATATATTTCAGGATTGAGATGAAAGGAGACTGAGAGTCAGTTTTTCTGCATAAGAGCTCTGTGAATTTGGCACAGAAGAGAGTAAAAACTGAAGACAGGCCAATGTTGGCTCTGCTGAACTTTGTTAAAGGTGTAACGGTTTTGTTTTTTCTATGAAGGTAATACATGAAAGCCTTATGATGAATAGGGGAAGTCTACCATACCACTCCCAAAAGAACAGACGCCGTTTTTCTTTCTTCCTTTTTCTGACAATCTTTATAAATTTTAACCTCCTTGTACGGGAAAGAGCGTCACACGGGTGAACGCTGAATGTTTTACACAGGGTTATAATGAATGTCAGGTTCATAGAGCTATTAAAAGACTGAAGACTGGGTTTGGGGGTGCGGTACAATTAATGAGCACAGTAGTAATAACTCAAAATATTTTGAAAGTCATACTTTGATGGGGTGAGTGATTGGAGCTGGCCGGCTCTACATTGTAAGATGTACAAAGTAACAAAGTGTGAGGTCTGGCAGGGATTCTGGGTTGAGAGAAAAAAATATGACCTAGCTTGTTTGCCATCCTGTGTAAGGATTTTGAACAAATATGCTGTAATTGTTGATGTAAGCAGAGCATAAACAGAAAGAGGTATATCCATATTGACTGGCCAGGAACGTTTGCTTGCATGTTTTGTCTGATCTTCATTTTCCAGACAGCTGGAAATATCAGAAACAAATCATGTCTAAAGCCTCATTCTGTAGAGGCACATTAGAGGTGTGTATATGGAAATATATATACACTGCACATATGTTCACAGCTCTTAAAGAACACATCATTGCATTCAAATGTGCCTGAATAGAAAAAAGCATATATATATGTGGCTTTAAGAAAGACCGATTTTACAGGTAAAACTTCATAACAATTTATGAACATGAATGATTCATACAGACTTTTAAAATGATATAATTTTTACATATTGATAAACAGATACAACTTTATAACAGAGCCAGCAAAAAATAAAACAGACATTGAACATTGTTTAGATATTTTATAGATATTAAACCCACTTTCATCATTTATTCACCCTCATGTCAAACCTGTTTGACTTTCTTTCTTCTGCAGAACACAAAATAAGATATTTTGAAGAATGTTGGTAACCAAACACCACTGACTTCCATGGTATAAACACAAAACCACTGAGACATTTCTTAAAATATCTTCTTTTGTGATCCTCAGAAGAAACAGCAATAGGTTTCAAACAACATAAAAGTAAATAAATCACATACATTTTGTATTTTAGATAAGCTGTTAAGTACTACATACACTAGCAGTCAAAATGTTTGGGACACTTATTCATATTTTTTCCACATCAAAATTATGAAATAAAACAAAGTGGGAACTATGGGAATAATGTTATAATTAAAAAAAATTAAAACATGTTATATTTTATTGTCTTCAGTGTAGTCACCTTTCGATTAGAATTTGCAGAAATGTTTTCATGTAATTTTATCAAACAGCTTCTCGACATCCGAGATGCTTTTTAAACAATATTAAAATAGTTTTTAATCTATTATGTGCTCATATATTGGCTGTTCTTTCTTTGTTATTCAGTCAGTCATCCATTTAAAAAATAATAATAATAAAATGTTAGTTTTGTCATGAAAAAAATGTATGTTTGGAAAGTGATGCTTTTGTCTACTAAACTAATTTGAGATTTTTAAGCAAACACCTCAGATCAAAAGGATTTTTTTAAATAATGAGAAAAAATGTGCTCAAATGTCCCAAAACTTTTGACCGCTAGTGTATATAAAAATACAATTTAAAATGTTTCTGCCAAATGTTTCAAAATAGTAATAAAAATACACGATGAACTACATCCTTGGTTTAAAAGTGCTTATTTGTTCATTTGAAGTGAAAATGGTAGCGTGTGTAATCTGAGGTGAAAATCTAAACTCAGAACACTATGTGCAGTAGAACAGATGAGTGAGTGGGGTGTTTCTGTAAGTGCTTCCAAATCCCCTTTGGCTGAGGACCACCTGTTCTCTTCTCCTGCACATGTTGATGGAGGGATCCCTTGCTCTGGATTCGCATGATGCCACACAACTCGCTCAGCCTGTGCTGCGTTTCATTTGCAAATGAACTGCTTGTGTTTGTAGCTTCGGTCTGGCTAGTGGCTAATAATATAACTATTTATATTTAATTGAATGTAATAATTGTATTAATACACCGATTATTCAGTATTCTTTTTGACTTTGTAGTTTAGGACAGCTACCCATTTCTTATGGCAACATTTCTCTTAGCGTTATATCTGAGGTGTAATATCATTTGATGTAATGCAAATGCACCTTTTTGAAAAGAATTATATAAAATTATAAAATAATGCAGTTACATGGTCGGATTTGCTCATAAAGCGAATGCAAAATCACCTGCTATAGAAACTGATACAAATCCATACCTTTCCTGTTTCGTCTTCAGTCTTGTTTTCCTTGAGCTCCAAGGATCCAATGAAACAGCCCTATGCCAGACACATTTAGATTTGATCCTGACGTCCTGATGAACGCGAAATTCTGTCAAGAAAGATTTTCACAGTCAGATGGGATTAGGAAAATTTGTGAATGTGTGGGATACTCATTGTGTGCTTAATAATAACATCTTTATTTGATCATTTTTATTCAAACTAGTGTAATTGTATTTAACTAAACTTCTTTCTCACACACATAAAGAAATGGTTCTTTGCATTTGTCTCAATATTTGTCTGTAAGCTTTTAGCAACGAGCATGTTTTATACAGTCGAGTCGAATACACCTGTTTTAAATCTCTTTTTTAAAACCTTGTAAGATCTGGAACAGAAGTGAGTAGTGAGTGGTGCCTCTGTTTCTCTCATTTATGTATGACACATGCAATTTATCATAAACATTTTGCCAAAGACGAGCAACGTGACTCATATAACCAGAGTGATAAATCGAGCAAACATAGAGTGTAATGAAAATCCAGAAAGCTTCAGACAGACTGTAGTCTGCAAAACCACAGATGCTTGCTTTAAATCGTCCTCATCAAAACCAATGGCATTTAGCATTTAATTAAGGACCGTCACAGAACATCATGATGAAGATTTGTTTCGGATTTGCATTTTGCACATGCTTACCGGAAAAGGGAAATTCTGCATGGCTATTGTTAAAACAATTAAAACTATATGGTTCCATATACAGTATATATAAGTAAAGCTGGTCATGTGGTCTACAGTACTTTGAAGGTAATTTGTTGGGATTTCTCCAATAGCATACAGGTTTAGAACAAGTACATTTTCATTATTGGGTGAACTATTCCTTTAATATTAGATTGCATTTAACCCATTGCATTATCATGTCTAGGCAGTTTGTTTGCGTGTGCTGTTCCATTTGTGCTAAAAATCAGATCAAACTATGCCGAACACTCAAATAACTCTTATCTCTCCATGTGCACAGCTTACTTTATGGAAACAGCAACATTTCCCAGCAGTGTAAGATGATTTAAAATCTCATTCATTTCAGAAGAGAAAGGATTTAAATGTGTTTTCCATGAAGAATGGCATCACATTAAACATTTAAAATGACACTTGGCTGGCCCTAAAAGTGTCCCCACCTCTTGTTCTGATAACACAACACCACCCAAGGAAGTATTTTCACGCTGCTTGATGACCAACTCCCTTCCTAATGCATTGGGAGGTCCAGCACCCCGAGCGCTCCAACAGGCCGGGCCGGGGCGCTTCTCACTGTTTGTGACAGATCTCATTGAGAACTGTGTCACTGAGCCCAGCTTCACCTTCTGCTTACGTCTGACGCCCATCTGATAAAACAACATCAGCTATTAAGTGTGGAACATTCACTTCAAACAGCAGGCTGGGAAAAAGAATCATTGCCAAATAATATATGCATGGAAATCGAACAATTTAACATCAGGGTTTTAGTGTCAAGTGTCGCATAGTGTAAATCACTTTAGATTGATAGATCAGACTACAAGGCATATACACTCATTTCATCAATACATTCAGCTTTTTTATCCTGTGCAATGATTTTTTGTGATTTTTTTCAGTGTTCCCTGGTGATCAAACAACATTTCTAACACAATGATCTTACAACTGCCCTACAGGAACATTTACTCACTGAAATCCTTAATAATTTAAATAAAAACAGTAATAATGATATATGTAATCTGTTTCATCATTTTGAGTCGCTTTGACAATTTCGACAATTTTTACACAGACATTGGAACAATTATGTAATATAAATGTAGGTTGCATTTTGTCAAATATTTTTTCAGTGGACTTTTATTTTGTATCTTGGTCACCTGTGCTTTTTTGTAGTTTCATTGATTTTGTCCTCACATGTTTTCTTGTTACCTTTGTTAGCCCTGTCTGTATATAAAGTCCTTGTTAAAGTAAAATTAACCATGTTTTTATTATGGTAAAAGTGTAGTAGTAACCATGTTTTCTTGGCGAATTGTTTACCATTAATACCAAATTGAATTTATAGATTATAGTAGTATAAGTTCTCCTCCACCTCCCCCCCAAAAACATACAAATCAATACCTCATGTCCATTCGTGACTTATCTGTCTTATCTTGGGAAGGACTGGTTTATAAGATGAATCCTTTTTTTAATATAACACACGTACATTTATGCATTTGGCAGAAGCTTTTATCCAAAGCGCCTTACATTGCATTATACTCTCCAATTGTTTTTGAGTATGCGCAATCCCTGGGCTCGACCCCATGACATTGGTGTTGCTAGCACCATACACTATAACCACCGAGCTACAGGAAAGCTCAGCAAGGTCCACCCTTCCACGACAGGATTTCACTAAAACTCAACCAACCTGTTACAAAATAAAAATGTAAATGCTTATTAAATGACCCTGAGTGGAAAGCCTGAAGGTAAATGCAGGAGGATCTACAAAGGCAGTCTACACGACTGAAGGTGGAATAGGGGTAAGATGACAGAGTCAGGCGATCACATCAGCAACGTCTTTCCCGCCTTTTACTGATTTAATCTTTACATATACACAGCTGTTGTCAAGGAATTTGGGCGACACAAAACATGTGATCTGATGTATGACAGTCACGGGCCCACCCTGTAAGAATACAGCATGGTTAAATGGTGCGTGGAAAATGAATTATTGTTGCTGGGTCTCCGATTTCAGAGAGCGCCAGCAGACAGAGGCGGCTTTGAAATATTCATATTCCCTCAGTTTTCAGCATGGCACCTTAGCTAACACAAGCGAACAACCATCCGGAAGCCGACTCGATGAGACTGCATTAAAGGAACGGTTCTCTCAAATATGAACATTCCAACTCTTCTGGAAAGCACTAAAGGTGAATTTTTGAAGAACATCCTATAGCCACAGTTTTATATTTAATGAAAGTGAACGAGAAGCGGTGGTATAGCTCTAAGATTACAAACAAAGCAGCATAAATCATTCAGACAGGTTTTGTGAACCGGATCAAGTGGTTCATTGAAAAGATTCAGATCAAATGAACCATCAGCTCACTTTTTTTCACTTTTTACTCTTTGTCAGACCATGTTTATAAATTGATCTTGGTTTAAGGTGATGTGTTTTTCCTCATGTTTTCAGACTCAAGAACTGGCCAAAACACCAGCAAACATCAGAACAAACACTCCGTCCAGACCTTGCGAAAGAGTCGGCTCTTGAAACACGCTGTTTATTTAAGATTTGTGGTAAAGTCTCGGATATTCTGTTTCACATTGTTTGTTAAACTATGAGCTTGGCTGTCTGAGAACAACTTTTCCTGGAAAGGGGATGAAGTGACATAAGATGTCCAGCCTTCTGTAATCTCAGGTTTGTCATTCAGCTTGGGCTCAAAGCAACTTGTAGCGACAGGAAATCTACATTTTATCGTTCCATCCAAAAGACGAAGAAAAAACCATCTACGGTCCATAATTACTGTGACAACATGGAAACTGCAGAAAAATAAACAGAGGGGCTTCTGACAATGGAACATGGAAAAAGGCGGGAATGCGCGAGACATGCATTCCTTACCACGCTTTAATGTGAAAGGCGAGAGAGACGTCTTTTCAAACTTTTCAACCTTTGATCAGTTTAAAGTTGTTCCCACTAAATATTTCCAGCATTCAGCAAACTGAAACAACTTTCAGCACAAGCTTAGAGACATAATCCAAATGTTATGAAGCCAATATTCTAAACGTAATTTACGGAGGTCACCTTTTCTTCAACATTTACTTGTGTTATTCCAAACCTGTAGGATTTTCTTTCTTCTCCAGAGCACAAATGAAGACATTTTGAAGAACAACAACATGGTCCCCACTGACTTCCATTGTATGGACACAAAACAAGAAAGACATTTCTCAAACTATCTTCTTTTTTGTTTCACACAGGTTTCGGGAGTTAATAAATGATGAAACAATTAACACAGAATATCTATACAGACATATGTTTGAAATAAAACATGAACGTATTTTGTAACCGCAACACAAACCACAACACTTTGTCAATGGCTGATCTAAGTATTTTCATTCTGGGAGAATGTGCTGTATCTCTGCCCCAGCGTTCTGTGCCGAGGCAACCAGAGAAGCCGTCCAAATGTCAGCCCCCAGTCTGGGATTCCACCCTGACCATGCCTTTCCATTCCAGGCAACTTCAGCACTTGGAAGATGCTTTCTCTATTTTCTCTCCTTCTGCCAGATGTTCTGTCACAGCCTTCCAAATGTTGCCTGTCTCAAGGCCCTGCTTATTATAATTTGTTGTGTAAATCAGAAGGGTCTCTGCTGGTACGAACGCAAAGGTCATAAAACCCACTACCCACACCCCAGCTCGGGGGTCTTTCAATTTGGGTCAACAAGCATCTTTCTTCTCACCGCCCCACACGTCTGACAGATATATTTGCATGACAGAGTTGGGTAGGATCACGCCATTATTATTGTCATCATGCATCAGATTTGTTTTAAAGCTCTACAGAGGCTCATATTTTGCTACAGGGTTTTGCCAGCTATAGGGAGAGGGGCAGAAGAAGCGTTGCATCTGCTGGAGGTTCACGGCTCTGTGTATTGTTTAGGAAGCCTTGATTTATGCATGTGCTTCTCTTGGGTGCAACCAGGCCCTGTGATACCCAGAATGTTTCAGTTACTTCTCAGAGCTGTTGGACTCTCTGTGACTGACTCATCTCTGACTCCATGACTTTGACTCATCCCTAAAGCGCTGAGAACCAAGCATTGCATGGCTATTTTAAATGAGCCAAACTTTCCCAGGTTGGCTTTGCTGGCCTGGATTACATTTTGAGGGTCTGAACGTAGAAAGGGCATAATAACTATGAAAGGATATCTGATGGATAACAAATGTTTCCAATCACGCATATGACAAATAACATATTTTTACAATTCATAATTCACATATCATAATTTGATATTTGATTTTTTAAAATGATGTCATTCTTTTAGAAAATGCACAGCTAAACGAATTCTAAACCAAATGCGCTCCAGTACACGATACGGCTAAGTGCTTTGCACGATGAAATATAGCTGATAGTATGAAAAATTAGAAAGAAAGAAACTGCAAGAATATGCTATATAGAGAGCTGAAGCCATTTTTGTGATTTACTGTTTTCAAATGTAAATCACCCTACATAATGTGTTATATAACACTATATAATGCAGAACATTGATATCTTTAGCATTGACTGAGTAAGGCAAAAGATTGCGGAATTAATTATTAAAATCAAAATTTGATGCTTTTGATTATTCGATGAGAGGGTCGCATACATATTATATTACACATTACATTTATTATTTAATTAATATGTAATATGTGACCCTGGACAACAAAACCTTTTAGGTTGAGATTTTGATATCATCTGAAAGCTGAATAAAATAAGCTTTCTGTTGATGTATGGCTTGTTAAGACAGGGCAATATGTGGCCGAGATACAACTATTTGAAAATCTAGAATCTGAGGGTGCAAAAAAAAATCGAAATATTGAGAAAATCTCCTTTAAAGTTGTTAATCAGAGGTGCTGTAGAAGGCCGTCCACTCACAAAAATACAGTTTTCATGTATTTACGGTAGGAAATGTACAAAATATCTTCATGGAACATGATCTTTACTTAATATCCTAATGATTTTTGGCATAAAAGAAAAATCGATCATTTTGACCCATACAACGTATTGTTAGCTATTAGTACAAATGTTCCTGTGCTACTTAAGACTGGTTTTGTGATTCAGGGTCACATATTATCATTATGTTCATACTATAATGAATGAACATAATCATTATTGCTAGAGATGGGTTTGGTGACACTAGTGCTGCAGAAATCACACCCTTCTTTTCCAAATACAACAGTGTTTGTGCATGGGGAAGCACTTGCGACATGCCAAAATCAAGACTGAAAATGCCACAAACAAATTCGTAAAGGCTATAATCGACCATGATCGGCCCGCGACGCATCCAAAATGTAATACAGACCTTGTTTTCTTCTGGAGGCCATCCCTCCACAACCACAGCAATAGCTGTATAATCTCATGGTCCGTAGCTCTGACCGCGGTGAAAGCCCATCCAAACCAAACATAAAACAAAACACTATTCCCAAAGTGACCCGAGGAGCAACATGTCCTCTTAAAATAAACGTTTGGGGAAATAACCTTTTCTTCGCCCCCTTTAATTCTGCCAAACATTACTGGCTCTCTATCTCACTTCGCTCTCTCTCTCTCTTTGGGTTGACCCTTGCTAGTGAGCTCCCGCTGGGAGACACCATGGTGATGTCACAGTGTGAAGCAGAGGGACGAATGAATGCAACAGGAAGTCACTCCCAGCATTCCAGGCCACAGACAGGCCGGCACGTGATATCAGACTGTGACGTCTCAGAGGCTTAGTAAGCGCTGGCTTGTCTTTAGGAAAGGAACGGAGATATGGGCAGGGCCCGCTTTGTTAACCTTCTTCTGAACTCCTCTTTAGTTACTCAGTGCTTTATATCATCAAAGCAGCATGCAGTCGACCCTTGCTGTACAGACAGAAAGAAAGAAAAATCACTGATGAGATCTCTTTAATATCTCAATACTTCTAGATAGTAATGAGAATAAATGAAAAGCAATGTTTGCTGAAGTCTCATTTGTGTTTCTTTAGATCTCACAAATATCTCTAAAGATTCAAAAGAGATCTCAATGATGTCACAAACTGAACTCAGATGTCCAGATCTCAATATCAACTCAAACATTTCTCATTAAATTTACCCAAATCCAGATGAACTTTACCTCTTGTGCATTTGAACAATTGTCTCATTTGTTTCTATGTTTAGCAATTTTAGGAGAAACATTTTCTGAGCTATAGAGAAAGTTCTGAGCAATACAAATTTTTTCTCTCTGGAAATAACTATGATTCATGAAAAAAAACACAAAATTGTTGTTTTAAATCTTGCAAATATTGGCAATTTTTTGTTAGAATTTACTTTGCTGAATTTTGCTTTGCTTCTGAACCAAACTGAGAAACATGACATCTGTGGTCATACAACTTAACCAGAAAGATCATTTGATCAAAGATCTTTTTACCATCTACGTTTCGCTTTGAATTGACAATAGCATCAAGCCAGCACAAATTGTCAGTATGGAAATTTAGGATGGTTTAAATTGATATTTTCATTTGAGGATTCAGCAAATTCACCAGCCGGTCGAGTTAAGGTTGCTTCCACCTTGGTTTGAAAACATGATAAATATGCAGAAAGTGATTAGGTTTAGTTGTTTGTTCCAAGGTATATGACTCTTTCCAAGTTTCCCACCTCAATGTTAAAAATCGCCAGTCGCTTCACTTTGCCTTGCCAGTGCATCACAATAATCAAACCTGACTCTTGACTTATACAGCCTAAGTTTGAGCGATTATCAGTGAATTTCGGCTGAGAATGGGTGTTAACTACACAAACAAAAAGTCTCAAAAGTTCAAAGTCAGAACACATGGTTACTTTATTCTGTCTTTCCCCATCCTTTTTCTCAACTTCTCCATTTCTCTGTTTAGCAAAAATGGTATTCTTTCCAAATGTCATTCCAGTCTCATGGCAAAACAAACCAACACAAACCGTGTGCTTCCATGTCTACTCCTTTTAGGATCCCGATTGGACATCAAAAAATGACCCAACCAAAACCAAAAGTTGTCTTTTGGAGTAAAGTAAACAAAAATGCTCAAATCAAACATTTACATGTATTATTGCTTTGGCCCGACAATATGCAATGTCATTGGGTGCTTGCTTTCTAAATGTCAGAAAACACTTTGTGGTTGCGCATGTTTATCCTCATTGCAAGTGAACCTGTATTTAATGCAGTGTGGTTTGGCTTTTTATTACGTTTTGTAATCTTGCGTAGTTGTTAATGGTTTCTAAGGATGGGGTTGTCACGCAGTCCACTTTGGCATCTGCTTCATCTGGCTAACATCTACCAACTGACAAATCAAGTTGTGTAAAAATGTAGATACACAGTTATTGATGTCAAAGTAAATTGTGTTTTCTCCTTCTTTTTAGGTTCTTTTAAGTACATAGCTGTTTAATATTTGCATGCAGCATTGCTTTTCTTCTGTTTCTGAATCATTGCATTCCTGTAATGTATATAGAAAACACAAACATGTGGGTGTGAGTTCAGCTCACTGTCCTTGCATTGGATTCTGCCAGTCATCCTTACTGAATCACTGTAAATGAGCTGTAAAGACACAGCTTTACATGCACACGCTTTACATGTCAGTCAGATGGCCGTTCTGTCAAATCGGGCGGTTCATGGACAATTTAAGCTGTAAAAAGCACCATATCATTTGTAGCAGATGAAAATCAGTATGTGCGAGACAATGACCTTTTCAACTTAAATCTGAGCATCCGATTGGAAAGAAATCAGTCTTCCATAGCGAAGCCTCACGCTATAGAGACGGACGTCAGAAATTCCTCAAATTTTTCCTTTCAATTTAGATCCATTATCTGAGAAGAGGAGTTGAGCTCATTTTTCAAAAGGAAAATATGACATATGAATATGACTTGTTTTTCTGTCTTATCTTTAAATTGAGTTTTTCTTTGCCTTTCTTTTCCTTTTCCTTTTTGTTACATTGTATTAGCTGTAGTTTAGCATAAAAAGTGTTAAATAAAAATGTAATTTGCTATACTAAAAATCATAAAACACGACTACTGTAGAGTACATCTTACAATAAACAACATTAGTCTACATTAACTCAAATAATGGCTCTTCTGATGGAAAAAAACACCCTTTAAAGCCTTTTAATATACATTTGGACGAATATCTAAGATGGAGAAGTATTTATTTTGTAACTATATTACCCAGCCCTTGAGGCTATTCATTTCTTTACTTTACAATTTTTACAGTTAGTATTCATTGTATGTTACTGTCATGCCTGACTGTAAGTCACCGCGTGTATATACAGCATGGGTGTGCTGTAATGTGTTGAGCCGTTGTGTTGCTCCTCTTTAAGGACTTTTGGGAAACGCTCTGAATGATTTCCATGTGTGCCGTGCACCATGGCAGCATATGAATTGACTACTAAGAGCGCTTCTTTGAAGTGGAGTTTCAATAAATGCTTAAAAAGACTGGAATGATGTGTGTAACATTGTTTGGCTATTTCAACTTATAACCATCATTCAGAGACTTTAGAAAAACAACAACACAGCTGTATTAGTGCAAAAAACTGGAGTCAAAATAAAGGTTTGGAGGGGAAATAGAGCTTCTATCCATTCATGAGAGTGAATAAATTGACAACTTACAGTAACTTTGTAGTGACTACGCGATTTAGTTTCTTTAAAGTACACTTCAAGGCCCTCATCTTCATAGCACTGAAGAAGTCCCATGTATGCTGAACACTGTCTACATTACTAACGTCAAGCATTTAAGCATGAGATCAAAAGGTTTTTAAGATCATGAGAAACATACATTTCGTAAAATGTGTCTAGAAACCTCCAATACTGAAATCTGTGTGATTTTATTTAAATAGCACTGGATCAATATCAAAAATATGCAAAAATGTTGGTTAGTCAGACACTTAAAATGAGGTAAACCGGGACAGTACCTGAGGATCTAAAAGCAAAAACACAAAGTTATATTCACAAATTTAAAGCAATATTCTCCAAAAATACATATACATATACACTATTTTAAAAAAGGTGCAAAAGGTTCTTCACAGCAATGCCATAAAGAACCATTTTGGTTCCCCATTAAACCATTTACTCATATGGTTCTCTTTTTTTATAGTCTGAAGAATATTTTTGCACTTTGCATTTGGTTGTAAAAACAAAACTTTCTTCAGATTTTAAATGTTCTAACCATTCAGCCAAAAATTTCTCCTCTACTACTAATATTTAATATATACATATATTATTCGAACCATAAGTTCAATTGTCAATTTTAAGAAGTTCTCTCTACGTTGACAGGAAACACTCTTGCTTGAAAGTTGTCACTGAACATTGAAGTTGAAAGACTAGATATAACTTCTAGTCACAGACAAGGTCGGCAAATGAGTTTATCACACTAATCTCATGCTAACACTGGATCATAGGTGCCATGAATAATGAATAGAGTATTTTATTTGTATTGAGTATTTCTTTAGTTAAAGACTGTGTTGTGATCATAACACCCCCTATTAGCTCTGTTTGGCACAGTAAAGATGACAACACTATAAATGTGAGCAGAAAGTTTTAAAAAACCCTGTGCATCCAGAACATGCACATATTTTAAACATCTGCTGGGATTACTTTGTGATTTAAATTAATGATGGCAAAAATACCTTTTAAAACCTGTTTTGTACCAGCTACAAGATAAAACATCTTGACTGATGTGTTTTAGAGGATAAACTGCAAACCCATGAGCGCCAAGGTCAGAGGTTTGAAGAAGCACCAGTAATGTTTTCTCTCTGTGGGCTGAATGGGATTCATTTGCATTCTAATGTAAATGTGGTCATACGCCCTCACTGCCCTGATCAAGAGTTATGAAACATCGAGGGGGTGGTGGTAATATTCAACAGATCATGAAAAGTCATGAAAAGAAAGTTGTCAAGACAAACTTTGAGTGTCTGAAAGGTCAAAAAGTGCCTGACAGCCTGTTTCATAAATTAGAAAAAATATCACATAACAGGTCCAAACTTTGTTTGGTGAAAGATTAAGTTTAATGAAGCGTTTGTAAGCTTAAGCCCTAACTTGTGTTTGTTCAATACCATTATAAAAGCTCTCAAGCCAGTATATTCACCCTGCCGTACAATTCTCATTTTAGGTATCGGTCACGTATAACTTTCCAACGTCAGAGGAACGGAGCAAACGTTTAAACGTAAGATGAAACTTGTGACGCTCTACATTGACATCACAAGTGCTCCATAACCTGTCCGATTGCATTACTCCAAAAATAGAAGCGTAACTAAGAATAGAAAGTCTCTCACATTAGACCGGTTTAGGTTAACCTTTGTAAATCCTTTATGAACTTATCACTTTGCACGTCATTCTCATTCACAAGTAACTGAAACGCACGTACACAAGTGAACACGAATCTACGTGAGCGCGTGCAAACCAAGTGGAAAGCTCATAAATGACTGAACCAAAATGCACTGCATTGTGGAATACGCTATGAGTTGTGTGTTATGATTACTACATTAGATTCGACTTTATTGTCATTACACATGTTCGTACAAGGCAACGAAATGTAGTTTAGGTCTAACCAGAAGTGCAATAAGCAAGTGCAGGATATACAGTTGTGCATAAATACAGGATAGAGCAAAATTATGAAGAAAATTTACAAGTGGGAATGTACTATGAACATTATATACAGATGGCTATTTACTATAGACAGAAATTTACTGATGGATATGCACAGATAATAAATTAGACCTAGCAGAACAGTAGTGCAAATGAATATTAAGTGTGCATGAATTATGGATGGCAGCTATTAAACTTAAAGTTAACAGTGCAGTAGATTAGTTATGGCAGTATTCAGTACATAGTACTGGAGTGCAATGATGCAGTAAAGGTATAAATAGTCCGGTAGAGCAAATAAACATGTAGACTACATGTGTAGACAGTCCAGTCGTGCAGTTGACAGGTCTGTAGTGCAATAAACAAAACAATATAGCAGCATTAAGTTAGTTACATACTGCATTCCATGAATATCAAATTATTAGTATACACCATACAGTACTATACACAGTATAGATTTAATTCAACCTCCAGAAATACACAGAGAAATGTGTTAGTGTGCTTTTATATCATTCTTAAATGATGCATGTTGGGCTACTCATAAGCATTCATAATGGCTTTTAAAACACAGAAATAGTTCAACACAGACCAAGGACAGAATAAAATCTCAGCTGGCTAATTGGTGACAGGATCATGCGACGAGTCCTCACGCTAATTTAGGCTTTGTGAGTTTAGGCCCGGGTGCCCCGCCCCTGCTGGGACAAGGGTACAATGTTATGGCCTCCAGATGGAAGGTAATGGGCCACACCTGTGCTCGTAACCTTGCCTCTTTGAGCTGAACGCCTGAGTCGGCCAAACACACACCAGGACCTCTTACCACTGCGGGTGAGCAAGCAACACGGACACGGCCATTCCCAGGATTTAGTGCCAAACCCATCTTCAGCTGATGCCTATTTTAAACCCTCACTTCTTTACAATCTCTGTGTCTCAGCCAAAGGTTTTCATTGAGGGTAATGCTCAACCAAAGTCAATGGCAGAAAATGACTTTATGATGATTAAAACGTTGTGTGTGTAAAAGTCACATTAAAGGAACAGTTCACACAAAATGATTTACTCACCTTCATGTTGTTCCAAATCTGTATACATTTCTTTGTTCTGATGAACACAGAGAAAGATATTTGGAAGAATGCTTTTAACCAAACAACTCTTGGCCACCATTGACTACCAAATTTCTTTGTTCGGTTGAACACAAAATGAGATATTTTGAAGAATGTGGGACAGCAAAAAGTTGTCATTTGTCCTACTATGGTAGTCAATTGGGGCCAAGGTCTGTGTCATTTGTGAGATTTTAATACACAACCGGTTTATTGCTTTATTAAATAACAACACTAATAATGATTGAAGGGCACTGTGTACTCGGATAATGTATTGCTGAACAGTTATGTAAACCAACAACCTTCAGGATTGAATACGGGTGAAATTCAAGATTCTAGGAAACAGTTACACTGGTTGAAATCTAACCAGACATAAACATGCTCGGAGGCATCAGGTTTCCAAAACGTCCATTATTGCTTAAGCTGGCGATGACCCGGTGCACACGCTCGCACCCCGGAGTAGAGAACAAGCGTAATTCTCCTGTGACAGCGTGTTCAGGTGAGTGCAAGAGAGCTATGATCTCCGTCTAGACAAAATGTACCAGGTGGAAATACTTCAGATCGCTTTAACTCCGAGACACATTCTGCCTCCTCCCTTCTGTAATCAAACCTTAAATTCTTTAGAGTTGAACAACCTGGCGAAATGCGTTCCACTCAAACTGATGTTCCACAAACAGCACACCCCAGTCGATATGCCAGACATCATCACCCTCTCGAAGCTAAACGCAGATGTGGTTAACAATGTATAGCATGTGATATCTTGCTGTTTCAATGGCCTACAATTTGCATTTTTGCATCATTTGATTGTAAGGTTGGTACATAAAAAAAAATGCTGACCAGTGGTTGAGAAAAATTTGGACATTTGCTGGTTTAACTCTGAAAATGCTTAATTTAATGTGATAGTTCACCTCAAAATAAAAATTCAACCATCATTTGCTATATGACTTTATTTCTCCTGCATAGCACAACAGAAGATATTTTGAAAAGCAATGGTCCCCAATGGTCCTCATTGACTTCTATTGTACGAACACAAAACTACTCAAACATTTCTCAAAATAAAAGTCATATAGTCACTTTGAATGACACAGGGATGAATAAATGATGACAGAATAGTAATTTTTGAGTGCACTATTCCTTTAAATCCAACGGTTGGGTTTGTCCATATTTTACTCTTTAACAACGCAGCATTTTGTCAATAAAGCTAAATAACAAAATTGTCAATTCATTTATTTAAGATTTTGAAAAATATAAAACAACTGTAACACAGGTAGAGCTTACCACATGAACGTTGAACACCACATACAGTAGGGACCATGCTAAACCTGTAAATTACGAGTTATTTCAGCTGGATTGTGGCAGGAGAAAGCAGAGCCCGATTTCATGTGCCTGATAAATTCCAGAGTAAAATTCCTAAAAACAGAAAGTTGTAGTGTGCCCATTCACCTAAGACAGCGTTTAAACCTCGTTGCGTAACACCCTAACAATGCTTTATACCAAAATGCCAACCCATATTCAATGAATAGGGCCATTATTTAAGCAAAAGGGCATTTTAGCACTCTGGATTCCTGACTGTCTGGTGCGCTGTTGTTTTTCCTAAATCCCCTTTAAATGAGTGACAGAAAAAGGCTTTCATGTACGCCACACCTTGTTAAATTCTCCAGAACCCGAGTCTTTTAAAAGCAGACGCCACGACCGTATATGACTTAACATGTAATTTATAGGAGCGGTGGCACTTGAGCGCTACCCCACGTCAGCCTGGTGGCGTTAGTGGCTGACAGCGCAGGGGTATGTGCCAGACCCCTAAACAGCACAAAGAAGAAGAGAGCTGCGGTCCGCTCGACCTCTTTCAGTCAGGGATTACACGCGAGGACGGCGCTGCGGCCGGCGCGCTCGGTTCATTTGCTCTGGAATAATGACACGGTGGCGAAGGAGTCTGCCAATGTCGTGGTCGCGCAGACGGTAGAGATATAAATATCAAGGGTGATGATTACACCAATGAGCCTATATCTGCTTGACTCTAAATGGGGCTTGATGATAAGGAGAAAGGGTGTTTTAACAGGAGGTAGGACACTGGACCAAACACTTGAGGGCCTTATTTTCATGGAGACATGAAGTCAGCAAAAACCAAAAAGTGAATTAACGAATGAAATAAATCGGATGTTAAGGGTCCTATGCATTTAAAGCAAGGTTTTGAAACCGATCCTGTGTGTGTGTTCATGGGAAATAGCTACTTGGGACTAAATTGGTCCTCTGTTTTTAGATTACATTAAAACAGAACACTTTAAGTCCACAACTACATTTAAGGTTTTCATTTGTTCTGCAACTATAAAAATTAAACTGTTTATAAGGGAAATGCCATGTAACAAAAAACATGTGAAAATGTAAAATTCAAATGGTTTCCCCCATTTTAAAGTTCAAGTATACTTCTAAGTGTTCTTTATGTGTAAGCATACTGTTCCAATATCGATATAGTTGTATATACTGTACCTGTAAGTGTATCATTTCAATACAACTTGGGATTAAATTGGTGGACTTTTTAGTTTATAGAAGTATACTTTTAAGTATACTTTAAGTGTTAAAGTAGTGCACGTTAAAGTAGTCCACTAGTTTAACTAGTCAACTAGTTTACAACTACGTTTATTTATTTTTTTTGCAAATATTTTACAAGTGGCCTTATAGCGCATCTGAATATGCCTTTTTATAAGATAAATCCTATGTGAAACTCACATGGTTTCCTCTATTTTTCCTTTTGTTAGGCCAAAATCATTTGAACACACATCATACCATAGCCAAACTCACAAGCAGGAGCTTCTCAGAAGACCCCATTGGCAACCGAGTTAATGGATAAAGAATATTATGTAATGTAGGTTTAGGACAAACCCCAGCTGAGCCTGAGATCTGGAAGTCAGTACTTTTCCAGAGAATACAAATCTGGCTTCTCTCCACAAACACAACACACCACTGATTAAGAAAACCACACGCTCTGTGACACGGACTCTAACTGCCATATGTTGGTCATGGTGAAATCTATCTTTAGAACTGTTCGTAAAAATAAGGCCAGTGTGTTGAAGCGGTGCTTATTTGATTTTGTCCTCAACTCATCCTCTCAAGGCTGTTAATTTTAACGCCACATAGTTCGGCACTGGAGTCAGGTCACAGAACACAATTCCAGTAAAACTGGGAAAAAGAAAAAGGCATCGCTGGATAAATCGTTGAGGATTCACAACGTAAATCGCGGAGATCCGCGCTGGATGAAAACTGAGGTTTGTCGGATCAAGCATGATGCAACTCAAATAATATGAACAAATGGACTCATATTTTGGAGAATCTTTAACTTAGCAAGTACCAAGAAACCATACAACCAATATCCTTTCAAGTTTCTCTGTACAGTCATTGCTTTTAGTCTAGCATGATACGACATGCATTACTATGACTTTGCATCACTGTTACTGAAATGCATGTCATAAATTTGGCGTTAACGTGACTGGTAGGGTCAATAAATAAATAAATAACCAAATAACGCTTGGACTGAGAAGTTTCCTGGAGAGCAGATGTGGAGCACCAGATGCTGTGGCTCTTTCAGAGCACCAGAAGCTCAGCCAGTAAAATATGTGCCCGTTGAAAACGCTGTGGTACTAAATCAACTCCTGAGAAGCTAAAATGCATTTATTTAATAAAGAAAGCTCATGGTACATTAGAGCAATTGTATGCGGGCGCCATAAATCATCCAATGTGGCCCTTTGTAGCTCATAACCTATTTCAGGAGGTATGACATCACAGTTTCCATTTACTACATAAGCTGAGCAATAAAGTAAAGGCAATAAAATGACACAAAATGCAACGTCTTGTAGTACAAATCCTTCATAAAAAGTAAGACATTCCAATGTTAAGATTGTCCAGTAAAACAAAGTTACATCAACAAAATGAAGCATTCTAAGTCTAGTTTCATGAATGTTGTGTGTTCTACTGAGAAACTATGATTGACTTCCAAGATGAATTCGTTTTTCATGTTCTAAGACACCAGATGGCCCTTAAGGCTTGGATCTCCTTATACCAAAAGATGGAGAGCGTTTTGAAGTCTCAATGCCCTGTACGAGTCCCCTGATAAGTTCTTAGTTTTGTTGACCGTGCTAATGATGAGTAGGTGGGTGGAAACTGCAACATACTGTGAATGATTTCATGATTAGGGATGTCTGTTCTGAGAGAATCAAGTAATCTTAAGAGGATTCGTCTGCTATATTTGCTATGTTTCTTAAGTAATACATACTGCACTGAGTGGTGGGTGTTCACTTCGGCTGTGTTGAAGAACCAGGGCCCTGTTTAAAAAAATCGAATTTAAAGAAACAAAATAACTCAATAAGACTTTTTTTGCATATACTGTACCTTACATATATTTTTCGGACGATATTTAAATAAAAGAATGTGTGCAACAAAATGAACAATACAAGCTTGATATCCAAGCAGAGATCACAAATTACATCTTTTTAATCCCAAGATTATCAGACAGCAATGAAATTAATTCAGGAACAAATGGAACGAATCAGTTGTCATGTTTTGCCTAAGAAACAGACTATGAATCTCAATGTGTCCTTTACAGTTTCACAACAGATGTCAACAATGTCACAAACTGTGCACAGATTATCAACGTCTAGATGCATCAAGCATCAAGATGACATTTTTGCAAAACCTACTTTGACAAATACTATCTATTTAATCATATGTGAATCATGTCTGATTCATGAATGGATGGTTCTTTTGAGTTTCGTGTTCACACTGTAAAAGTGATTTGCTGTTTTAACTGAAAAAAATAAGTTAACCGGCTGCTTTAACATTTTCAGTTAATTCAACTTAAACATTTTACTTAACTTAACAAATTTGCATCAAATTCAAGCAATAACTGATATTTTTATGTTGAATTAACTTAACATTTTAATGCAGCCGGGTTCTTAAAGTTGAAACAACAAATCAATGTTTACAGTAATCTGACCAATGGTTGACTAAATCAACCCAAGGTTAACATAACAACCCATTTAACTAATGAGTGGCTCTGTGTGGCTTTCAGGTTGAATTTTCACTGACTCGTTGAAACAAGAAACATCTCTTTCAGATATTTCTAACTCATAATGAGCCAAGAACCAATGATGAGCTGATAGTAAGTTCATCTGGGGTGTACAGAGGATATGACCGATAGGGACAAAGATAGAGTTCTTTTGCTGGAATAATGTTTTTGATTTCATGAGGTTTATCAAGATGCACGCAAAACAGATTGGGTACGTAAAGACACTACCAATGGAAAGCTTAGATGCATCTAAACTTCCAGTCAAACTGATCTATTTAAAAATAAATGATCTCACCATTTAGAAATGAATGTTAATTTAGTGAAGAAACTCAGAAAATAAAGAAAGGAATATTAAAGAGTATTCAGAGAAGAGAATATGTGTTGATAAATTTATAGATTGTATAGATTAAATGCAATGTACTGGACAAAATGCATGAACGAAGATGCAAATAAAAGTAAAGAAAAACATTATTAAGATTGTGATAAACATCAATTCAGTCAAGTGTAACCAAAAGTGCTGTACCTGAATGAAAATGCTGTTTGAATATAAGCGCAAAGTTTCCAAGAGGTCATTTCTTTTCCGGCCTCCGTGCAGTTCTTTAGTTCTCCTCCTGCCACGTTACATCCACCCTTCTCAGATGAACAGATCAAGTATCACATCGCTGACATTCTCCGCAGGTTTACGACTCTGTGGACATTTGAGAGGGACGTTTCAACCAATCGTGACGACTCTGGCCAGGCTCAAAACAAGTATTAATCGGACAATTATCTCATCCTATTGCGTGTTCGTTCTTGACACTGACATCTAAATCCACTGAGAGGGCTCATGGGCGAAGTGAATGACACCCGGATTCGTGAGGCCGGTACTTGGCTCTCGGAGCTGCAAAACGCACTGGCAGAAATTCAGTGGTCCTTTCATCTCCTCACTGTGCAATTTGCCAGTTCCTTACATGAGGAGAAACAGGCCGTATCAAAGCCCGTAGACTGCTGCCATCGCAACGGATAGACTGGGTATGCCAGATTCGAATGGCCAGCGGAAGATACAGATAATAAACCTCCACAGAGTCATATAATAAACCCAGACTGAAGTCGGACTCCTTAAAAACATGACACAGAGCAAAATATAAACTCTGATGAAAAATATTCTGGACAGCGTCACTGCATTCTCTCTCTTCCCAAACTTGACCTCTTAAAGTCAACATGAAATCAGAGTTGACCCTGTTATCTGTTCCCACTTCATTTATAAAATGTTTTTCATAAAATCTTTTATCACAGTAATAACATCAAAATGACTTTTCTCAAGAAATGTGTGACTACTAAACTGGCATAAACCGTAGATATACCTACATAGATGCTTTATTAGCAGCTGTTTCTATGGGCCACTGTACACAAGTCGTCCACCATATTGGAACAGTCAGGTGAACACTTAACAGCAAGTTTGACTGCACCTACAACCATATGCATGTGTTAATATCTCATGTTTACAGTCATGTTGGACCCAAAACATTATAATCGCTAAACTAACACTACAAAAGGACAAAGGCATTAGCTAAGAGAACACTAAAAAGTTAAAGCATATCTTAAAAACATAAACAAATCCCCCTAAAAAACACATTGTCATCTGAGAAACGTTATCCAATTTTCTGGCATTTTATTCTCAGCAGGTTTTACAACCAGATGCTCTGCAATGTTCTGGAATCTAAAAAAAATCTTTAACAGCGAGTAACACCAGCAACAGAACATGGATGCGGCTAAATGTCTGGAGCGGTCAAATGTGGCATCAACAGATTCAAATACTGTATATGGCTCAAACAAAGTTAAACAATGAAGGAGTCACTTTCCATGTATGTATTTTGTCCTGTTTAACATTTCTCAGAGGTTTCTCTTTCAAAAGACATTAAATGCATAGTTCATGCATAGAGGTCAATATAGTGGGCAGCTATCAAAAACTATTTCTTGCGTATGCATGGATTTAATATAGTTGACCACTAAAAGTTGATAAAAGTTATAATCTTGTTTTTATATGCCCTAAAAGCAAAGAAACTACTACTAATTGAGGTTATCAATTCATGCATTAAAGGGTTAAAGAAAATTGTTATATCTTTATATTAAAGAAAGGTTGTTTGCAATTTTGGTTTCCTAATGGAGTATTTTTGCTGGCAGGCATGTGACTTTGAATCATTGGTTAGAAATGACGTTGCTAAATCTGAGTGGAGATGTTAACGTAGCTCAGAAAAAGATCAGGAAAAGATCAAGAGAGCAAGCATAAGTGAGAAACAAGAGACGGTGATGCGTGGTCTTTTTATCCCAGCACCGGTAAAGTGGGCTCACAACGTGGCCCGTAATCAGAATCCTAAATATCCTGGGATAATGGCTAAGCAAATCGTTCCCAGGCACGCCTGCTCAGTTTAGGGAAGACGGAGCTCCGAGGGGTAAATAATCCGATTTCACTTCCTTTATCTCTATGACGCAGTGGAAAGACGAAGGCTTTTGAAATGCCATGTCTTTTTGTCACGACCCTTTGTATGTCCTTCGCAGCCTACAAACTACGCCTCAGACGCATCCCGTTTCCAAGAGTTTGCTGGCACAGCCTCGAATAAGCCCGCTGCTTACACATCATACCCCTGTTTTCCATTTTCTCCCATTTTTCCCAGTGTTTATCCGGGATGTTCTGTTCTGGATCAGACATCATGGATAATTCAACAGGGTCAGTGCGGAAGTTCACACGAAATGCACCATATTTGCTCTATTTAATAACAGCGTCAACATTGAAAAGAGAATGTTAGGGATACTACCTCAACTTGGCACAGAATACACTTGGACTTCATGTTTTATGTGTGCCCGTGTTTTCAACATCTTCAAGTTAAAGCCTCTGCCAGATCTCACTACAAAGACAAATTGTGTATCTGGAATGTCGTGCACCAGAGCTCAAACACGTTCATTGTTCTCTGTGTTCACCGTGTTGACATGTGCTGGGATATAAAGTGGCATAGTTGATTCCATGCCCTAAATATCTCCAACAATGCTTACTGATATAGAGCGGGCACACCTGAACCTGTCCGTTCTCCAGGTATGCCATGCTATTTGGTAAGATAAAAATGCTTTCTGAAACATAATTTTTTTTAACCTGATGACCAGTTTGTTCTAGAAGTTACTGGGCAGCAGTCTGTGGGATCACTAATGCTGTTGTCAGGTCATTTGTCTTCATCTGACAGAGATCTATTATCTTTAAAACACAGCTGGTCATTATTACCATTATATGATTAATAACATTTTATTTTTTACTTATGTGTTTCTTCCATAACATTACAAAGCTCAGAAAGTGTATATGCAAAAATATTATATTATAAAATAGGCCGAAACCCAAGGTTTTATTATAGTAATGTTTTTGGCAGGATTTACAACAGTACCATGATGAAACCCTAGTTATTGTGGTAATACCATGGTAAATTAGATTTTACTTCCAATAAAACCCCAAAACTATAGTTACTATAGTTAAATCATGAGCATTATTTTAAGAGCACCTCCAGTTCATAATAACAACTCATATTTTGCTCTTTTTTAATTGTGCTAATATACAAGATTCTCATTAAAAAATACAATCAGTTCTAAAAAAATCATTTTTATTATTTTTATCTTTTACTTTTTTTTGTGAGTTTTACTTATATGCATGTGCCAGGGTACGACAAGCCCGTGTCATTGATTCCCTGCCAACTGCCATCCTGAAATGAGGTCCAGTACTCGTGAGCTGTGATGGTAAATGCATCCTGCCGCTCCAATGACCTTATGACCTTCTGAGTCGTAAAGCTGCGCAGAAACCTTCCAGCTGCTACTGGCTTCCATTTCAGCGCCCCGTGGACCTCAGATCCATTTACACCTGTTACGACCCACTGCAACTTTTCCACTGCATCTGCGGAGTTCTCTGTTTACACACACACGCATGCAAACGCACACCTGCAGGCATGTGTAGCAACAGTGTGCTATTGGTGCATGTTGTCACAAGAGGTCAACATGTGTGAACTTCGTTCCTGGGCAATAACAGAAGAAAAGTTGTTTAATGTTTACTTAAATAAACGAGAAAAAATCTACTTAAAATAAAAAATAAAATGTGTGACAACTGGCCCCGGTTATCTCTTCAGAAAAAATTATGATATTTAAATTAAAAAGGTTTCGTCCTGTTATCAACTTAGTAGCTAACATTGCAAAGAGTGAAACCATTTGTCAACATTTGTCCCAGATCTCAACAAAACAAAGACAACAGCAAACATTTTCTAGTCAATTGATTTTAAAGTAATAACAATAAAAAGCACTAAGTCAGTTCCTTTCATAAGTGATGAATGTGTTTCATATTAAATAAAGAGTTAAAACGCCAAGCAAAAAGCGCACAGATGATTCAAATAAACCCTGTGCTGGTTCCAAGATGATATTTAATGTCCTTTGGCAGAGGTAAGGAAAAATACAATTATATTGTAACAGAATGTCTGATTCACAGACCCCAGTGAAACCGACCAAAGGTTCCGTGTGAAAAGGGTTCAGGGGTCTTCCAAAAACTCTGTGGGATAGTGAATAATCCACTAGACACACCTCAAACCGTGTGACACTCTTCCATGTCTCAAAAGCCCCAGGAACAAGTGGAAACACAAAAAGCAAGACGGCTGACCTGAGAACATACCAAACGTCCTATGAATCAACCACCACAAATGTCCAAATGTATTATTGTATCTGTCCCTGAGTGGGACAACCAAATTTTCTTTTGGCTTTGCTTGAATCGGATCATTTCCTTTGAGCAATAACGAGACCTCATTTGGCTTTGGCTTGTCAGTCACGTCACTCATTGTTCCATATTGGTTTGCATATGCTGGTCAGTCAATGTAGATGTTCTTGTCTAGCTAGTTGAAATGTCAAATGTCATGCAATTTAGATGTTTCTCTTGAGAATAAAAGTCTCAGCAATGTCTCAAACATACAGTTTTAAAAGATTCTCAAGTCTGTGATTTAAGGTTTCAATGTCACATTGAAACACATTTATATTCACTTTTAAGCAATACAACATAAATATTTGTATATGTATTTAGAAAAAAGGTTAAATATATATATATTTTTTGTGATAACCTTGCTCTTTATAACAGTTTTATGTGTCTTGTCATGCCGTCAGTCAGTCTTTTACATTGCTGTTGGATGACTTTGTCACTCCTGAGGTTTGATTTTGTTGAAATTCAACAGACACTGAACTTAAATAACCACAATACATATATAAATGACTGCGGCTGTATGTACCGTATAAAGGATCTCATAGAGAACTCACTGTGAACCTTTGAGACAGTTATGGCCATGCATGTAATGTTGCCATCTTCACATCTTTTGTCAGGATTTTCTACATCACCAGATGACTGTACTGTAGATCTGTCATTGGAAATGAATATACAAACAGAGCTCAACCTTTCATCTTTACACCAGGCTATGAGCATCAGAGGGGTGTTTCCAATAACAAATCCACAGTGCTGGGGTCAGTGAGAGGTTGCAGCATTGCACAGACCACAGTCTGAGAAGCATTACAGTTTTCCTTGTGTTCCCTAAGAAAACCGGGCAGGAAACAGCTGAGCGACTTAGAAAAAAAGAGATTGAGATAGGCTCTTTTCAAACCACAAGTGCTTGAAAGATATTATTCTATCTCCTATGTGTGTTAAGCAATACAGATCAACAGTTCAGAGAGTTCAGATATCACAAAGTTCATTAACATGATCGTAAACAGTAAGTCTCCGAAGCCCCGGCGCAGAAGACATTAACTGAGCCTTTCATATTATTTTACATCTGGAGAAATGTTTGAGTTTATATCGAGATCTCCAATAATATTGACTTTTGATTGTAGACTTGACAAATCTGAGCTCAGTTTGAGACATCATCGAGATCTCTTCTAAAACTCTAATGAAGACATTTGTAATATCTGAGAAACAGAAGACCGTAGCAAAATATCCCATGTGCTCTCCATTTAATCTCAATGTCTAGGAGAACAGGAGAGCATGGATGTTGCCACTTACGCAGGCAACTCGCTAACATTTGGAACGGAGCCACAGAGTTAGTATCAAGTGCACACCATCTGCAGATGGCTCCAAATCGTGGGAGAAACACGACCATTACATCACGGGGTATGAAGTTACCCTTTAATTGCTTTCAGCGCTAAACAAGCAAACTATACTGTACATACATATCTCTGTCTATATCCCTCCAGAGAGCTGTAAAAAAGATTTCTGTTTGGGTTCCACAAATGGCCTGCCCCTATGCCGGTAAAAGAACGCCACTGAGTCAGTAGAGAAGGGCCCCGGGAGAGATCGCTTCCAATCACGCCCCGCATCACCCGCACGCCTCCTGAGATTCGGCTCAGGGTGAAATTAAATGGCCAGTGGCATAAAGCCTCCAAACAATGGAGCCATTCATCCGCCGGAGTTTCCTTCGAGCGAACGCAAATACGATACTTCTGATTCTGCACTTTCTCTTCAGTGTGCTCCATTCTCGATCTTCTCTCATTGCAGTCGCCTGCACGAAAGAGTAAATCACCCAGCGTCACTCTCAAAACGGGCCATTGTGTTGTATTTCACTGGTGATGGTAAGAGATTTAAAAGAGGGGAACCCACACAAATATGAAAAGAGCTAAAGAGAGCAAAGAGTTTCTCAAAAATGTCTCAAACTGTGCTCACACCAAAGTCTGCCATAAAGGAGATTTTAATACGATCTCAAACAATTCTCATCAAATTCTCGTCTTTCATGTCCTCTGTTGCTAAAAAGAGAGACAGATGGATATGAGCTTTCAAAGCTGTGAGGTTAGTTCATATCAAATTGATTCTGCAGGAAACTTGATACATCTTTATGTGAAGGTTGCCAGATTTTGAGATTAATAGTATTTGTCTTTTGAAACATAAGTCAAACTGAGATGAAACCTGAGTGACTGCCTTTGGAAACTACATATGAAGCAACTCCACACGACTTCTTTACGGCAAGCGCACACCAGACTCGACTTACAATTGATTTCAATAGAATTTGGCATAACACCCTGATATTTATAAAAATATACTGCACACAGAAACAGTGGGTAAAACATCATATTTTAGTAATGACTTGATAGTACCGTAGTACTTTTTTTTTGTAATGGATTTTCCTGCTTTCTAACCGTAAGCCTGTACAGTTTGCTATCTCAATTTCTCAAATATAACATGGAACTGATTAGACTGTTGGAATTATGTTGTTCACCTGGTGTTGATCTACGTAAATGTGAAAATAGTGGAAGATTCCTCACAATAACATCACACCTCCTAACAGCTGACAGATTTACCTCTGTTAGATTTGCAAGTGTGAGCATCTAAAAGACGTCTGCTTGCTGAAGTGCCTGCCAAGCGCTTTGATAAATAACTCGCCCTCACGAGCAATAAAACTTGTACCGTGTTGCAATGTTTTCAGCTGAGATATATTACAGCGCTGGATAGGACATTACTTGCTCAATATATTTCAGTATGACTTCCTCATATTTCTAGAGCAATATACAACATACTACACATGCTGTTTAAAATATCAACCAATACATCTTTATAATAGTAGTGCACGCAATTTACTTCAGGTACGGTGCTTTTATTATTATTATAAAGCAACAATATGCACATAATATAAATTATAACACACAAAAATAAAGTTGGTTCCCCAAATACTTTCTTATCATTAATTAAAGAACCCTTTTTACCATGTTATAATGTATATCCACATATTAATATATTGTTTTTAGAATATTAATAAAAGCATTGCACCTGACAAGAAAACAAAAAGCTTCTGTGGATGTTAAACGTTTTTTGGAGCCCACTGCCTGAAAAACAACCTCTAAAAAACTTTCCTTGCTGTCCTTCTGAAACTTCCATATTTTGCCATAAATCATTATTATTAGTCATCTTTTATGTTTGTCACTGGGCTTTGCAAATATCTAACCTATATAAAGCATTGTCATTTAAAAAGTGTTTTTTTTCCATTTCCTGAAAAACAGTGAATTTGGACATACAAGGTTTGAGAAGGACAGCAATGATATTTAAGTAGGATATATCTGCATAGTCCGCAGCAAGCAACAGCAGATACACCAGAAGTGAGGATTCAACGATGAAGATGAAACCGTAACCTTTTTAATTATTATAAAATATTTGTATATTATTTATACACAGGTGTAGAGCTGGTCAATGTGTCTCTACACAGATGGTTTTCTGAGAGTCCAGAGACTCCAGAGGTCTATCATTTTCTCTTATGTCTGGTGTCTGTGACAGATTTCCCCCATCTCCTCTCTGTTAAGTCTCTAGACCATAATTCCTATTTTTCCCTTTTGAATGGAACTTCTAATGTTTATTCATGCAAATGCACAGCTCACCAGGAAATGGATGTAGCATCTGCGCAAGATTGGCATCGCTGTCATCAACCGCCCACTATACTGAGATCCAAAGAACGTGAGGCTGCAGGTCCCGGTGAAGACAGGCTTTAACTCTACATCCACAAATAACTTGTAAACAGGATTTATTTTGCTTTGGGATACAGCGGGTTGTCTCTGTGGCCAGACATGAACCTTTTGAAGCTTTGGGGAAAGTCCATGGCCATGGCCAACTGAGAGTGATTGACTCCATGCTATAATCCTCCAAGTTCTAAAAGAGGAACTCAACAACATGCAATTCCCATCGCTGGACCAAATTTTGGAGTTCAAGTTTCCTTAAAAAACACACAGAAGGTCCCACAATTTGAAAAGCAGAGGTTGATGTACAAGATCAGTAAACCGGCCAAACCTATGGATTTTCTGTGCCAACTGACCAAACTGAGAGCAACATCTAAACCCCACAATTACGTGTCATGCCGAGACGTTTCTTTTTTTTAGGACTGATCTCTGTTTATTTTGACGCTTATCGAATCGTTGCATTCCATGGAAAGGTCATTCACATCTTTTATTAGGGATGCCAGTTTTGTACAAACAACTACTGGATGAGAGTCGGCTTATGTAAACAAGATGTCTGCTTATCATATATGGTACCATATGAACCTAAATTTAGTTGTTACTTTGCAAAAACAACCCTGGAAAGTTCAAACATTTAAACAAAACAGGCAAAACTATTTAAAAATACAAACTGAATAGAGAAAAATCTAATGTAAAACTGTTTGACTATTTAATAATTATTAAAACGGTTGCCAATGGCAATGTTTGCTTATAATATTTTTAGAGCAGAGCAAACCTGGGAAATATAAATGCTGGCGTTGAAAGCACAATTTTAAAAATTCCCTATTAATTCCATTTGCTTCAGCAAGTTTTCCTTGACCTTTGGGGACCTACAATGAAAAATGTAGAAGAAAAATATTATCGAAATATTTTTCAAAATAAAACTGAAAATACAGCAATCCAATTAGAGACTTTCCTCCGCAGGACACTAAAGAAGATATTTAGAAGAATGTAGCTTACCCGCATTGACCCCCACTGACTTCTATTGTATGGACACAAAACCACTCAGACATCAGCATCAACAAAACCATAATCTAAGACATTAATAAAGTCAAATATACTTTAACGAAGCCACCTCCTCTTGGTTTTTATCTTCATGAAACTACGTAAAGCAACGGTAAAGACTGAATAATTAAAGTGAAGTCAATTCTGCACCTGTCCATGTACACGACCGACCTTTGACATGACCTCTGACCCTGCCGTGCGCTGACTGCAACGTCACCATATTACCTTGCAGCAAATGTTACAGACGCACAACACAGTGCTGCTTTGTCTATTGTGTGGTTTTGAACTGTTTAACTCAAAGCTGGTATTCATTGCTTTTACCCATCCACAACTTCCTTGTAGCAATGAAAGAACAATTAAACAAATGGCGTTTGGTCACAATCCACATTCCATCTATAAAATCAACAAAAAGTAATATTTGATACTTTCCAGACACTGTATAAATCATTTTGGGATATATTAAAGCGAGACACGTTCAACCTCCATCAAGATGATAGCCTAAAAAATGTCATTCCAAGAAATCCCAGACTAAATGGCCAGTTAACGGTTGGGTGTGCCGCTTCCACATCTTGTAAATGTCAGGTAAATCCATTTCCTCTTTCTGCTCACTTTTACTGCTGTTAGTAAAATATTATTAGGCTTGTCCATAAAATAAATGTATGAGCATTGCCTATAATGTATGAGAAGTTGCTGCCTATAGAGCGCTCGGTCACCTAAGAAGATCTATATCAGTTAGAATATGGCCTAAAGCGGCCTCTGCTGACAGTAGAAGTTTTGTGGGCATGTCCAGACCCTCGTGTCAGCTGATGTTAAGTGACTGCTCACCTTCAGAACAGATGCATGCGACGTGGGGGGCCCCGGGCTCACCTGACAACTAGCCAGAGCTTCGATCCTGTGTGTGTGTGTGTGTGTGTGTGTCAGTCAATATCCTTCCTTACACACTTTTCCTCTTTCTCTTTCCATCTCATTGTTTTCATCATGCCTAAGGACGTTTCTTCTACATTGGCAGAAGAATTCCATGACCTGTGGATTCAATAATATTAACTCCTTCACATTCTCAGATGTCTGGTTTGTGCCACGCAGGGGCGTTTCTAGGTTTTCAATATTGGGGGGGCTCAGCCTCCAAGTAAATATATGTGCATACAAACACACACACTTCTAAGAACTACATATTGTAAAATAAAGAAAGAATATGCAGAATAAAAACAAGTTATTGTTATTAAAATTAATATCACATTAATCAATAAATTTGCAACATTTATAATTCAAAGTGACAACAACAGCCAGCAACAAATCCATACAATAAACATCACAATAAACTGCTCAGTCATTATTTAGTAGATTAGAAGGAATACTTGATATGATGTTTTCCTGCCATTCATTCTGATAAGGTGGAGCGCTGTCACTCCTGTGCATGACTGCGAGTTCATCTGTCACATCCACAATATGTTTTAAATTAATAATAAAAATACTGCAGCGTCTAAAGAACACAGGGACAAAGAGCTTCTATGTACACCTCTGTTTACTCGGAACTGAATAACACAGCGGCACCAGTCTGAACTAAATCTCTCCCTGTCGTCTTTCAGGAGCTCTAGCTTCAGTTCTCTATAACTAGCGATGCAGAAAAATAAAACAGCACTTCATCATTAATTACACATTTCTGTGCACTACAATATCATCATGATCGTTTTCTAAAGTATGCAGTCACAGTCATTAATGCACACACCTTGTACTCTGCTCATGATGTTCACTTCACTCTGTGCCCGTGTGCCGCTGTGGACTGAAGAACGCGCTAAATAACGCAGCCTGAATGCCGCCGTTTTCATAATAAGAGTTTTAAAGAGGACTAAGCGATCTCGAATTCCTGTACAAATTACATAACTAATTACAGTTTCTTTTAGGGGGGCTAAACTAGACATTTAGGGGGGCTAAAGCCCAACTACTGTAAAAAGGGCCTAGCGACGCCCCCACGTCACATTGCATAATCTCAAGAGGTTTTTTCCCTTAGCAACTATAGTCGAGTGACTTAAAATTCGGTAATAGACAGCAGAAGAAGACTTTGTCTAAAGGAAAAAGTTACAGACAAGACCTATTTAATCAGTCTTAAACAACAATAATATCAGATGAAGATCAAATTGACTGTAGCTTATATAAGCTATTGAGACTCGCTTCTCTGAAACAAAATCGTGTTTATCGCCAATAGATATTTAGAAAATATATTTCAAATTGTGCTCAGATTAAACACCAGTCTACAACCAAAAGTCTGACATTTTTATATATACAGTATATATACAGCCACGGAAAAAATTTATTGTGATCATTCCAGTCCAGTGTCTGTCAACTTTCAACAAAATCAAACCTCATGAGTGACAGCATCACAAGACACATGAATCAAGGTTATCATATAAAAAAATATTTTTGAACTTTTCAATACGTACAAATATAACTAGTGTATTGCTTAAAAGTAAATATAAACTTGTTTTCTTTGCAGTATTTGAGGTCTGAAAAATACAGAGCATCTTTTCTGTTATTTTCTCCAGGTCTCATTTTCTGCAAATATATGCAAAAACAATATTTTTATTTGAAATTTGGTCAAATATTGTTAGTAGTTCACAGAATAAAACAAAATTTTTATTTTACCTAAACACTTACCTATAAATAGTAAATTCAGAAAGACTAAAAATGGTCTCTTCATTTTTTCCTTGGCTGTATTTCTCAGCTGCTATATACAAAAACGTCATTGCTCTGCTTGTATTCTGCAATTAGACAATAACATTTGCTTTTGGTATTTGCCTCTCAACACAGGTGCTTTTGGTTATAGCCGGCTGAGAAAATACAGACAGGGCAACTGGTCATTTAAACACTAATGTGACTGTTTTTTCTGCACCTGAACTATAACCTTCGGTGACATGCTCATCATTTAAATGGCTGTCAATAGGAAAACATCAATGCGAATAAATGGAAAGCAAACAGAGTTTTGCAAAATCTACAGCTTCTGAGATTTCTCTCCTAAGAACAAATACTGAATTTGAACGCAGACAGTTCAACACTATCGTATAGCAATTCGTATTTAACAGGATTTACAAGTGCTTTACTATAATCTTCTTTCGCTTCAGTGATGTTAGGATTGGGGCTTTATTCTTGCTTTTTTAATAATCGTATGTTTTTGTGCTATTCACATCATACGAATTCATGCAAACTTGCACCTGTATGTCTGTGAGATCAGGTTAAAAGTTTCACTTGATCTTCAAATGATCTGCAGCAGGTGCAACTTGACTGGACTGAATAAATATAGACTTAATATTAGACAAACTTAATAATCAAAATTGCCTTAATTTCAATAGGCCTCTGAAGATGATAACAAAACTACAGGACAATACCTACAGTCATCGTACAAACAATCTGTCACCGATGTCTCCGCCCAATGAACTTGTACGCCTTCGGCGAAACAAAGTAAACTTTAGTTACGTTTGAGTCGTGCATGTACCACCGACGACACACAAAACATTCTGTTCAAACATCAGACTTAACAGAGATTTGCAGACCTTTGACAAACACGAAGAAGGGAAGAGGCAAAGCTATGCAGATCTGCACATGTCAAACAACACCTGCAGTCTGCAACTCGCGTGTTTGCACACGTATTGCAGAAAAATCTGGAAAAATCAACACAAATAGGCCGTGCTAGTCCCACTGAACTATAAAACTCTGTCACTTTTATACTTAAATGTTGCATATAGATTTTATACTTCTGATTTTTCAGTTTTTTTATATTTATTTTGGGATGATATATTCATTAAGACAATAAAAGTGGAGCGGTGACGTTTTACAGAGCACAAACAACTATTAACTATTTCACAATGTGGCTCATTCGTATGAATTCGTACAATCTCATTCGTACGTTTAAGCATGATTTGCTTTCGCACCAGTGACATTTGGTTTAGGGGTGGAGTTAGGGGAGGGGCTTCAGAATTACTTTTTAAATACCTGTACGAATTCCTCATAAAATAGTTACGAACTCCCGTGAGATCACATTGAGCTAATCATGTTAAAGGAATAGTTTACCCAAAAATGGAACTCTCTCATGTCTGCTTTCATTATTATTCAACAAAAAGCATTTTTGGGGGTTAGCTTTGTCTACATTTGTGTGGTTGTCAACATAGTTCCGTCTTAAAAACAGTTGCAGTTAGAGCACAAAAGAGTCCTGAGGGATAAATGATACACGCATGTGTCACCAAATGCATAAGCCTGCTATAAATTCTTCTGGCGTACGTGACAAATGCGGTTTCTGATTTCTGGCACGTAACGCAATATTGTTTTAGTGGGCACTCAGCCCTTACAGGTAAGGCAGCAGGCAGATAATGAGGCCTGGAACCCGTCCAAGGTTTTTCTGGCAGCAAATGGGAACTCAACACGCGCAGATAGCACACTAAATGACAAGACTGACGTTTGCAACAACATGCTCATCTGCACCTTGAGGTGTAAGGAATACATTTGCAACGGTTTGCTCTATCAACCTTTCCAAGCACGGGATTAACTGTCCAGCAACAAAACAAATGCATACACTACTGCAACGAACAGAGCTTAAAGTCCTGTCAATCATGACAATGGGTGCGTCTCATTCCACTGCTTGGTTCACTGTAACGTAAAGCAGCAAGTCATGAATGTATGTAAGTAATAGCAGGGGTCTTGAACTTTGTGTCGTGTCTTGAAATTTGGACTTTTTACTTCAAATCAAAGATTGCGATGAGTCACTGTTAAAAATTAAGGTTCCTTTGAATAGCCACACTGTTCAAAATGTTCATAGAAAAAAAACCTTTTCAGGATATAAAGATATGATTTTTCTATTGCATTGCCAAGAAGAACCTCTTTAGCATCTTTATTTTGAAAAAGTGTAGCTGACTAGATTATTTCATGAAAAAGCTTTAATTCTCAATAGAAAAACAAGTTTTTTTTGGGGGGGGGACAAGGTTGCTTAAAGTGAAGACACATGCACTATTCCTTATGATGCAAAACTCCCATGGGTTCCCTCACTGGGGAGCAGATTGAAACACATTTATTGTCCCCATTGAAGGTCCCTGAAAAAGACATTTCGTATCAGGAACTACTTTTACTCTTCATTCTGCATTTACTTTACCCTGTAAAAGTCACATCTGTGAAACTAAAACCAGATACACAGTCTAGAACCTAAGGACATGCGACATGAGAGCTGAACCTGATGTTGAGCCAATGGCACATGTCCATCTCAAGAGAGGTGCAACCATCCAGTCGGTGGATTTCAATCTGAGTTACACATGAAAACAAAACAGGGTTAACATGCACATAAAAAACAACACTTCCTTTAATGCATTTTGCAGATGCTTTTATCCAATCTACAATGCAATTAAGGTATAGACTTTTTCAGTATGTCAATATGCGTGTTCCTTGAGGATCAAACCTCTGATTGGGTTTTCGCCATATCATATTTTTCCCTTCATGGCTATCGTGCCCGAAGGAATTCACATTATCGATATTGTCACTGAAATTTAGTTTCGGTCTTTAATTTTGTGTTTTCTCATTTTTTTTGGACAACAAATTGCTCTTAAAATGCGGGTTTAGAGAGTTTGCAACCATTGTGATTTTTTTAAGCAAAACTTTAAACGTATGCTGAAATATTTTCTGATATTATCATATGTGTATAATTGACATAATATCTATATGCCCGGTTTCGTAGTCAAAGCTTAAGACTAGTCGCAGACTAAAATAAATGTTAGAGCTGTCTAAACTGAAAACAGTGACAATTCTTAAAATACATCAGTGTCATTGTTTTGCCTTAAAATGCACACCAGAAATGTTTTTTGTAAAGTATGTTTCTATAAACTACTTAAATGTCCTAATTTAACTAAGGCCTAGTCCTGGTTTAAGCTAATCCTTGTCTGTGAAACCGGGCCATAATATCACGATTATTGTGATACCCCTACCTAACTGCAATGTTTTAACAAACTGAACTACAGGAACACAAACATCATGACCATATAAAACTATTTCCGTCCATTTAAGGGATTGAACACAACTCTGCTAGAGAAGACCGCTGAAAAGACCTCCATGAAACCAAAGCTGCTGCTTGTAAACACTACATTTGAAAAAAATCTGTGTCAGCATTTATTGTAATTGTGTTGTAGCGCCACCCAATCCAGTTCTCGATCCGGGGAAGCCCTTTCATAGCTGTGGTAGGTGGCCATATAAAGATTCCTCTGAGGCACAAGCTATCATTTATAATACCCTCCACAGAAACCTGAGCTCTCCCAACACATAAAGTTTCAAAATTTCCCCTGAGGATAAACATATCTGCCGTGGAGATGGAGGCGCAGTGACAAAAAAGCATTCTGAAAGTATCATTAAATTCTCAGGTGAGCAGGGCACCTGTATCTAGTGAACTCCAGGGAATACTTAAAGTGCCTGCAAGCAAAATATGGCTTGTGCAGACAATCTCCCATTCTTACACCGATACTGGAGAAGTGTATGGGTGCAATATTTCTGGCTCATTCTGTTACACAATATTGACTTTATGTAACGCACGGAGCCCTGCATTCATATGGTTTGCAATTTGTTGAAAAGTTTGTGTTGTAGCATTTCTCAATTGTGATTGTGTTCAGTTGTGCAATTTAGTTTTAAAGGAAAATTTTTATAACAGACTCAGCTGGGTTGGTGGGTCTGTTGGCTAGCCTTAGAGGAGCTGGGAATCTGGTAAGACCATCTTAAACCAGCTAAGACCAGAAACCATCTTAGACTGGTATAAGCTGCTAATGTGAATGTTAAGATGCTTTCAATTAGCATTCGCACTCAATAAATCACTTCATTATAAGGTCACAACAAACCACATCATTACGCATACCAAATCTGACTTCTAACAAAAACGCTTTGTTCTTGTTGACAAAACCAACACACATCTCAGTTTTCAGAATTTCTATTTCTTAGAAGTCAACCATTTTCAGCATGAGAAACAAATCAGTTTGTCAGCACTTTGCTGCTCGACAGCGCGAAAACACGTCAAGTGGGCTTGTACTGATGAAATATGAGAAACATAAAAAAAAGGCTGAAGAAACAAACTGGAGGTATTAGCGTACAGTGCTGCGGGGCATTGATACGTGTCTACTGTCAGCGAGCCTGTGGCTCATTGGAGGGTAAAAATAGCACGGCCTGCGGTATATGGGCTATTTCGTTTCACTTTGGCTGTCATGCAGAACCATGTAAGATCATACCTGGTCTGTCGCAGCTGCTAATTGTAAAGTAAACATATGCCCTGCTCAAAGAATGAAGGACGTTGTTGTGCCTGTCTTTCATTTTCGGACTTCAGAGGGAAGGAGATAGCGGCAAAACTTTGGTGATGACTCATCTGCGGGTATCGCCGAAGCACTGTAAGCTCCCTCATGTTGTGCTAATCTTTTATCCAAGAGAGAAATGTTATCGCTCTTATGTTTCTCTTTCATAGCTCAGTAGCGTTGCCCCCTATACAAATTAACCATGGTTTTATTATGATAAAAGTTTATTTGTCAAATTAATTCTCTTACTATACTGTAGTTTTATTACTACAAATATCATGTAGGTATCATGTAGGTAGCGAGACCATGGTAAATGTGTGGTTACTATGGTTTTACTACAAATACCATAGTTAAACTATGTTATAAAATGCTCAAGACCGCTGTAATCATCCTATCAGCAGATGTGGAAGGGTTCTCTGTGTATTTTGGCAGAGGCAAACCTCTTACAAGTTTTTCTTCTCTTTTGGCAGTATTTCTACCCAAGTCCAGCACATTAATCACATGGTGTACAGTCATTTCTTGGCAGACTCGCATTCTCTCTCACCACACAATCAGAATAGGTGGGAAATGCATAAAGTTGTCAGTAAGGATGTTCTTTAGCTTTATTATGCACTAAGGCAATATGAAAGCCGTTGAACACCAAGCTTTTATGTGGGAGGCATGTACTGTACTGTGTGTGTGTGTGTGTGTGTGTGTGTGCGTGCGTGCGTGCGTGCGTGCGTGTGTGCGTTTCTTTACAAAAGTCATTGCTTATATTAGAAACTTAAATGTTTATCTTTCACGTAAAAACGTGATGTGCCCCAATTCGCCTACTTATATGCACTAAAAGTATGTACTGTTTTTCTTATGGAAAAGTATCTACATTTTACTGCATAACGAAACTGTATGCACGCACGCACTGGAACAAATACTTACATAAATAGAAAACAGTGCATGCTGTAAAAGTTGTAATGAGGTTCTTCACGTGATCCAAATGTAGCGTGTCTGTTAGCGGGTTTGACATGTCTACTTAAAACCATAAAGAGATTTTCTTTCATCAAAGTAGTGGTACACAATACAGAGAACTGCTGTTGAAACCAGAATTGTTTATAAATAATTTCAAGATTATTGATATTGGCTTCTGACTACAATACACACATTTGACCAGTTACAGTCAAGTTATTTTCATGTGACATTACTGTAACTCATGAAGTGTGTGTGTGCGTTGAGGCGCTGTTGGAAAACTGTGTAATTTGGTCCATAAACACCCAAGAAAAACTATGTCTCCGCTGAGGATTTGTAATGAAATGCATGTCAAAAGACTGATTTGGGATGACTAAGGGGGGTCAGGGAGCAAGAACCAAGCAACAGGGATGCTTCGTGTGCCTGTGCATGACACAACAAAACGTGACGGCGTAACTCAGGCGTGATACACGTGTTACTGCTGATTGATGGCTCATTATCCAGCTCTCACAACACAATCAGTCAGACTGCAATTCCAAACATACTCTGTCCCTGTGTGCTCATTTACCAACACTGTCAAAACTTCATCACGGCCTGGAGACAGCCGGCACTCCTCTTCTGCGGTTTGACATTTAGGTTTTGTCCTTGGAGACCCTCGAGCACATTGGAGGCCATGTTTTGCTACAACTAAGAGATGCAATGTGCAAATAACAAGAAATTATTACAAAAAAATCTGGATAAGCTGGTTTGATGGTCTTTAGTGGATTTCAGCTGGTCTACGTGGTCTTTCAGCCTAAACGGGCTTGCAAACTCCCAAAAGAAAAACTCACCAAAAGAAAACCTGGAGGTCAAGCTAAGACCAGCTAAAGAGCAACTTGAACCAGCATTTCTTTGTTTATTTCACATCAATTTTACATCTACAGTTTGTTTCTGTATTTTTAAGCACGAGGCCTCTAGACACTGGCCCCATTAGCCCGGTCCACCATCAGTCTTTCCTGCTGCTGCCAGATGTTGGTGAGCACAGGCCTCGGTCAGGTCAATGGTAGACCTGCCCTGCTTCCGATAGTAGATACTATGGGGAACTGAGTGATGGAGAGCTGATGGAGAAAAAGGTTTTTGTAGGGAGGGAGGTACGGACCTTGAGTTCTCTCCCAAACCACCAAACACACGGACATCTGGAGTTACGCAAATTGACTGCATTGCCCTGGGAACTTGGCCTCCTGCCTAAAGAGCTGTTTCTAAGAGCCGGAGGAGACATCGAGCCTGTTCCGCAGCCTCTGGAAAAGGGGATCACTGGGTCATAGGTCTTTCAGCTCCTCATACAGCCACGCAGGGAGACCCGGGCACCCTGGCCAAACACAGAATCGGTTCTCTAGGTATGTGAAATTCAAACACTCACCTAGATCATAGAAACATGCATGATATTAGATTGTAAAGCATACAAGCGTTTTCTACTGTTGGTTTTATCTGTGAGTGTATCATGAGGAACCAAACTTTCTTCATCTTTTTAAAATCGGACTGACTGCTCTCATCCCCAATATATCAAAACTTCTAGGCCCAGAAAGCTCACAGTACATGCAACAGCTGGGATCAATGTGTTCATAACGCACTGTCTGTCATAAGGTGGAAAAAGCTTGCATGGTTGTGCTGATTCATTGAGTACAATTGAATTATTAAGACAACGTGACATAGAAACCAAACACATATGAAAGATGGACAGAAAAAGATGTGAATTCTGACAGCACTTACCCAGATCAAAAGGGTAATGAGACAGCACGAGACGTCGGGTCTTTATGAACGCATGTGGTACGAGTTTCACATTATTAATTGGAAGTTTGCCAGTTTAGATCCCCAGTGAAGAAATCTTCCTCTGATCTGTGCCTTTGTCCCCTGCAACAGACTGTGTCTGTAGGGATATATAAAACAATGTTAGAACAGAAGTGCAAAATGAACTTTTTGGGGTCTAACGCAACAAATATTTCACATATGCAACCCAGTCTAATGGCAGTTTGTGATATAGTCATGAAATATAGAATCTATTGATTCGTGTTCATGGAAACGAACTCCACTTTTTTCCGTGTCACTCAGCATGACTTTTAAAATACAAACCGCGTTTGTGTATATACATTTATATATTTATAACCTGATATCAGGGGAAGTCGTACATATTTTACGAAGTGGCTATAAGCAACCCCTTGTCCCACCCCAAACCCTAAAATCACAATCGCAAAGGCTAATTTTGCTTAAACGAATGCATTTTACGAGGTGGCAAAGCAACGATAAGGAAACCTAACATCACAAGGGCAAAGTCAAATAACAAACCTTACAGATGAGATCGTACTAATTCACACGGATGAGCAACCACATAAAATAGGAACAAATTTGCGTTGATATATATTTATACATATGAAAGATACTTTGTTTTAAAATACATTGCTGAGTGACATGAAATATTTATTATTACTTTTATTTGTTTCTCACAACATCAACACAAAATGACTCGACACAAACGCGATACAAAAATAACACAAAAATGCTATTTACTCGCCAAGGCCAATTTCCCTTTAACATGTGTAAAAACACATATGGTCACACTTTTTTTGGAATTCAAAACATGTCCTCATGTGATCATATGAGGAGGAACATGAAATTCATGTGGTTTTAGTGAATGGGATTTTTCTACATTTGTCACTTTGAGACAGTAATTTTTAAATTTCATTTATTTTGTAACTTTTTTTATATCCAATCCAAATCTCAAAGAACACATGAACTACATTATTTGTCTTCCATTCAAGAACATTGGTTTTCTCCCCTACTTCACACTTTTGTCATTGGCTTTGTGATCCAAGCCTCGTGGAACTTTGATAAACTGCAGTAACCTAAATCTCAGTAATTTGAACTAAAATGCGCGTCATGGGAACCCAAAGCCATAAAGACACTGCACACATGTAACGCTCCACACTTTTAATTCACCTCACAGATGCAGAGCTGGATTTCTCATGACGGACCTAGCTTGTATAATGCTATGTCCCGGGTTTCACAACCAATTTGTCAGCACAATCTTAGACTTCAATGGAACTGAACACTCCAGCCAATCAAAACACCACTAATGCATCTACCAAACACGTGCACAGGAAGTGAGTACCGCACTTCGAGCTGAGAAACAAGCCGGGTATGTGGCCATTGACCGCTTGTTGATGCTTGTTGACTAGCAACAATCTCAATCACCAATAACCAAACAAGTTGGTGAAAACCCGACTGACTTTATCTCAGGAGGCAAACACAACCTCTCTTGAACCTGGTCTTGTGTCAATAAACTGTAGACGTAAAGCTGGATCACTACGAGAGGTCACTGCGGTCTGTGGTCGGAGCCCGACTCCAAGCCGGTAAATATTTACAGTTTCCTGTTAAAGTGTAGACTAGTGTTTACTCAGGAGTTGTTTGCGTATACAGTACTTGTGTTGGATTTGTTTGCTTTGTATTGTGTTTTTTCTGTGTAGTTATCAGTGGTGCCAATTGTATAATAAAAAAGCTCTTGAAAGGCTAATAATTTGTCTGTGTCCTGGAAAAGTCTGAGCAAAAACTGATTTGAAGACAACATGAAATCAAAATAGTAAAACTATTTCGTTTTTACAGGTGTATATGAATGTTCTTGTCCTTAAGGCCCATTTAAATCAAGACTATACACTACATCCATAAAGGGATGGTTCACACAAAAAATGTTCACCCTAATGTCATTACAAACCTGTATAATTTCTTCTGTAGAACACAAAAGAAGATATTTTGAAGAATGTTCATAACCAAACAACACTGGACACCATATCTCAAAATATCTATTTTGCATTCCATGTTAATAATGACATGAGGGCGAATAAATGATGAAAGAATTTTCATTTTTGGGTGAACTATCCCTTTAAGAGCATAGTGAAGTCCACATCACCACTATAATAATATCTTTAAAAAGTTGAGCTTTAAGTTTGAACCCTTCCACTGAACTATACTGCAAAAACAGATTACATTTTCATCTTGTTTCCCAGATAAAACATTTTAACAAATATGCAAGATTCATTTACTAAATCTAACAAAGTTTAGTGAAGTTTTGGCAGGAGCCTCCTTTGCCAGGAGTTTATTTTTCTTACCCCGTGCACTAGCAAGTAGCTTAAGGTTATGTCCCAGATTTCCACTGAACCTTAAATGTTTTATGAGTTACTTTCAAATCCAAGGTTTAACCTTTAGACCAACACATATTTCACGTTTTAAACCCACAAACCGAAAAAACAAGTAACAAATAAAATTAATTTTTATCTTGAGTCCCACATGAGGTGGAGAGGTGAAGCTGTCATCCTCCGTAGGCTGGTAATAAATGTCCCCAGTACACCCAAAACTTGAAATAAATCACAGTCCATGCTGAGGGATTTGTGTGCTTGCGCAGAGCCATCATTAATAACGCTCTTAGAATACAAATGCTTGTACACACAGCGGAGACAATCCACAAATCTCGAGGCTCCCCTCGAACCATGAGCAGAGGCCACACCCACAAATGACACTTACTGTAGGTAAAATTTTAACACCAATGGAAATGGACAGTGAACAGTTTCCTGAACAGTGTGACCCTGTCCATAAAGAAAGAAAAATCACAGATGAGATCTCTTGACAATACAGTAATTAAACAAAACAACTGAGAACTCTTGCAGACCACATATGTGAGGAATGGATTTTAAAAATGGATTTATTCACCCTCATTTCATTTCAAACCTGTATGATTTTCTTTCATCTAAAACCCAAAAGAAGATATTTTGAAGAATGCTGTTAACCAAACAACATTGACCCCCCCATTGACTTCCATTGTATGGACACAAAACCACTGAGACATTTCTCAAAATATCTTCTTTTGTGTTCCACAGAATTAAAAGTCATCCAGGTTTTAAACAACATGAAGGTTAACAAATGACCATTTTTTTCTATCCCTTTAAGATATATAAGTCAGTGATTAAGTGGATTACCTTTTGTTTTTCTCTCATGTGATCCCTGTAGCACTACATGCCAAGACAGACCGATATGTCAAGGCTTCGAGAGAAGCAGATGTTTACAGATTTTAATGAATGTTTCTCATAAAGTATTTACAAAGTCCACAAATAAACAAAAAAGGGTCTTTTGCAGGGTCAAAAGAAGTTTGTCCCTCTGATAAATGACCACACAGATAAATACAGACAGAGAGTCTCGGTTGATAGGACACGATGCCTTTGGGAACACAGCCCAGGATGCATTTAAAGGGATAGTGAAAATTCTGTCATCATTTACAACGTTTCTTCTGCAGAACACAAAATAAGATATTTTGAAGAATGTTGGTAACAGAAAACCGTTGGTCCCCCATGACTTTCATTGGTTTTGTGTCCATACAATAGAAGTTAAAGGGGACAGGTCTGAAATCTCAAGAGGGTGAGTAAATGATGACAGAATTCTCATTTTAGGAGAACTATTCCTTTAAAGGATGCTAAGATTCATACAGTTAGATTAAATGTGCTTTATTTGATAGAATAACATGTAGAAAATGACATAAAATTATCCTATTTCTCCAGGACATCAATGAGATGATGAGCAATGGACAACAAAATGAAGTCCGTATTATAGATTAAAATTTTATTTCAAAATGAATTCAAATGCCTCTCAATCCAAAATCAAATGAAGAAATTATGAAATCACTAAACCAAAAACCGAGTTATTTAAACTTTTTTCACCTATAACCCAGATTCGTTGCCATTCGTGCCACCAGCCTACCGCACATGCATCGCACATTGCAACGGATTCGAGCGCCCTTAATGCGCTCTATCAAACTGCTCCATGCCCGGGGTCATAAATCAAGTATGCACACTTGTGCCAGGGTAAGACCCTTCCAATTAATGAAGCATTTAATGACCTTGTGACTTGTCAGGGTTTCTGTTTCTTTTCTTGCCTCATTTTTGTTCCTTGTTGCCTGCCAGAGAAAATGGAAACAGAAAGGAACACGCCGGGTCTCTCTCTCTATTTTGGGTTGTTGTCATCATTCTCGATATATTTAGAAGCTAGGAGCATGAAGTTAAGGCCATTTGATGTTACAGGTCAGTCTGGCTGATGTGAAATTTGGTTGGTGAAATGAAAAGCGCATTATTGTAAACACAACATATTTCAATTCCTTTTTTATGTTGGCATCTCTTGCAATGCATGACAAGTTTATGTACATTTATAACCCAATTAAGTACAATGATTCCTGCGGTGGCAGATAGAGAGGATGAAATCAAACTTGGGCTAATTGACTCAAGCATTTAAAGAAATGTAAACCATAACATCCAGAACACAGACAGACAACCATAATGGGATGCTAAAATGTTGTCAGCAATCAAAAGTGGTTTTTGAATGGAATCTCTTAGACTCAGGAATCTGGATTTGTGGTGTCAAACAAAGTTCAAGTCAAATGAAGTGTTAGAAGGGCAGGGCATGTTTCCTCCCACTAAAATACGTGAGATGTAATTGAACTGAGAGCGAGCCAGGTTGACGGAACCCAACCGTCATTAACGCGTGCGTGCGATTGGTCAGACGTACAGTCACATGATCCCGAATGTCTAGTAACTGACCTTTTTTTCTGCCCCGGAGTCATTTTTCCCATTCTTCTCACACCCCTTTCAAAGAAGTGGTGCAGAGATACGGTTAATTGTCAAACAACAAAGGCATTCGCCAGAGCTGTGACTATGTCATTATATCCCTAAACACAACTTAGTCACGAAGCAGCGTGTAATTACTGGCTCGAATTATTTCTGACTGTAAAACGATTCTATGCAAGAGCACGAATGTGCGAGGAGAGCAAAAACCAAAAGAGAGCATCACAAGTCAGACAGATGTCAAGATTTCACTCTTGTTTTCCACGCTGGATCTTCCCTCATGAGTAATTTTGAGGTACTTTGCAATTTCTTCACTGGAATTCTTCCATGAATGTTGCCAGCAACGTTGTATGGTTAGATATGAACTGTCATGAAATGTGACGTTAGGAAAAAACGAGGGATGGCCACACTTCATTTTCAAAAGTAATTTCATTGAGTATAGATATGATAAATCCTGGAATTATGCAAGGGAAGTCAGTTTACTTGGCAGCCATTTTGGCATCGCCCCCAGGCTGCTATTTTCTATCTAAGCGACTGGTGTTGAAATGCAGCTCCTATCTGTCTGGGGAAAGACTGAAATCTCCAAAACTGTTTGTCAAGATTAGGTTTCAATAACATGTGTCATTTCAGCAATACAATCTGACAATAATGATACTGTAATGCTTCTGGTGTGCAACTCGTGCAAAAAATAAAAATTCAGACTGCGTGTGTATGCATCAACCCTTACAAATTACCCACGGTTTTACTATGGTAAAAGTGTGCTAACCATGGTGGATTAAGTACCATTTATATATACAGTAACCACATTATTACTTTTATTTGTAGTACATGGTTTGGTTTTGTACATGTGGGTAAAAATGTCATGTTTGAAAGTTAACTAAAACATATCGGCTCATACCCTCAATGAGTACCTGCCGAATGAAACGAACAAGACTGTTAATGCTTCGGGGGATTTTAGCTTGTGCGCCGCATATAGCATTTCAATACATTTCAGCTAACGTTCAACTAAACCGCACACCACAGCCTGCATCTGACTGCGATTACAGAGAAATCAAATGATCAACGGGGCATTGAATGACACGAGGGAAATCCCAGAGTGAAGACAGGCCGGATTCATAGTGAGGGAATGAGGCAAATAGAAAGATAGGAAAGGAAAACCCCTGAGGTCATGGGTAAGCCCAACAGCTTGGCAACAACATCTATTGATTGTGGCGTCCAACCCTGACTGATGCCGGCCAGTTCACTCCCACTGATGAAGGCCATTGTCTCATGCTGAGCCTGTAATTAAAACAACATTGAGGCTTGATTTACACAGACTTGATCCCCAGTTTGCCTGAAGAAATCTGTGACAGGTCTTTCATTGCGCTGACCCCTAGGAAAGAAAAGCACAAAAGGGATCTCTTAATATCTCAAGCTTTATTTCGGACAGGATATTGCATCTTTTGCATCTTTTGCTAGGAAAACACGACACCCCTGTAATCTCACAAGTGTCTCAAACTGTGCTCAGGTCAGTGAAGTCCGAGATTTATATGAGTTCTCATCAAGTGATCAAAACTTACCAAATAAGCTTTACATTAAGGTACTTAAATAAACTCAGGATAAACAATACTTCTACATCATTTATTAATCTGAATATATTTTAATTTCAATATTTACTAATGCATTCATAAAATCAAGCGTTGTATACAGTAGTTCATTCACAATGATCCAATCTGTAATAATTACAAAAATAATAATAAATGCTGTAAAAATCGTAATAGTTGCAAAACTAGCAACCAGCAAATCCTATTGAATAAAACCATACTGCAAAGTGTTAACAAAACTTTTTGCTCATGCATCTTTGTACTGTAGGCAATGGAAAGCATGCCACCTAAGGCTGAAATACACTACATGACTTTTAAAATCTGAACAGATTAAAAAAAAAAAAATAGACATCATATACATCATATAGACTTTTTGAACGTTTGCATAGAAAACAATACGTGATCAAATCAGCAGACTATCGCAGAGTTTCTAAAACCACTTCAGACTAAAAATCTGGGCAAAAATCAGAACAAACGTTTTGTAGTGTATTTCAGCCTTTAGTTACAACGTTAAAGTTTTGCTTGAAAGAAGTTAGAAGGAATCCATCAGAACACCTTTACTGCGTCAAGTTTTCATAAAAAAAAAACTGTCATTGAGACATCAGTAATGGAGAAGAAGCATCTCTCATTATGAAACTACAGAGGGCATTAAAAGTCAAGCGTGTTTACACGTGCCTGTGAAGGATATTAGATCAGGGTAGCTTTTATTTACAGCAACCCTTCAGGCACACAGCTTTAATGAGCTTTATAATCTCAAAATCAAATAGTGTCATCACTTAACGGCCTGTTAACCTCAGACTGCACCCATGATCTGCGTGTTACTCCCTTGACATTTCTGTTAATATTAATATTACTTTATTCACTCATTTTAGTGTGATGAAGAAGATGTGGTCACCAACAAAATCAGACAATACAGCAGGTATACATTTTAATTATTAATATAATTATTAAGATAGCATCAATTTATTTATGATAGAATTAATCCTTGAGAATACAAAATTCTGAGTAAATCAAGTTAGATTTGTATTAGAGTAAGTTTTCACACTTGGCTGGAAACAGAGTTCATCTTGTATAGTAACAAGCCACCCAAAGGCATGCACAGACTTTTTCTTAAACTTGCTTAATAAATAATTATTTAATAAATAAATAAAACCCATGTAAAAAGGGGAAATTTTCAGGCAGCTATTTTACAAATATACTGTAAAAGAAACAGTATTTTTCTCCAAAAATTACATGTTTTTTCTCATTTAATTTTTTTTCAGTAATTTGGAATTCAGTAATACTGTCTCATGATGTCTTTGGAAATATTTCGAAAATAGACTGCATTAAAACAGTTTTCCCTTAAAAATTACATGTTTTTTGTCTTTAAAAAATTACGAAAATCTGTAAAATTCAGTAAAATTACAGTTTTTTTACATTATACATGGATATACATTTTACAGTGTATATGTACATGAAAATGTCATTAAAAACTTTAACTGTAAAGATTTTAAATCATGAATAAGCAAAAATAATAGCTATACATTAGTTTTTGTGCAAACCTCCATATATTGTGATCATTCACATCCCAATATCTATAACCAAGTGAAGAGTGTACAACTTGTTTTAGCAAATATCTATTTTCACATTCATGAATTCCATCAAGCTATTTATTCAAATCATTAAAAAACATCCAAAAATAATGCTTAAAAACTTCTTTTTTTTCGCAAACATCACCAAAATCCAATCTTTCCTTTTAAACGTCTTTCTCTGCACTATCTGCGCACTTTATCTAGAGGGGATCGAGTTAAAAACAAGGGTGTACACAAGCCCTCACCCATCACCTACATTGGGTGACTATAAGAAGTCAAAGCCCAGAGCAGATTGTAACCAAGCCCATACAGGTGATGAAACACGAGAGGCTATTTTTCTACATTCAAACCGACGTGCTTCTACCCCGTGTTTGAGGAGATGAGAAGCGACAGGGTGCTTTTGAACGCATGTCTTTGTTTTAGAAGAGCCGCTGTCGGTGAAGTGTGACCCGAGGCGGTGAAGCTGATGGGCCTGCATCAGGGTTCTGTTACTCGAGCTTCATTTTACTGTCTCATGATGTCTCGCTTAGAAGATGGAGAATAACTTTCTCTTCAGACGTTTAGCATTTATTCCTCACTACAGATACCCAAACATTTCTACGTTTCTCTGCTACAACTTCTAAAGATTGATGTTGGACTGTTGTGTTTTATTTTGTAATGGACCACATGAAGTTGATAAATCAGGGCTTATATATGAGATTATTTAATGTTACTGGTGTATTTTACTGTGTACTGGTTTGGCTATTCTGATGTGGGACATACTTTAAAGATGTCCTCACAAATAGTGAAACATGACTTGTAGGGGGATTTTAGGTAGTCCTCAAGACAAGGCTTATAAATGAGCCAAATCGGATGATGTTGACAGATTTGCGTGAGGTTTTATGAATAGAAATGATCATGACAACAACAAAACGTCTACAAGATGTTGTCACTAATATTGTGGAACAAATGTGTGTACAACTTATTCCCCAGCAGTGAGCTAAAACAAATCCTTTTCCAGTTTGGGATGTTCTCATTTTTACCAAATGCTGAATGAAGGTTTTTCATTTATTATAAAAATCAATAATGGTGGAATTAGTCTATATAATTATACTTGGCTGTATATAAAAGCAACGGAAGTCAATGGTACAGTATGTCTCTTAAGTAAATGCACGTGTTGCAATGATTCATCGGCCAAGTATTTATTTTCAGGCAAAATTAAAGGCCACCTATTACTGCCATTCCTTCTGTCCACCTTGAAGAAAGTGTACTCATAATTTACACACCATCATGTGCTTCCAAACCAGCATGCTGTTATTTTTCTGTGAAACACATAAGGAAAAAGTTAAATCTTCACACAGCTTTTTCAAACAGTGACCGGTCATAGTGACCATGAGTGCTCAACTCCAAAACGGACAAAACCAGAAAATTATTCATAATATTGCCTGCACTATGCCAAGTTTTATTACACTGTATGTTTTATTTGTAAAGTTTTAAACATGGCAATTGCACATATAAAACTATTGAACATCAGTGTTTTTATCAATATTCCATCCACAGTGAACTATTCATCCGAGGTTATATTCCAGCCAAAATCAACTTCTCCCTCCTCTTTCCTCTAAGCCATCAGACCCTTGATCTCCAAACATCTCTTTCTTCTAAAGTCACTTTATATCACGAGTCGTCTGTTATTGGCTACGTTAGATCCGCATTGACATCTACTTACAGACAGCTCCCTTCAATGAGGACTTCAGTCTCCAATGAAAGCCTGCTCTATAGTGCTTTTATTGGAGAGCTTTAGTTATCCTGATCTCCAGATCCCAGCTTAATCTCTCACCGAAAGTCAGTGACATTTTTAAAGCCGCTCTCCGCGAAAGCCTCACTCTCCTAGAGATCGTTTTACACCGTTTGACATTTCCGCAGTGTTTGAAACGCTCCACGTGTCAGACAGGGATGGAAGTGTTTCATCTAGTGTGCTTAAGCTGATGTTCCTCTCCTGACCATCCTGATGTAAGCGGTCGACACAATTTAAGAGCTGACATTTGAAGAGTGCTGAAAACTGAGCTTTTTTTGTCCAGCGGATGTGTGATAACCACCTACGGTCATTCGCTTCTTCTGCCAACAGCTGCTATTAAGACCGATGAGTTATTCAGAGATGTGACGTTATTAAGGTTTGACCTTCTTCGTGTGTCTGATGTAACGCACCTGTTCGGGTGGAAGAAGTTCACAAAAACGGTGCCTGATGAAGTGCTTTTATTTCTAGGTGAAGCATCTCTTTGATAAAAAGGTCACAAATACACAGACATAAATTGGATAAATTCTTACGTCAACTATTCAGCTACAGGATTAAACATCCATAAATTCAGATTCAATTTCCATAAAAGATCTTGAGGAATATAAATCTCTTTAAGGGTGTTTTAATATTTTTTGACTGAAGACAAAGAAAAGTTTTATATATATAGAAATTACTTTATATAATATAGATATACTATATGAATGTCTGGCACCCCAGTCGGTCATAGACTGACAAAATAACACCCAAAAGATTAACGCTGGCTTATCCGTAAAGTATTTCTTGTATTTTTCCATTGATGTCTCTTTATGGAATGTATCACTTAACTTCAATGCTTCAAGCAGGTTTAATAAATGTCAGTATCATTTAGTAAAGTTACGACTGTGAGCTTCACTTCAATACAGCCAGTGGGGTTACGGAGAAGTTTTCTCATTATGATCGCTTTTATGAGCGTAATTTTATCCTCAGCACTAAACAGCAACGCTTAACTACTGTAGGTATCATTTACAGTTACACAGATGCTCATATTCTCATGGCTCTGTTACATTCATGCATTGAGAACACTTACTGCGTTGAAGTTTTATGAATTTGGCTTTAGGTTTAACAACAACAAAAACATCCATGATAAATACTACTACAGTCTATTTGTGTTTTATTTTGGCCATGTGATGCAAAGTAATTACAAATATGTGCACTATTAAAGGAACAGTTCACTCAAAAATGAAAATTCTGCCATCATTTACTCACCCTTGAGTTGTTCCAAATCTGTAGAAATGTCTTTGTTCTGATAAACACAGAGAAAGATATTTGGACGAAAGATTGTAACCAGTTCTTGGACTCCATTGACAACCATAATAGGAAAAATTGCTTTTTAGATTTCTTTGTTCTGTTGAACACAAAAGAAGATATTTTGAAGAATGTAGGACAGCAAACAGTTCTGGGGCACTTTTGACTACCATTGTCATTTTTCCTACTATGGGGGTCAATGGGGTCCAAGAACTGTTTTGTTGCAAGAATTATTTCAAATCTTTCAGAACAAATCTTTCAGAACAAAAACATTTCTACAGATTTGTAACAACTCGAGGATAAGTAAATGATGACATTTTTTATTTTTGGGTGAACTGTCCCTTTAAGTTTTTGATACGCTTCAATGGCTGCAGGTGGCCAAGTACACAATGCCAAGTATGTGGACAATACTGTCTTTAGATGCATTTAAACACATGCAGGAATAAAGAAACAAAATCACATATGAGATCTACTTAATGGCACTGTGTGGAATTTTTTAGCGGCATTTAGTGGTGAGGTTGCGAACTGCAACCAGCCGTTCACTCCACCTCCAATATTGTAGTCTCAGTGATCTGAGATTTGCCAACACATAAGCAAGAAAAATCACAGATGAGATCTCTTTTATATCTCAATTATTTCTCAACTAGATTAAATGGAAAGCAAATGCAGTCTCATCTGCTTCTTCCATATTTTTCATGAGAAAGAGACAGAAATCTCACAAACGAGTTTCAGAAGAGATCTCAACAATGTCTCAAACTGAGCTCAGATTTGTCAAGTCTGCAATCAAGTCAATATATCTCAATATGAACTCAAACATTTCCCATCGAATTGACCCAAACCAAGATTACTTTACCTCTACAATCCGTTTCTGTTCCATTTCTCCTAAGCAATTTTAAGAGAAACATCTGACACTCAGTTGAGCATTCAATGAAACACAAGTGAGAACTCCATCAGATCTCTTGAGGAGCTATAACATTTTCCTCTGTTCAGCAATAAAACGCCAGAGATTTCAATCTGAACCCAAACCCATCTCACGACCAAACTCTATGAGCTATGCTATACACATAACATAATAAAATGCCAACAATCGGATGAAACCATAACATACAGTATCACATGATTCCAAGAACCCGTAAGTGCATCATTTGGAACACAGTCTACATTTTAGAACAGTGCCCTTGAGATTATCCAATTGGACAACTGGCCCATTGCTGTCCCATGTGAGATGGCAAACCAAACTGTGAGACATATGTGAAAATAAATCCAGGGCCAAGGGCCGTTTAATGGCTAATGTGGAACTATGGATCCGTCCAGATGTCCTTTCCGAACCCAAATGTGTCAGAATAGCTTCTATATGCGGATAAAGTTTGACTATTTCATCTATTTGCTCGGTGACCTCATCTTAAAATGAATAATTGATAGTGAAGGTGGGGGGGAGTGATACCAAAGACAGATTATCTCTGTTCACCCAGTTTGAACTCTCTCTCGCTTTCTGTTTTTCTCAAGAGCAGAAAGGAGACGGTGAAGGAAGAGAGAGATTTTAGAGGCGTATTCCTCCACCATCAGCACTATATAACCTCTTTTAGCAGACGTTTCTTTTTAATATTTTATAACCTTGTGTTCTATTGCCAGAATAATAGAAAACTAAACTTCACAGGGGCTGTTTTTGGTAAGTGCATGTATGGTTTGTACTGTATAGCACGAAACAAAAGCAGCTAAATGCCTTTTTTAAGGATTAAATTAGCCAAGAAAAAAACATGCATTTCTGTAATGCATTACAATGCATGCATTGGAGATGAGTCTTGCCAAATAAAAATTACATTCAGTTCTATGGGTCCCCTGGACTGAAGCTGACAACAGCTGCCATAGAATGTAATGTTCGTTCTCTTTCCTCTATGCAAAAGTGTCTTTTTACCTATTTGTGTTTCATCCAATACAGTAAGTCTTCACGTCATGCCAACAGTGAGCAATTAAAAACCTATAACACAAAGTCCTTTGTGGTTTATTATTTTAACAAAGATACCCTGTAACTATCTGCCAGCGTGTCTGAACACGTTTGTGATTGAATATGTCAATAAAATCCTGACAGAAGCCATTTTCATGCATCAACAAATGAATCTGATATATCTGCAATACAGAGAATTGACATTTAGAGAACATCATAAAATAGAAGATGCTGGGAAAAAGCATTGAATGCACAATAACCCTCTGAAGCTCATGGGTTTCATTCTCAGGAAACGCAGATGCAGAAGTGGCCAAAAGTGACTTTGGACAATTGACATATTCTGTCTTTATTCAAATATACTATTAAAGAAGTATTAAAATGTTGCTTGGTTGTGCATTTAAGTGTAAACTTGTGACAGAAAAAATGACAGACAAAACATACACTGTAAAAAAATATTCCGTAAAAAAACGGATAAAGTACTGGCAGAAAATGTTCCCGTTGTAATGTAACATTTCCGTTAATGCTAAAATGTAATTTAATGCAGCGCAAAATGTAAAATACAGGTAAAACAACTGTAAAAAATGAATATGGAAAATTCCTTCATATTAATACAGTATATTGTGCCCTATTTTTTTTGTACACAAATCTTACCGAGTGAATAAAGCCCAGGAGAATGACTACAAAATATTACCACAAGAAATGCTAAACAAATATTAATATAAATTTAGGTGACCTTTTCAATGCATTTTTATTTATGCATATGATGTGCCTTTTTGCTAAAATTGTAATACCGTATCCTTGATATTTTGGTGTTAACTTTTAAAATTGGGCATCACTTTTGGTCACTGAATGCACTGAATGCACTGTAAGTTGTTTTGGATAAATGCATGACTGTAACTCTGTCTCTTTAGATGTTGCTTAATATTTTATGATCATGAGTCGTAATACCATCAGCATATAACAAGATCAAAACTGCATCAGCACACTGTGTACCACTCGAGACGGTGCTGCTATAGAATGCAAATCTCTTTTTATCAATACTACAATCCATTAGGATTATAACTTGGTTTGTCCGGTCTCACCAGCCACCTATTTCCCCGTCGTCCACACAAGCACGCTATTACTGTCAAATCTCGCACAGCTCTGCCAGGCAGCAATGTGGCCCGATTACACTATGTTCTGGCAGGGTGCTGTGAAGCTGCAGGTGTCAGCCATGGTTCCAGCTTCTGGGTTTGATCGGTACGCCCAGAGCCACATAAATATGCTGGCACTCCGGTCGCGCCTGGAGCGCGGGCATTGTCCACGGCCTGGGAGCGGACACAATGGCGCAGCAGGCCGAGGGTTGGAGAGGGTCTGTGAATGCAGCTGCAGTAATGCCCCTCCAGGGGCAAACCCAGCCTCAATGGCACATCAAAGAGGCACGAAACTTTATGAGACCGAACCGAGAGAGGAAAGAGAATTAATACATATTTTAAAAGAACACAACCCTTCTTTCACCTCCTCGTCGGGGAAGATGGACCGGTGCGCCAGAGCGAGCGTGCACGCCATCCGTCCAAGAGATAAATCACGTTGTGTATGTGTGTAGCAGCCAAACTTCAACAGAAAAGTGCTCGACACGCTTCGCCTGCAGGCAGCTTCCATAAATGGGCACATCAGCGAGATACTATGATGTCATCCCTCTGCAGTCAGGACGGTTCTCCCACTGTCGGGAATGCGTTTGACCCCTTGTGCCTCTCCACTTCCATTCACTGCAGCTCGGTGCATTACCTCATCCGACACTCAAGTCCTCCCCCAGCCCCCCGACTGCTTCGTCTTCTTTTATTCGGGTAACTAAACACAAGCACCTGAAAAATATTGTAACCTTATTACACAGCACTCTAGCATACTTGATTCTGATTGGACAATCGCTGCATTCTGCCGCGGTCTAAAATGTCCCAGACTACCAACATTACTGGACTAGTTACATGTGTCTCGTCTGTGGTGTCTTTCTTCTCACATCATAAAAAAATCTATAAAAATCTACTTCACGCTTAGTATTTTTGTATGTTTTCTTGATACATTTACATGTATCAAAATAAGACTGGGTAAGAAAAACACAATTTATTGTAAACAGAAATGATAAAATAAGAACAAAAATAAATAAATTAGGGCTGTACATAATAGATGTCTGTTTACTGTGTATATTCATTTTGTATTTATAAACACAAACACATACATGTAGGCCTACATATATTTAGAAAATGTTTAGATGTATTTATTTATATTTACCAATAATTGAAATTATATTTAAATGTTCATAAAGTTTTATATTTTTCTTAAATATATGCATGTATGTGTATGTTTTTATGAATACAAAATTAATATGCACGATACACAGACATATATTATGTAAACACTAACTTTTATTTTGGATGCGATTAATCGCAATTAATCATTCGACAGCCCTAAAAAAAATATACAATTATGGAATACAATGTCATTCATAATTCATAAAGAAAAATAACTGTAATTATCAATTATCAAAATTAATAATATTTTAAATAAAATAAAATTATAAAGTAAAATTTATATTTTTAAAGAGAAAATACAATTAAATATTCATATAAAATTATAAAATATCATAATAATGTATGCGTAAAAGTGTATATATTATTTTGTTTAATTGTAATGCTAGTCATTTTAATGGAAGAAAAACCTATGGTTTATAGAAAACCATTTCAGTCATCAAGTGCCATTTATTTTTTCTTTCAGCATTTTGAAAGTGGCACAAACAGCTTGGTTTGTAAACAGTTAAAAATATATACAGTTACAAACTATGTAGGCACCAAAATGTCATCCAGCAACGCTGCCCTAGCAATTTCTACCAATAAATTTCTGACAACCACAGCTGCCATTTTTTCAACCGTAAATTGAACAGGATTTTTCTTTACAGCGTACAGCCGTCACACCCCTAGTCCCGCTTGTCTCCACTCATTAGACCCGATGAGCTCAAACAGGAATGGCAGAAAAAGAAGAGGTCTCGCTTCCTACGGCATGATCCAGGATTATTAAGAGGGAGTGTGTGAAAGGTCTGCCGGGTTTGTTCAGATAATGGGAATTTAGATTCCGACTGCGCTGGAAAGCCAAACCGAACCTTGTAAATCAAACTTTAATTTCCAGTCTGTTCTCATCGGATCTATTCGCTCAGCAGGATTACTCATATTCTTGATGTGGATTCGCATGTGTAAGAGCCGTGATCCTTGTGAATTTCGTGTTTTTAAACTGACAGATTGGCCTTTGAAGAATGAACTCGTGCTAATTCACAATAAGTCCTGATTTCTCTGGGAAACCCTCATTTAAACACCACCTGCAGGAAATGTAGCTGCATCCAATCCCTTCTTTTTTCCATGAAGGATTTATTGTGAACTGGGCCAAACTAGGACTCGGTCTTAAAAATCTTTAGTGTGTTTAACATAAAAAAAACCAGACAGGAAGACGATCTCTCGTGACAAAGCAATACCTTAGAAAGTTACACATCTGTTTCATTTCATTTAGACTTTTGAACAAAAAATAGTTATGAGTGAGAACAATTTATATTTTAAACTTTAACAATATTGCTCAGCTGTAGCAACAAATGTCATTGATTCTCATACTGTATGATATTCACTGTCACCAGGCAGATCCTTGGGGGGGAATTTGGGAAGGTGTGTTTTGGATGCGAAGGGGCCTGAGCACTTGCCCAAAGTGCCTTTCTGATGCCCAAAGTGCCCTTTCAGTGAACGGCTAGAGGAGGATGTGCTACTACAAATATTATGCGTATATAACAGAATATTTTGGAAAAAATCTGAAAAATGTTCTTTTATATCGTATACATCTGGAACTGCAGATGTAAGAGTTGAAGACTACATTTTTCTGTAGATTAAAGGATAATATTGATAAATGTTGAAACTCTAAATGCTCCACATAGACCTTTTTTTGGAAATAATCACACAGTTGTAATTTCTGACTAAATAATGTTTTTAAACCAGACTGCTGTTTAAGCAATACAATTCTCTCTCTCTGACGGCTCTGAAAGAATTCTGGAACATTCATCAGCGCTACACCTGAGCAGCACGTCTACTAATCTATCCAAAACCAGACAGGCCTCTATCAGTGCGAAGGCTTACTGCTGAAAGAAACCTCCCCTCCACCAGTAATCACACACCTGACATGTTGTTTTAGACCCAACGTCAGGTCTCCATATGTGAGAAGTGTTAAACATCCCCATTGAGCACATCGTCTGCCAACACAAACAGTGTGGACTCATCTGTCAGGGTCTGTCATCAAATACTGCAAGCCATATTTCATTCATAATGTCTGCAGAATAAAGACACGTGGTGTAAAATCAAACGACATAAACATATTACAAGCCGGAGAAACGTTCACTATTTAACAAAGACAAATGCATGCTCATAAAAGTGAATAGGGCTGCATGTTATTGGCTGAAAGCTGCTACGCGCACACCCTCACATTTTATATTAATGTGGCATCTGGCAACATTTGGCAACCATGCCCAACATAAAAACTGTTAAGTGAATGTGGATAGCCTGGAAGACTGAGATTTGAACTAATCTCACCACACTTACGTGTCGACATCTCCTCCGAAACTCTACAGGTCACGGGGGTCACCGGCAGACTTTTCCTTTCCTGTGGATGACAGTCATTATTCAAGGCCAGACATGTGCAGATGTCATCTGCAGACCTCTGGTGAGACCTCTCCGGGGCTTTGGACAGCTTTAGCGTGATGCTGAAAGCCGAACTTGCTCTCTGTTTATGTTTAGTTGGGAGGGAACGCAGGATCTCTTCCTCTAATTACGTAGCACCAGCAGGACCTCAATGAGCCGTGAAGCCTCTATTGTTTGAGGAGTGGTTCCCCTGTCAGAGCCGTAGAGAAAACCTCTTCACCTTAAGACAAGTGGAGTGAGACAAAAAACAACATTAGAAAGAGCAGAGAGAGTGAAAGCGCCCAACACACTGGGTTTCATGCAATTCCGAAGTAAGAGAGATATTAAAGTGATGTCGTTCGGGATTTTTCTTCCTGCAGGTCGGATTTGACATGTTTCGATTTGTTCTGTAATATACATTGAGCTGTGCTTCTTAAACTTTGACACAGAGCCCATTACATTTCTGCTTTGTCAGCCTGCTTTTATTCATGACTGCTCTTCCATAAGCTCTGTAAAATCAGGCCCATCATGAAATGACACCGTATTTCAGCAAGGGATAAGGCCTGTCTCCCTCGAGTATTCTCAATCTGACGTAGCATAGTGTGCTGTTAATGACATATGGAGCCTGCCGTTTTTCTCCAACCCAATTTGTTCAGGATGAGCTCCGGTCCACCTAAAGGGAGGACATTTTAACATTGCTTCCGTTGTTTGTTATCTTTGGCCAAGATGAAAAATGCTGGGCTGTAAAGACTTCACCAGTCTAAACACGCTGTCCCGGGTCATGCTGGTTTTGGACTTCGATGAACGCGCGAAGCTCCGACGTGGACTTCAAATGACCAAATGTATGGATTACCTTGGCTTTGGTAATAATGAGGAATCCTCATTTCTCAAAAATGAAAACGTTGTCATCATTTACTCATGCACATTTTACTCCAACCCTCTTTTGCTTTCCTTCATTAAATAAATAAACTGTGGGGCAGAAAGTCTGATCATTTTCAGCAAAAAAGATGAAGATTTATAAAAATAAAGGGCATTATAAAACAATAAAAGTTATAACTCATGAACTAGATTAAGTCTTCTGAAGCCTATAGAAATCGAAATATATAGCCTTAAAAATGAGACAAAAAGAGACAACTTTTATATTTTCTAGTGCATCTGAGTTTGGCAGTTTAAATCACCATTCACATGCGTTGTATAGAAAACAATGTCAAATGTGTCATGGGATTGTTTGAAGATAGAAAAGATGGAAAGATTGAGCTCAGTAAGCATTTTGTTTCTAGGACCACAAGCCACTCCGATGGATTAGAAGTATAAGGAGATTTCAGGGAATTTTGTAGATGTTGGCCTGTGATAGAGAGAAAAATAATCAAATTGTGTGACAAAGTGGATTCATTTCTTGCTTTACCAGACCTTACGCTGAACCCACATTTTTTAGAAAGCAAATACAGATTAAAAGTCCTACAACAGCCAAAACAGATTCATGTACTGTATGTTTGTAGAGAAACACTTTTAAACATTCATTTGTTTTCATTCGTTTGTCATGTGCTTTGGGTTGAATGTACCAAATTTTGCCAGAAAGATGTTCAAATACAAAACACAATAACTTTTGGACATTTTACCACAAGGTTTTATCCAAATTTGATCTCTTTCACAAAATTACACATTGTTTGTTTTCTTGCGAATTGTGATTTCTATCCTAATCTTGCCTCAAAAGCATTTTATGTATATCTGCAGTTTATAAAACATTATCCAACAATATCAAACAAAATTAAAATGCTAAATGATGACCAGACAAAAAGCTGAATGAATAAACTAAGCAAAGAACAGCTCATGTTGAGCACAGCTGACAGACAACCTCTCTCACACACGTTAGACTGTATACAGAAATCTAAATAATTTCATAAATCAATTTATTGGTTATAATTATGGAAATAGGGATGGAATAAGACTGAAAAACAGCTTGAATACTTCATAAACAATTTCCTGCTGCATTATGCAAACAATTTGATTGTTTAGGATTTAAGCATCCGACAGATTAGTGCTATTAGGGCTTTCTGTAAACAGTTTATGTATTCCTTCTGTATTTACACTGCATAATACTGTAAATCACAACTTCTGTCTATCCATTAAAATGATTAAGTACAGATTATTTACATTAAGCATTTGGCAGATACTTTTATCCAAAGCGATTTACAATGCATTCAAGCTATTCATTGGTTCCATCGGACACACGCGCCTGGCCTGAAGTCTGTGTTTGTTGACCGGTCTGGCTAACTATTAATTTTTTATTTAATTTGTATTATTGTAAATTGATTTATATTACTATTTTATTGTATAGTAATTGTATGAAATAAACAATTTGTTGAATGGGTCGTATAACTTTGTCAGCTAATGTCATAGCTAATGTCATTTACTTGTTATTTCTTTTGCTAGTTATAAGTAATAATCTGCAGGGACTTTATTCTTTGTGGATGTGCACCGGAAGTTAAGTTTGGGTCACAAAAGCGTGCATGCGCAGTAACGTTTGTTTATGTTGTTGGATTGAAACCGTAGACCTATACATTTTAGCAGCATGTGTTCCCTTGAGATCAAACCCACGACCTGTGCCTTGCTAACACAATGCCAGCTGAGCTACACTGACCTCACACCAGTTCATTGCATTTATAAAATTGTTTTGAAAATCACAATTAAGTGGCATTTAAGGCATCCGCTGACTTCAGGATAGTGTACATGGACCCTTTGAAGTTCTCTGTTGTATTGAGGATGACCTCACTCTCAGCTCTAGAACAATACACCCACCCTTCCTCTTGAAAACCGTGTCCGCTGAGTAAACATTTCACACGTACATCCAATTTCAAAGAGACGTGCCGCTTAAAAAGAACAATACTATCTCCAAACAATCTCCTGTGCCGTTTTATCTTTGTCGTTTCGATAAGATGTTTGTGCAGCTTTAAATGCCTGGAATTTCTCTGGAAGGCCTTACAGTAAATATATACAGGTGTTTCTGCAGCATGGATTGCACCAGGTGGAGCGTTTCAAAACACTTTTTATAATACTGTGTGCAATCCATGGATCTGTTCTAAAACCTGGTGAGGATAACCCACATAATTATCATTTTTATTAATCTATGTTTATTGTTACTTTTCTCAAAGTTTCTCTTACTTTGTCCAACATTTTTTAGAAAGAACTTACACAACTTACAATATTTTTGACTTTTTCCTAAGCCTTTAAATCTCAGGTTGATGGAGTTCTCCATTGTGTTTTATCGGCGTATCAATTGTTCAAATCCATGTAGAGTATGGAGGTGTAAAATGAATGTAGATTGTAGAGGTCAAAAATTTGACGAAAAATGTTCGCGTTCATAATGCGATCTTCAATAATATTTCTTTCTCAGCAGAAATATTAATTTAATTTGATTAAATAGCTTCATTCGAGGTGTCCAGGCATTTTCATATGGGCTGAAAATAACAAAAATCTAAATCATTTTTCTAGAAAAGCATACGCTGTAGTGATATCTATCCGAACGGACAGCTCACATACCCAGAGGAACGCCAAACCTTCAGATCTTCCAGCAGAAGCCATAGATCAGATGTGCATGACAGTATTGATGGAGGATCCTTCTCTTGTAAAAGAGCAGATCCTTATAAACAGAAGAAAAACAATCATTTCTGAGGGACTGTCTATAGCAAATCATCTCAGTGGGGACCCGATGATTCAACATTGCCGGGCGATGTTTAGTGTATGGTTACAAAACTGTGATATATTGTGACCATTTCCTCTTTGTAAATTACATTACAAGCTTGCTCTGTGTTTGGTCAAACACGAATAATTGAGTTGGTCAAGTGTGTTGACCTAATGCTAGAACATCCCTGTAAATCTCACAGATCTGAAAAGTAATCCCACCACCACCCATTTCTCTGATCACAATCCATTGTACTGCACTTCTGTAATCTAACATCGTAAGTGACAAACGATATTAAATATACAAGTGATGAATGTATTTATATAAGTGGAAATAAAGTGGGCGCTACCTGCCAGTATGGAGTCAGAAGGACAGGGAATGAAAAATAAGAGGGATTGGAGCGCGTTATTATATTTGGAGAAAAGATTACAAAGACATGAATAACATGCATTAATGAATCATGAACAACAAGAGCAGGCATGGGCATTACGGCTCAGTTTTGAGGTCATTTGATTCCTAATCAAACACAAGGATTAAATATTAAATGGCCGTCGAAAGGTGGATTCACAGATAAACATCTCACTGAACTCCACGTGTAACATTTACACGGTTTCCATTCCAACTTCATGAGCTCATTGTGATGATTCATGCATTGTGTACAAAAGGCAAAGGTAAGCCTCAATGTTAACCTGTATTGACTTTTCTTCACTTCATAAGCCCGACCTTAATCTTCCATTATATTCCATTATGACCTGCTGGGATTTGTTTTAGTACTAAGAATAACCGACATACGTTTGTCTCATTCTATAAATATCTACCTGGATGAAATACAGTGAAACTCTTTGAAATAACATCGGCAGTTTCAGTCTAACACAGGGAACTTGTAGTCATGGGACAAAAATAGATTAACAAGTGGTGAGTGTAGCGTTTGTTGAAGGCCTGTATTTATTTGGATATGGTCCTGAGCGTGGCCACGATGAGTCTTATTGTATACGGGTCACCAAAAATGTGGGTTTATCTTTTGTCTTTTGTATCCTGATTTCTGCGTCATTAACTGTGAGATATGCTTGCGGGCTGTTTTTCCACTATGTTCATCATGGCAGTATTCACTGCGGTCAACGATGCTTGCCTTGATGCTGCCTAATATAGCGCAATATGAGAAACGTGTGTTTCTGTTGGGTGAATAAAAATAGGCTCATCTGCATCCTCTGGCATGGTTAAAGGGATAGCACCCAAAAAGAAAAATTCTGTCATCATTTATGTTATTCAAAACCTTATGCGAGTCTTACTTCAGTGGGTATTTTGAGAAATGCCTCAGTGGTTTTGGGTTCATACAATGGACGTCAGTGGGGACCAGGGTTGTTTGGTTACCAAAATTCTTCAAAATATCTTCTTTTGTGTTCTGCAGGAAAAAAGAAAGGTGGTTGCTAAGGTATTGTAGGTGGGTAGGTTGTTGCTAGCCCTTACGAACAGTAACCATGGTGGACAGATAACTAAAGTTTACTGCAAATAACATGGTTAAACTATGGTTGCTGTAGTACAACCATGGCCAATTTGTGGTTACCACAGTTGAACTTTTTTGTAGTAAAACTATAGGTTTTTCGAGGTTACCATAGTTTAACCATAGTAATAAGGTTTTTGTCTTATTTGTAGTCACAACATAGTAATTCTGAGATTAAAAAGAAAGTCATACAGGTTTAGAATGATGCAAATAAAAACGATTTCATTTTGGGGTGAACTATCCCTTTAAGCAGATGAAGCTGCTTCAAACAAAAATGGGCAACAGGATATGATGTCATGCTCTAAGACTAATATATGACCCTGGACAATAAAACCAGTGTTAAGGGTTATTTTCTCTTTTAATTAAGATTTCATCATCTGAAAGCTGAATAAATAAGCTTTCTATTGATATATGGTGTGTTAGGATAGGAAAATTTTTGCCCGAGATATAACTATTTAAAACGGCAAAAAAATCTAAACATTGAGAAAAGCGTCTTTAAAGCTGTTAATCTGAGGGTGCTGTAGCAGGCCGCTGCTAAGAAGAAACAGGTTTGTTTTAACTCTCTCTTTTGTCTTACTGCTGTAATGATGTTCTGGAGAATAGATGAACCTGAAAACTGAAATTCTAAACTTTACATTGATACCAAACTTGAGTGGGTTATTCCCAAAGAGCAACAGCAGCGAGTGAAGTTTGTAGGGCCTGACGTTTCAAAAATGCTGAGAGCTTGATTAATTTATCTTTATTAATATGCAAAAAATCCTCAGATTCTCAAAACCTTCTATACATTTAGAGGCACACAAACACAAGCAACCAGTAAAATCCCAATGGAAAGAATGCTGATCTCTCATGCACAGTTGTGGCAAATTTACATGACTAATTGGTTTTCATTCATGGAACTTCACGAAACGTTACTGCGAGAGCACCGGGGAACGTCTTACGACATTCAATACTGTGTGATGGCTCAAAGCAAATAAACAGTGTGACTCAGCTGGCTGAACACAAGGAAAAACGCAAGTGATTGATGGAAAGTTCCGTCAGACAGGGTAGATGTAAATGAATGTACTTAGTTATCTGTTTGGGTTACAGAGTCAATGCAAAGTACGTTAAGACGCCCTGCTCATTTGCTCTCGAGACGTTCGCGAGCGCAAAAATACGCAGACATGAGCCCCCCCACACACACACACACACACACACAAATAAACACACCTTACATTTTCCTGACCACTACGAAATGTTGTATTCCTTGGTTTAAACTAGCAAAACTGTAAATGCTTATTTTGAGCTTTGTCTAAAAGTTTAAAAATGTTTGAATTTTTCTGACACAAACAGTAGATATAAAATACAGAGTGTTGGAGATCTGTGGTTGCTATAATGTATTGTGGGTGGGAAGGTCATTGCTATCTCTTACAAACATTAACCATGGCGGACAGATCACAATTTGTATAACCAAAGTTTACTACAAATACCATGGTTAAACAACGGTTACCGTATGGTGCATTTGTGGTTACCACAGTTTAGATACTTTTTTCTTATTTGTAGTCAAACCATAAAATTCTGTGATTACCATAGTTTAGCCATAGTTAAAAAAAAATCTTATTTGTAGTCAAATCAAAGTAATTCTGAGATTACCATAGTTTACAAATAAGATTATTTTTAACTATGGTTAAACTATGGCAGAATTACCTTGATTTGACTACAAATAAGATGAAAAACATTTTTACTATGGTAATATCAACATTACTATGGTTTGACTACAAATATGATTTTTTTTAACTATGGTTAGTCAAATCATAGTAATTCTGAGCATAAAATAGCTTAACCATAGTTAAAACATTCTTATTTGTAGTAATTCTGAGATTACCATAGTATAACCAGTTTAATGTTTTTTTCTCATTTGTGGTAAAACCATGGTTCATTTTCATAAAAGAGAGCATTCAGAACAACCTATACTGTAGACATGCGTTGAGTTTGCTAAACATTGAAATTGAATTTACAGTTAGTTCAATATACATCTATGGGAAATTTGATCGTCCATCGCAAGAAAAGCATAAATCAAATCCGTTTGAATACAGTTAGTTTTCAATAGCCGTTTATGTTGATCGTCCATCACAAGAAAACCATAAATCAAATCAGCAGCATTTCATCAAGCTGCAGCTTATCAGCTTTGTCAATACAACACAATGAAACGGATTGACATGACACATTTCTTCATTATTTAAACCACTTCAGCTCACCTGAGCCAGAAACAGCTGTATAACATCATATGAATGTGAACAGGTGGGTATGCATGAACGAATGCTGACGTACACACATCGTACTCTTTGAAAAGAAGAATCTGTATCTATCGTTACTTCACCGTTCGATTGTCAGTCACTCAAGAGAAATGCTTCATTTTTAAAAGCGTGTGCAGCAATGACAGCTCAAGTTGATGATTTCTTACAGCGAGCTTTGATTGCTATCTAGCCGTAACAATTCACAAAGTATATGATGAATTCCAGTCACAGGCAATGAGCGTGTCTCCATCAGCAAGAACTTTCCGAGGACGTGGGGATGATTTATTGGAAAAGTAGTGTTGCCAAAGATAATACCTGAGGGGAAAGAATCCTCTATAAAATCAAACTTTTTGCGTGATGTGCACTGCTAATGCAAATGATCAATGATAGATGTTTACATTGTGGTATATAACCCTGACTTTTCTGATTTGTTTTCTTCAAGTTTCGTTGATATAAAAGCCTCTTTAAAGATAGCAGCTATAAAATATTAAAGCAATACTTTACCCAAAAAGAACAAAATCCAAATTTAGTCACCCCCTCGACCATACTATTTTTTCATCTTCTGTTTCCCCTATGAGTGGTGATTTACTGCATGATTTCAAGATCCAAAAAAGACGAAAAGCACCATAAAAGTATCGTAAAAGTGTATCGTATGACTTGTGTGCTGTATTCCAAGTCTTCGGAAGCCATTTGATAGCTCTGTGTGAGGTTTCTTGCTCTTTCTGGAGTATTACCATCCATTCTTCGCATGGAAAATGTAACTCTGCCTAACATATCTGTTTATGTTTCATGGGACAAAGAAAGTAGTACAGGGTCAGGTTGACACAACGTGTACATGCATGAACTATTCCGGTGACTTTATATCTTTAAATCTTGTGTGATTTTCACCTATTGCTGCCAGTGACCTCTTGAGACCTGGAATCGGAAAACCTTGGACATCTATACGCTGTTTTGTTGCTGGTGTTGTTAGGATACATTTTCCAAAATCGAGAGAGGAGGAGAGAAAACTCCTGAAAGTAAACAAAACAGAGCAGGTGTTTTTATTAGTTAAGAGCGACTCCAAGGAGATCTGGGTGGGGATTGGCCACTGGAGACGAAACCTGGCAAGCCTAAAACTGAAACCCCGAGGGGATTATTCTTTCCAAAGGAACCTCCTCGAACAACGGTAAGAATCCTCGGCGTAAGGCCGCAGACTCGGGAGAAGGTGCGCTATCATGTTGTACATTTCCCCCGCAGGCTCTGACAGCATGAACGCTTGAAATTTGATGAAAACAAGACGAGTATCGGTTGACTTTTCAGGCCGAGCGGAAAGCTAAATGGATGAGACACTGATTGCTCTGCTCGCCTGTCATTCGTCTTGGTTTGACACAACACAGAGCTCTGGCTTAATGCTCCAGACTTAAATGAACAATGGTGCACCTGCCCCATACAGTCTCAACGCAGTCTTACACATGGCAACAGTAAGTTGACGGAGGGTGTCCACGGCGGGAGGAATGACATGGAAAACTTGTCAAAACACTAATTGCTCGGCGGCCTCTCGTGTTTTTCATGCATTCTTCTACTGCAGTGATTTCTCTATGTATGATACAGATTAAAATAGCCATCTATGGCATATTACATTTAAAATACATACAAAATACATTTACTTGACAAGGACAGTGACCTGAGATATTTAGTCTTGTTTAATGAAAGAAAACATAAAAAGTAAGATTTTAGGAATATTATACGATTTACCCTAAATAAACTTAAATTGGGTTTTACCTTTTGCGGAAGTTGAATTCACGCAAATAGTTCAGTTCGCTCTTGGTGTGAACACAGCATAAATACAGTATCTTAGGTCACTTTCTGTGTCAAGTAAATGTATCTTGATTTGAGACTTTTTAGATATTTGAACTAAAAAACAAGTCAGAAATGCTTAGTAAAAAATGTATTTTTCATTGTAAATGCATAGGGATTTAGAAACATTTTTATGGATAATCCTCAAACTTTTAGGTGGAACTTCGTCCCCCCTGAAAGTCAATCCTTAAACTCCATCCCCCCGCATTTCTCATTTCCAGCCAAAAATTCAAAAATACAACGTATAAAAGGTTGCACAAAATTTTAAGGTACAATCATATAGTTGCAATCTATTAACTTATTTTGATGAGTTAAGATCATGTAAAATGTACATTGTGATTTATGATTTCATAATTTGGTACAGGTTATTTAACAAACAAACATACCAGAAATGTGTAATAATTAACCATGCTTTTAATTTATTATGGTAAAAGTGTAGCCACCATGTTTTTTAACATTGATTTCTAGTTTATCCATCTGGCAGATGCTTTTATCCAAAGCGACTTACAATTGAGGAAAGTAAAGCAATATGTCAGAAGTGTCAGTAATACAAAGTTTCAGATACAATGTTAAGATGGTAATAAATAGTTATTGGGTGCTTAAAAAACACTGTCAAAACTGTCTATTTGCCCTTATTTTGCAACATTAAGTTTATAAATGATAAATTTGTTGAGCAGTTGGGTCATATGTAAGTTTCTAATAATGTATAAAAATGGCATTTTCTAATTTAACCTGCAATTTTATATTTATGTTATTTATGGTAGCTTCATAAAGAGCTTAAAAACATCAGAAAATAGTGAAAAATATCAAAACTCAGTACTGTACTGTCATCTGAGTCCTTTTTGCAGACCTGCACAAAAATTACAGCACATATTTGAACTCTAACACGCACGTGAGTCGCATCGAAAGACATCATAGAGAACAAGGTGTTTGTCGCATCACATCGTGCCACATCCAGTGAGAACAGAAATTCTCTTTATAATGGGTCCTCTAGTCTTTTGTTGTGTCGCGCCACTCTTGCGCGATGCAGACAGGGTGTAACACATTAAGAACCAGTGACATGAAAAGCTTCATGAAAAGACAAAGAAGTAATGATCTTGGTATACATGCCCCAAGGCCTAAACAAGATAAGAAGCAGCACATTTAGGGCATGACCGTATAACTCCTCCCCAGAGTTTAAGCTTAAGCTTTTACTGTAATGGAAGACGGTATCTGGCCAGAGGGCACACTAATTCATATGTGTTACAGCACATATCTCCGAGCTACCAAAACTCTTTACATTTCATGTATTGGTTTAAAGCACATAACTAACCCGTTGGGTGGTACAGTAGTGCCGTGACTCTGAAAGTTTTCGTGGCGTTTGGCCTCAGGGCTCTGTAATCAGACAGTAGATTAATATCCTTGATGTGTCACAAAAGTCAGTTTCAGATGAAAGTGTTTAAGTAATTCTTATTTTGATGATCACTGTGGCAACCCAAATTGAGCTCATGCTTCAGGGAGGACTGACTGTCTATCAGTTCTCATTTCATTATTTATTGCTAGTGATGCAGATGAAGTTCCGTTAGGAAAACAACCTTTTGTCTGGAAGCTGGCTAGCTTGCATTCATTTTGAACGTAGACTCGCAATCTCTCTAGAAAACTTTGTTGAAAAGACCATTTTATAAAATAAGACAAATTTACAAAAGATTGTTTTGAATAAAACAGAATGCACCAGCAAAGCAATAATGCGTCACGTACAGAAACACTGGATGATATTCAGAGGACAATTACTCCATTCGTCTCCTATCTCATCATGGTGTAAATCTGCCAAACCTTTTTCTGTTTTTCCATAAACTATCCAGGTTATAAATGTCCTTTCGGGCCAGCGGGAGATGTATCCCACCTTTAGAAAAAGATCACGTTTTTTGTGGTCGCTGACTCATTTCTCATTTTAATTTTCTTCATTTATCACCACAGTTTCAAACTTTGCTTAAAGATTTGTACCTTTTATGCATTTCGAGTTCACACGCTGTGAGATGACAAGTTTTGATTCACTCTGATCCACCTACATTACAGACATCAACAAACATTACTGTGCGTTACTGTCCAAACTTAACTTCCGGTACACAGTTGATTAATATTTAATATAATAATAATATAAATTAAGTAAAGTATAATTACTTATATTATTGGCCACTAGCCAGACCGATCAACAAAGACCGGAAGTTAACTTCGGGTCAGGCGTGTACGTCCAATGAAACCGTCTATAAAGATCCCCAAACATGAAATGAATAAACAAACTAAATAATGCTTATTTGAAAATGAAAAAGGTTTGTATGAAAAGTCATTATGCCTATGAAAACGGGGGTGTGTGAATACTCTTGCTTTGTGGGCTATTCAGTCATAACCACAAAATGGTATTCTCTTACTCTTTTCTCTCTCCTCCCTTCTTTTTTCTTCTCATGAATTCATTTTCCAGCTCTTGCTCACTACAGATGCCCTAATGTTTTCCTTAAAACAAATACGATTTACATGATGTACACTGACAGGAGGACTACAGATCGAAAGGGGATGACATGACCATCCACGATCACAATATGTCTTGCAATACTGCTTTAAGTTTGCTCGAGGACTGAAACAAACCAAAAACAACAGAGCCCTAACCCAAAAGCCCTCAGATCTGAACAGCACTGTCAGTAGTGATGACACCGATTGGGACGTGTCCAAACTAAGTGGAAAATGAAATATTCAAGCACCGCACTGAAACAAACTCAAGCCACAGAGCGAAACAGACGGCAGGACCTCGAGCGCCCGGCACAAACACGGCGACCACACTATGCAATGCCTCCATCACACAGCCACAAAGAGCGATGCAGAGCAGCAGGCCGCCACGCTTCACGAACAACCAACAATGCACGAAAATAGCTGGGATTGAATCTAAGGATGACCATAAGAAAAAGAAACAAAACAGAAGACGAACAGTTCATAAACAAACGTCATTGTTGTTAGTACAAGTCTAAGGACGTCTAGACAAAGACGAGATGGTGAAATGTAAACAAAAACCATGGACTTAAATGCAACGTGATGCCACCGCTGGTATTTTTAAGCTGTGCATTACATTACAACGATACCCCACCATCTCGCTCGAGCGGCGCACGCTTCAGTGCGTGGAGAAAGAAATGTTTACAAACTCTGGTTTCAAATGCACACACATACGTCTGGCTCACATTACCATTTCATGTCATGTGAGTGTGTATGCTGTGAAGTGTGATTTGTAATGTGACATGATTGAGTTGTGTGTGCGTGGTGTGAGATTTGTGAAGTGTGTGATGAGTGTGTGTGTGTCATTTGTGATATAAGTATGTGTAACTTGCAAGGCGTGTGTACATTGCATGTGTCTGTAAATATGTGTAATAAGTGATGAATGTGTATGTTGTGTTTATACAAAGTCTATTTGATTTGTGTGATGAGTGGTGTGTGTCATTAGTGTTATGTGAAGTGTGTGTACACAGTGTGTGTGTAATTTGTGATATAATTGATTTGTGTGTGGGTGTTGTGAGGTGTGTGATGAAATCTCACTGGTCCAAAATGCTGATGTGTGTGTGCGTGTGTTTAGTGTGAATAAAGTGACTTTTGTGTGATTCGTGATACGATTGATTTGTGTGTGTGCATATAATAAACATCTTTGAAAGTGCATCTGTCGCTAAAAACCCATTGTGTTTCTGTATCAATCCTGGTTAGAAAGAAAGTTGTTAATGCATGTTTTCCTTCATTCGTCAAATTCACCAGCATCCAGCATGAAATTCACCCTGACCCAACACAACACGAGCAAATGCTATTGGTTAGAAATACCAGTAAGGCTTACAGCTTTCTGATGTGATAGTTAAATGTTTATCATCAACACTGATTCATTACAAGTGAGCTCCTTTCTATGTCTTTGTTAAATTCAACATAAAATCAGATTTTGAACTTGCAAAAGAGATTGAAACGTGTTTGCAAAAGCTTCCAGTTCCAAGAACCAAGTGTGCGTGATCAGCATTTATTTTCAATGGGATGGACACAGTCGAAAGCTCAAATCAATGTCATGGGCAAGTCAGGATTTGTTGCCAAGTCTCGGTCTTAAAATCGGCCTACAAAAACATGACAAATACACTGTAGGGATTTCTTCACATCATAAAAAGTCATAAGATCTTCAAACAATCAAAGACTTGGCCCATTCTGTCTTGAAGTCATCGAGCCAACACCAGCTCTGACAATACACCAGGATGTATTTTACTTCAGTTCTTCTTTAAACTAGAGCGTTAGCAACTGATCGGAGTTGTTTGTATAATCATTACCTCTTCTTGTAGCCTTTCTTCTCCTTTGATGCCTTCACAGTCCAGTGTTTCTTGGCTAGGATATGTTAGTTTAAGCCGGGCTTTCTTGTGGTTTCCGAGCTGGCTATTAAAGCATTCGTGTTTTTTTTCCCCTCAAGTGTTTACGTTCGCTTAACTTGTGGGATATTAAGCAACGTCTTTAATATTTTCTGTTGTTTCTTTGGCCATGCATCGGATTATTCATCTTCTCCTTGGCGATTTTAGCCTTTTCTACTCACAGTAATGGCTTTTCCAATCCTGTCATTAAATGGTTTTATATCTGTTTGTGCAATAATGTTTTGTTCTGCCTTAGTCACTGAGAAAAATCGTAAAGTTGTGTGCCAGGAGAGCCAGAGGAAGTCTATGGCACCATCGCTGACTTCTGCCATCTCGCCAACTGCTCGAATGCCTGTAAATGCACATGACATGTTAGATTTGTAAAAATGACAATACCTTTGAACATTGATGATTTTAGCCCTCTTTGATCATATATTCGTTTTATATGGAGCATGGTGTGTGGCCTGGAAACACAGAGTTCGCCCTTTTGAGATGAATTGCACACCCTGCGTTTATATATGTGCAGGTATTAATCTTAAACACGTTCTGCTCTCCAAACAATGAGAATTTAGAGACGGGTGAGCTGTAATCTATTATTCTTTTCAATCCGGAGCCAGACTAGAAGTCTCTCAACCCACTTTAACCTTCCATTCTCAAGTGCCTTCTTATAAACTCAAGTAGCAGTAAAATTTTAGATTCATGTTTGATCACATGTGGGATGTGTTCCAAAACCGAGTGAGCTGCCTTGCCGTCTACTGCCTATTATAGCTTTACCTACAAAGATCATTGGAACAAAAACATTTATTTTTGACATGTTGCACTCATCACATCTTTTTGATGGTTTAAATGAAACATAGGCCTACATTTAGGTTGATATAAGTAAAATATCCTCCTACTGTGTGATGGTAAAGGAGGAAAAGACCATCCATACTCTATACTGACTGCACCTTGAATAACAGATCAGAACATGAGACAGTACAGAGTAAATAAAACAAATTTGTTCTGCTCAAATAGCTCTTTCTGTTTGCAGGATCAGTTTTATCTTCATTCTGAGGACCCAATAAAGATTATTTTTGTACATTTTACATGTTCATGTCAGAATCATCTGTCATTTGTGACTGGTGTCAGTGAACAGGTCAGGTCAGTCACACCCTCAGAGACACTTCACCCTCACAGCTGTGAGCTCATTTCACCACCAATACTGAGACGTTGAAGAATAACTCACCCGAAATGAAACTTCTGTCATCATTTACTCGCCCTCATGTCCTTCCAAACCCTTATGATTTCATTTCTTTCTTCCATGAAACACAAAAGGAGACGTTAAACAGAATTAAAGACATGTTTTTTCTCATACACACTAAAATGCTCCAACAGCTTGAACAGAACAGATGATTATCAGAGAAAACTAACTTATTTTAAATGATGTTTTTATTGGGTTTATGCGCTCCCAAAGATTCTTACCGAACTTTTCCCTTTGTGTTCGTTCCACAGACGAAAAGCATACAGGTTTGGACAGATATAAGGGTGAATAAATGGTTATGTTTTCATAGTTGGACGAACTATTCCTTTAAGAAGGATGCTGTTTTTACGACCCAACCCAGAGAAATATTCATCATTCAGAAGTTCTCAGTTGTGTTTCATTTGAGTCGCCGATGTTTCTCTTAAAATTGTTTAGAGAAACAACTGTAAAAATATAAAAATGAGGTAAAATAATCTTGGGTAAACTTGATGAGAAACGTTTGAGTTCATACTGACAAAAATATTGACTGTCAAGTGCAGACTTGGCAAATCTGAGCTCACTTTGAGACATCGTTGAAATCACATTTAAGAGACTTTTGTGAGATTTCACTCTTTTTCTCTAGAGATGCAAAGGACTTTTGCTTTAGAAAAAATCTCAATTTAATGTCGTTGAAAAATAACTGCAATATTTTCTTAAGAGAATGGACCGGAGTAAGCACATGTCAGCATGCAGCCAGTCTGTCAATCTTAAACCTTAGCCGTCGGTGGAAGCTGGGACCCGATTAGCTCTGAAGGCATTAGAGGATTATTACCTGATTGGTGGCTTTCGAATGGCAGCCTGTCCAGCTCAAAATTCAGAATCCCATGAGGGTATCGTTCCTGGAATTAAGCAGCCTGATCTCCCAGTGCCAGGTGCAGGGGAACCCAGAGGTGGCGTGTGTGAGGATTTATGAAGAAACCCGAGTATCTGCAAGCGCGTCGAGTCAATCCAGAACCAGGCATGCATGCGCTATCACACACAAAATCACAGGTCAAGTCGCATCTCTCATCTACATCTTGTTTATGGACAAGGACGTGTGTGTTCTCATTAGAAAATCTTTCAAAATATTTGATGGTTCTGGTGTTGTTTTACAACTCGAAATTAAAGTGAGCTGTGTAAAGGCCAAATAATAAAAGTTTAAGTCAAAGATGTGAGACACAAGCCAGGTTTACTTATCATCTTATCATAATCCTGTGAAAAAATGTTGTATCTTATCCAAAAATCTGATTGAGGCAATAAAAAGAACTGAGATGACATACCGAGGTGACAGAAGGGAGCATTGTTTAAATTTCACCTCTTTTTACATTATTCTGATGAAACAAAATCTCGTGGTTTCTGACATCAGTTTGGAATTTAATTTGGGAATCTGATCATTTTAGAGATATATTTTGCTACATTTCGGAACTGAAATATATTTCATTTCATTTGGGTCTAAACATCTTGCTGCCTCTTGCACTTTAAATAATTGTTCACCTGAAAATAGAAATGATTATACCTATTATTCAAAACCTGTAAGACTTACATTAGATATGAGTAAACAAATCATTTTGGTCCTTGCACAAAGTCATAGTCATATACCGTACAACAACAACAGCAACAATATAAACAAAAGTTACTGCGCATGCACACTTTTGTGATCCAAACTTAACTTCCGGTACACATCCGCAAAGAATAAAGTCCCTGCAGATTATTTATGATAACAAACAAAAGAAATAACAAGTAACTGACATTAGCAAGTTAAAAGTATGTCTAGTCCATATTATTTTGGGTTACCAGAAGAACCGTTACTTGACTAAACTTAAATGTGACAAAGTTACACAACCCATTCAAAAAATTGTTTATTTAATACAATTACTATACAATAAAATATTCCAAAGAATTTAATAAAATCTAAAGAGTTAGCCACTAGTCAAACTGGATGTTAACTTCGGCCAGACGTGTGCGTCCGATGAAACCGTCCATGGTATGATGTAGTTTGTGTCAACCATGGTCTCTTTAAATTGCTTTTTGGTGAACTACGCCGTTAACTTAATCTGTCGATTCATCTTCCACCACAGTCCAAATCCATCGAGCAAACCGCAGGAACACAAAGACTACGCAGCCCGCTGTGTTTTTGAAATCTGTCTGTTCTTTGACGTTTCAGTCTCAGCGTCATACGCTCATGTGATGATCATTTAGCTGCAGACTCTTGAAGTTGCACTCTTGGAATATAAAACTGTAAAATACATACAAATGTCATTCCAAAGCCCTTCTGAGTTCCTCATTAACATGTGTAAACAATTATTTCAACAGGAATAGCTGACACCAATTTTTACAATGTGTTATTATTGTATTTTTCTTACCACAATAAAAGCCCAGTCATTTTATTTTATTAAAAATGCTTTTCCTTGTTCTGAATTCCTTTTGTTGTAATAGCAAAACCAGACGTTATTATGGTAAAATAAACAGTATTTTGCATTTATTCGGTCCATATATGTTTGTAAATTTTAATGTTCAAAACGGTAAATGAATTTAGCTTAAGATTTGAAATACTTTGTCTAATAAAATGTTTAAAATTCTAAAGAAATGCCTTATTAAAGTCAGCTAAATTCACTGTCTTGCTCTACCTGCACTAGCTTCTCCATCTGCTCCCACACTAATTCACATCTACTTTCTTTAAAAGCGCCCCCCCTTCCTGCCCATCCCCTAACTTCCCATGACTTTTCCCAAAAACCTGATCTCAGCCTCAGCCCAACCTCCCCATCTCTTCCCGTTATGCAGCCCATCCCGGGCACGTCTTTGTTCCAGCGCATGATGTAATGCTAGAACAAGCTCTCGGGGACCTGGGTGATACAAGCCTCAACAAAGGGAACTAGATCCCTTTTCATGCATGAAATCTAGATAGAAGAGCATGTTTCGACAAAGCACACGGAAAGCAAGAGGGCGAGAGCGCGTTCGAGCGAGTGAGAAAGCCACTTGTGTATAAATACTGATTGCGGTGATAAGTCAGATGAGTGTAGTATAATAAGCTCTTGATTGGTCTTCCAATGTTACACTACGGTGTCACGACAAAAGAATTTTAAACACAACGCATTAACGGCCGCATTTGATCCACACATGTATCTACCGATTGCCCTTGTTAGATCATGGTTTATTTTTACCGCCTGCTCTCGGTGAGCGAGCGAGGAGCGATCTAACCGATGTTTTGACGTCGCGGAGCAAAACACAGCAATTTCTCCAACATAAATCACAATCATGCAGACTCACGCTGGATCAGACCTGCTGGCCCGTGAGAGAAAAGAAAATGCAAATGAAATCTCTTTAATATCTCAATTGTTTCGGCCAAAGAACTAAATATTGAACAAACTGAAGCTTTTGCTGAAGCTTTCCAAGTAGCAGACCAAATGTTTTAGAGATCTCAACAGTGTTTCAAACTGTGCCTACATTTGCAAATAAAGGTCAGAGATTACAAAATAAACTCAATATTTCTCAAATCTGCCAATGATTTGAGATGTGCTATACTTACAATAATTCCATGGCTTTATACAAAAATAAATAATAACAGACAACAACAATATGATCGCTGTCCTTATGAAACGTTCAAAATCCAAATTCGCTGTTTTCAGGAAATGGAGGGAAAAGGTTTTTAATCATGTAAAACACTTAGGCCCGGTTTCATGGACAGGGTTAGCTTAAGCCAGGACTAGGCCTTAGTTAAATTAAGTCACTTTAATAAAAATGCTGTAAATAATATTACTGGTGAGGATCTTGAGACAAATCAATGGCATTGACATATTTTAAGATTTGTCACTGCAAGTTATTATAAGTAAGGCCAATCAGATTAGCATTTTAGTCTGGGACTAGTCTTAAACCTTGTCTATGAAACCGGGCCTTGCCGCTTGATGACACACACTTTTTTATACTGTAAACTGCACTGTAAAAAATCTGCAATTTTTAAACTCATCTTTTTAAGTTTCTTTTTTGCATTGGATTTTTTGAGTTGTACTGACTTCCAAAAGTTGAGATAATTTACATAATTGAGTCAACTCAACAAGATTGGACAAAACCATTGGATTAATTTACTAAATTAAGTTCAGCTGACTACAATCCAAAAACATTTTTTACAGTGTGGTTAGATATTTGCAAAACCCAGTGACCAATCATTATTATTAGTCACCATGTTTAAGGCAAAAAATATATATATATATAGAGATATACATACAAATATTTTATTGATATACTGCCAAAAAGAGATTATCAAAAAGTGCATGCAACCAGATTATATATTCTTAATGCACATCATCATTTGAGTTTGATTTTTTCTAAAGAATCTTTAGAGACAAAGTGAGACCGAGAACTTCTAAACTAACTAACAAACCCATGGTGACAGTCCAACCCAATCTAACAGGAATTTTTTGACACATTCATATCAATTCCTACAATGTGAATTATTCAAAAACGATTATAAAATAAATCAATGATAAAGCCCCAGGCCTATTGTCACTGGCACAAAAACAGATGCCATAAGATTGTGTTGGAGGAACAAAAATCCAGATGACATTGATAATGCATTCACTCATTTTGTCCAATAAAAAGCTTTCTAGCGTGACAGTTTCCCTCCCGCTAATACCACCATAATAAAGAAAGCTGCCTACACAGCAAGTGCATGACATTTCATCGGTTCTTGTTCTGGGACCTCATCACTTACAAATTAAGCTCTGACTTAACTGATAGGAAACAGACATCTAATGGCCTCCCAAGCAATTTCACCACAGCGGAGCTCACATGGGAATCTGGGAAACCCTAGAAAGTGCAAATGAATGGAGTTTAACCGATTGACAAGAATAGGGAAGATGGAATAACATGGATGCTGTCTATGAACTAGTTTGGAGGCTGCTGCTGTGAGCTGTAAATGTATTAAATATGTGAATAATTTCCAGATTTAAAATGACTGAATTTAAAAACACGTAAAACACAGTTGTCCTATAGGCCACTTGCTAGGAGTACAGTTGGAGCTTCTGAGAAATAGGTGTTTTTCTGTGGCTTTATATAACATTTCGTCAAGTCTTTGCTGTGGTTTATCTGGAGTACATTACTGTTCTTCTGACATAAGCTGAGATGTTTGCGTGTGTCACCCCATATTTCACTACGTGGAGAATGCATATTGACATTCACTATCTTTGCCTTATTGTTTTTTTTTAAAACAGCACAACTTTATGACTTCATGGAATGGCTCAGGGTTGGGAATAATGTATTTAAGACTACAGAGGGGTGACAAAGAACTTTACGGCCGTTTCTGCTACGCATTAGAAAGACAACTTCCGAAAAGTGAATTTCTTTAAATGGAAATTGATAAATGATAACAAATTATATTCATATTGTGTTCAGTTGAGAAAAGATGCATTATACTTATGTCACATAACATTGGTAACCAAACAACATTGGCCCCCATTGACTTCCACTGTATAGACAGAAAATCAATGAGACATTTCTCAAAATATTTTGTGTGTTATACAGGTTTTGAACACCATGAAGGTGAATAATTGATGATTTCTTAATCAAATCAAGACAAACCAAAACCAAGTTATTTATATTAAATAAACATGACTTTGTCAGAACTGGTATTAAACTGTAACTATATAAAATATTATATAAATAAACATATTATTTTATAATTAATAAATAATTATTAAATTAATAGTTATTTAAAAAACTATTTTGTTTTACTATTATTTATATATTACAGTTACATATAACTACCAGTTCTGACAAAGTCATATTTATTTAATAGTAACATTATTATTATTATTATTATATGGCAACAGTCATAGCTGAAAGTGTAATTTTTTATATATTTAAAAAAAATACAATTAAAAACTAAATAATAAATAAATGTATGTTTTAATTAAAATACTGTCAGTATATATATCTACCAATTTAAAATAATAAAAATAATTGAATAAAGCAGATCACAGGTCCTATATGCTACATCTCAATACAGCTTTCTATCCATGCTGAGATAAACAATAAGTAACTTTTATGCCACAAAACACCTGTTCACCTCACTACCGTGTATATCATTTCTCAGCACCCATAGAAGCCAACTGTCAACTTTAGTTTATGTGTTTATGTTTAGCAGTGAACAGCTGCTATTTAATTTCACCTGTAGGTGAAAGGGTAACAGGGGCTTGTCTAGCAGGCAGGTAACCTCCTGCACATTGGCACTGCCGACTATAGCCGGCGGCTTATTTACAACCGGGCCTGCACTCACTCTCAATCAGTTCAGCCTGACAGGAGACAACCACACACGCTCAAGTTCATGCCTGTCTTAAAACACAGATCTACAGTATATATGCTTACAGCATAGCTCTTGTCATTTAATACCACTGACACGCGTTTATTCATCACAAGACTCTGGAGGGACTGTGGAGGGTTGTTTCTAATACATCTGTGTCTTAATCGTCTTCACTTCTGCGTGTGGTCAAACACAACGCGCGACTGTTCAGGACTTTCTACCCAACGCTGCCAGTCAATTCTTAAAATATAGCTACTGTGAGGTATAGCCGCAAGGCAGAACAGTGAATGAAGTGGGTGGTGGAAACAAAAGTTGTTGTCTTTAGTTGCTTAAGCGTTGGTAAATCAGCCACAGGCTTCTAGTGGTACTTGATAAATGTGCTTTAACCCAGTTTTCTATTTGTTTTGTGTTTCCATTCCATCGGGCTCTTAAGACTTCAGTAAACATCATCCCAAGTAGAAATTGAACTCGCTGAACTCAACACGCTGAGTCGACAGGACTCAGAGCCAACTTTCAGTTCTTGTATATAAGAACTCATCACAGACTAGGCAACAGATTTGTGAGCTTCTCAATGATTGAGCACTGAAGTGACAGACTGAGCGCTCTTCTTTACAGACTATAACTCACTGCTTTGCACAGTACAGAAAATATGCTTGTATTTTCTACATGTATCAATGCTTCTAGCCAGTAAGAATAGATATAATAGACAAATGAATGATTCTGGTTCAACCTAAAGGAAAGTTCATCCAAAAATGAAAATCATTTACTTAACTGACTTTTTCTGGAGAAAACAAAAGAGATTTTAAAGAATGTTGCCACCAATGACTTCCATTGTATGGACACAAAACCTCTCCAAAATATCTTCTACTGAAGAAAGAATCACATACAGGTTTAAAATGAATAAACAATTAATTTTTGGGTGAACTGCTGAAATGGTTCAGGTTAAATTGAAAGCTCCTACTGGTAACTACAGTAAATAAATACAAATATGCTACAAATAATTCTACTTACTACTTTAAAACTACTTTCTCACTATATCACTATACAGCGCCCCTTTGACACTTTTTCCAGTCAACTTCGGACATTCTACTAACTAACTTTTCAACTTTATGTCACCTAACTCGCATTAGAATATTAGTAGTGTGTTGCAGTTAGGCTTAGTAGAAATAGTTGTCATAAACTTGATCAAAATCAAGTGTTAACAGATGTTAAGCAGACTTATACTCAAATGAGAGTTAGTTGACAAAATTTGCAGTTACTTCGTTGAACGTCTCAAGCGGACACACATTCATTCTTCATAACTATGGTAACCAGGATTTATTTTGCCCCACACTAAGCCATGCCACAATTGTAGTTATTACTGTCAATTATGACATTTCTTACACAACATTACATACACGTCATTGAGGTATCGACCTCCTGCTGTAATATCACATTTTAATGACACACACTGAGAGGTGCGGTTGGGTAACCACATTAACCCCGGCCCCCCTATGTTGGGAACTAGGAGGTCTCGATCTACCTTAGCCTGTGATTCACTACATCTACACTACTGCTCAAATGTTTAGGGTCACTTGAATGAAAGGTTTTTCACCTTGTTGTTGAGCTGATCTGAGAAAAAAATATAAAAAAGACCCTAAACACAATGAATAAAACACACCCACATCTCTTTTTTTCCTTCTTGAGTCAAGTGTTTACTGGCTGTAAGTACAGGAAGCTGATAGATCTGGGTTGGAGATGTCGCTGGCACCAGTTGGCATGGTTGGCACTGAGCGGCCCATCAACAGCGCTAGAGTTTGCTTTGGATACTGTCAATATTAAATATCTCCCACCATAGACCAATGCTGTTTTATAATAAGTGACAATAAGAAATGTTTTTGGCCCAGACACAGGTTTTTTGTCAAGCCTGAATCTAATGACAGGCAGGTACGCAGCGTACAAATAGTACTGGCAGGAGAAAAGTGTGAAGCTGTCTACCTATTTAGCTAAAGAGAGAGAGACAGAGGAAGACAGACAGACAAATATAAAATAGAGAGAGAGAGACACACGCAGGCAGGCAGCCAAACATATAGAGGGACAGACAAAGAGAGAAAGACAGACAGATATATAATAGAGTGATAGAAAGAGAAAGACAGGCAGGCAGGCATGCAGACAGATATATTGATAGAGACAGATATATAGCCAAACAGACAGAGAGGCAGATATATGATTAGATAATAAGAGAAAGACAGACAGACAAATCTATATTCAAAGACAAACAGAAAGACAGACGCAGGCAGACACAGACAGACAAATATATAGATATAAAGGGATTGCACATACTAAGAAACAACTGTATTGTATAATGCAATGTAAGTCACTATGGATAAAAGCGTGCAGATCGATATATAATTAGAGACAGAGAGATTTACCTACTTTGACACAAAAGGAGAAAGATACGGGTGAACGGACAGATAGACAGACAGATATGGTAGATTTCTACCTACTGAGCTAAAGAGACAGACAGAGAAAGAGAAGCAAAGATGGAAAGACAGACTGTTTTTTCATTCTGGAACTTCTTGTCTCAGTGTTTTTTTATATGGCAGTCGTTCTTGTTTAATCCAGGGTTAGTGGTTGTGTGCATATGAATGTGGGAGTGTGTGTAGTGGGTGTGGTGAAGTCATCAGGACAGGGTCACTGGCACACAGCAGAGAGACACAAGCGTGCCCAGTACTTCCGTCGGACACAAGGTTTAGGGCCAGCCAGAGGAATGCACATTTTTTCAACTCTCTCTCTTTTTCAGCTCTGTGCAACCCTTCAACCCAAACACCAGTGCTTTATTTAGTGCATATTTACAGTGGTTCCATCCACTGAGATCCGCGCTGGTATTCTGTCCGTGGCAAAGAAAATAGGAGAATCTGCCAAACGGGAAATTTCGCTAAAGCTTTATACACCCAGATAGTGATTTGTTTAGAGAGCAGCTGTTGAAGTTCACCTGGAATGTAGTAAAAATCTTTTTAAAGTGATTAAACACATCCTGGTTTGTGTCGGTTATAATGTCGTCTGAAATATATTTTCCATTAAGAAACGTTTTTCTTTGTTGCTTAACCCAAATTTATGCATCACAATTCTCCACTGACTCGAAAACAAAGTTCGGATGCAGAGCCCATCTGTGCATCTCACTCCCTTTCCGGTCATGATCTGAATATTTTAGGTGTAAATTCCACTCAGAACGTGGTTTTATTAAATCCCATATCACGAAGTTCATCCGACTCAAACATAACTTTAAACTTCCTCCCCGGTTCAAAAAGAGCATTTATTGAAACCAACGGCTTGTTTCAGACGTCAGACATCTGAAACATTAACATGTATGACTGTAGAACTGTTAACATTTAGGCAGCTTCTATAAACTACTTTACATGGGACAACAGACTCACAGTTCATAACAAAGCATTATTTCACATGTAAAGATGCCCAGACGATTAAACAAAACTCCTAAAGACACAAACTGCATTGTATGGTCATAATAGTAATTCATGTTTGTGCCGATTCGCATAAATCATCTCAAGAATCAGGTGCTAAAACAATGCAGCATATGCAAATACAACACAATTTATTTGTATGCCCAAAATACATCTGTTTATTGTTTTTTAGCAAAAAGCATGTCTAGGAAAATTGCTTTCTTTTATTCATGCCAATTACAGTGACTGAAGCTCTCTGCACTAATGTGATACACAATGCTTATACTCTTCACCACATGCGTTTTGATGAAAGACAGGTGCCTAAGTCCAACACTTCATTCATTTTTGGATTTTCTTTGTTGTTTCCATCAAAGCAACAGCTTCGACAGTGGAAAGGGGAATGGTTATTTTAATGAGCTCTCTGCATTTGTTGCGACAGTCTTTTCTTTGTTGTTGTTCTGGAGGACATATCATCTGCATAATATTGCTATTGCTGGGCTGCGACAATGACAAGCATCAGGATATCTGATTTGAAAGGCCATTTTGCTGTTTCTGGATCAGTGCCTAGCATTTGTGTACCCTCGGCGTGACCCTGGCACGGCAGCAGCGTTGGGAAGACGCTTTTGAAATTGTAGTTTGTCAAACTGCAAGCTTCTCATAATTTAAGAGTTAAAGGAAAAAATGAACACTCTCTCATTCCAGATGAGACAGTAAGTAGAGAGGACAGGAAATGGTGGAGAGAGGGGAACGGGTTCGGCAAAGGACATCGAGCCGGGATTCGAACTCAGGTCGGCATCTGCGCATTGGCATCACACTTCGGACACGTATCGGCTCTGACAGACAGACATATTTTATACTAAAATATATCTGCCTTTTTATTTTTATTTTATCACATTATTGGCATATTCAAAATTAGAGCTTGTTCTGGTTTTAATGACTACATTTTTAACAAAGGATGTTAAATATTAACACATTGTTTGTGTTATGCTATTTAACACATTATGTGTCATTATCACAAAATGCGTTGTCCCAGAAATAATACAAAGATGTGTTAAGGACCAAATGTTGTTGTTGTTTTAACACAACCATGTTTAGCATATATTTACCTTTTTACACTGTTTGTTTGTGTTTGTCTGAAGAAATGAAGGCACATTTGGAATGACATGATGGTTATTTTGGTATTTCTTTAAGCTACAGTCAAGCAACCCTTTGAAAAATACTTCTGCTTAAGTCTCATCTGCATCTTAAATATTTCTCCTGAGAAAAAGAGCCAGAACTCTCACAAATGTCTCCATTAGAGTTTCAGAAAAGATCTCAACAATGTCTCAAACTGAGCTCAGATTTGTGAGGCCTGCAATCAAAAGTCAATATTATTGAAGATCTCGATATGAACTCGGCTATTTCTCATCACATTCACCCAAACCTAGATAATTCGATATATTTAACCAGAAAACCTTAGGTAAGTCAGTCCATAACTCTGCACTTCAACAAAGTCTAGTTTGTGCCATGGTACTAGCTATTACCATTGAGCAGGAGGGACGCAAACCAACCGCCTACAGTAGACACACAAGAAATGGTTCACTCGCACGAGAGGGGCGTAACTGGAGATTTCACCCCATTAGTGTGATGAAGCTTCATCCAGGGCAGAGGACAGCTGTCTCTGTGAGGCTGACTTCCAGCTCGTGTGTTACCGGATGGGCAGTGAGATTATATACAAACATGCCCCTCCTCTGATGCCTCTCTGGGGGAAACTTTCATCGTGTGATAGCATCACAAGCAAACTCAGACTACAGGGATGGGTTTGACAATTAAATGGATATTAAAAATTGACCTTATTGTTTACGCTTTCACGCTGCCGGCACGCTCGCCGAGAGTGACCCAGAAGAGGAGAAACTGCCACCCATAAGTATTTTAATGGATGATGTCATGGTGAAGCTCTGAGAATAGCCGGAATAGCATTAAAATTGCATTAAAGAAGCCAGACGGTTTCGCTGTTGCACATAGCTGTCTGTTGCCACACAGTCGAATACCTAATGCCACTTAAGCCTACCGCGCACATGAAATAACAGCCTGGAATAGCTTTTCAAATGTCTTTTCAAGGACATTAGGTTTTTTTTTTACAGAAATTAAATCAACTGGAATAAGAGATGTTGAACATGCAACAACTTTATACATCTTGACACCTTTAATCTGTGGTCCTTCAGTATATCAAATTAAATGAATTAATGGTTATGTAGTACAAGCCTGCTGTTAAAAAACAAAGAAACCCAATTGAAACATGACAGAAATTCTAATGGTTCCATTAAAATACCATTATTTTGTAGTGTGTTTTGGGCATTATTCCAAAAGGATTTAACATCCGACCAATAGAATCCATCACATACAACTAGACACCATTATAGTTTCCATTAAAACCAATACAATTCCCTTTTAAACCATTACAACTATAATGGTGTCTACTGGTATGTGATGGATTCTACTGGTGGGTCTATGTTTTATTTCAGCAGTTATCTTGAGAAAATAGCTTTTCTGCATATTTACTGTAAGTCAATTATGTGCTTTTATGAGGCGTACTTATGACAGATAATATTTCTGACTTCACAACATAATTTTCCTCTTTCCCAGGTCAGTTCTACTTGAGTCTCACAGCGTTAAAAGACACAAGCCCTGTTCCATGTCAGTATCCTTTACTAACTGGATTTGCAATGCAATTGAAAGTGCAGCCTCACTCGTCCAGAAGAAGATAATATAATCCCTCTGCTTTGTTTCTGGGGCTCGGGTTCATGGGAAGAGGGCAATGCCAAAGCAGAACTGGCCCAGAGACAAGACTCCCCGACTCCCCTCTGCTCGACTGCTCTGCTCCTCTAACTTCACACGACGCACCTGAGTACACAGATTTATACTCGACGCTCGCTGGGTCTGGAATATTCAGTTCAGTGCACGCTGACATCATTACAGCGGTTTAAAAAGAAAGAACGGGCCTTGAAATAATCTATCTGCTCTGTTCCTGTCTCAATACTCTCAGATTATCATCTCTATTTGGATCCAAGCAAGCTGCCTACATAGAAAGCATCTTAACTGAAAGCCATCATAAAAATAATGTAATAGTGCTAAATTTCCCTTTAAGGCAAGAAAGTTGACTGGGGTATTACCAGAATTACCACAATTTTCTTTTGAACACAAGAACAGTTCTTATATGCTCAATAGGGGGGAAATAAAATCACCAAAAATCTTGTTACCTGGAAAAAAACAACAAATTAATTTCTCAGCAACATGTATCTTGATTTAAGATGTGTACAAGGAAAAACAAATACTAACAAAAAATTAATTTTCTCCACTTTATGTTTCAATTTATGTTTATAATAAAGTCAAATCATAACCGTGTCGTCTGTTTTACTTCATTGTACATATCTTAATGCTAGCTTGTGTCTATTGTCATCGCATATATAAACCATCATGACTTATGCCAAATATCTTGTTCATAAAACTTTCAAATCATGATTTGGGAGTCTCTGTTCATTTTAAAGTGCGCTATTAAAACCAAGGTAGCCGGGACTCTGTGTTCTGAATGGTTCCACAGCAGTGCACATAGAAATTTATGACCTGAAAATAACTGTTCTAGTGAACAACCATGGTGTTCCCTGGTCAACAACTAACCATGACCATAATTTAATGCAGTACCTGCCGAATAAGTCAAAGATGCAATAACACGTCAAGCCAACTAAAAGATAAAATATATCGGAAAATCGAATGAATGCAGAGCTGTGGATTCAAACACAACAGCTCTTCTCCAAAACTTTGTAAACCTTCTTAGTACCGCCTATAAAGAGCAGTTGCTTTCTAAGGTAGCATCCTAACCAAAATGAATTCTCATAATTGATGTAAATGCAGCAACATTAATGTAACAGTAAGTTTACATGCCAAATTAGCATGACCCGTGTAACGCAAAGTATTAGTTGTACAAAGACCCCATCAGCTTTGGACAGCATGACAGCTTTTTCGCGCAGGTGTTTCGTTTTTCCAGAAGCCAGCACAATATTCCCAGTGCAATAACGTGACTGAACAATGGCATGAAACGCGAGATGCCTTTGCTTACAGGTTGCTGTGGCGACAGAGGATGCAGTCTTCCCAACAGGCGATTCATTTGGCAAATGTGACTTCCCCCAGGAATACGGTATGCAATCTACGTACAGAACGGGCACTCTTATCAGATCATGTTAGGCTGGAATTGCAATAAAAGCCTTTTACAAAATATCTTACGTCTGCTACTTGCGTCATATTTTAATTGTATTCCATCACAGTTGTATTAGAAAAGGAACTGCAAAAATAAAGTTTTAACAAATGTTAAACATCTGACACCTTTATTGAACTAGTGTTGTTATCTTTGCTCTAATACAGACTTGGATTTTGTTCCAACCTTTTCCAAACACCGAGATAAATGAATATGTGTCCATCTTGGAAGTGTGGTTTTCGACTTGTCTATGCGCTACTTCAATAAAGGATTGTGGGATTCATCTGGACGGCAAAAATCAAAAACAAAATGTCCTTTATTTATAATTATATTTCAGAAAGCGGCATATTTATACAGTTAAATGGAGAAGACCTCAGAGATGACAGTCACACAAAAGACTTTATGTGAAAGAAGCAAAGATGCATGAAAGTTGTGAAAAAAATGTCCTATTCCATGTTATTTATATTTCTGAACTGATCCAAAACATGAATACTTTTCTTTGCACTATTCAAGATCTGCAAACATTGCATCTTTTTTATCATTTTGACCAGTTTGTCTTGTTTCAAATTTCTGCAAATAAATGCAAAATATTCATTTGGAATTTGAAAGAATTGTTGTTACTAATTCACAGAATGAAACAACAATTAACATTTTATTTAAACACGTATCTATAAATAGTAACCTAAAAAACGAAGAGGTTTCTTCCTTTTTTCACGGTTGGATGCATAGAACGTTGGCAACTGTGCTGTATTCAGCATCTCATTGTAAATAATTGCTCAAACTCTAAATTGTCACATATATCCATTATTTAATTAGCTCTGATTTGTCCTGTTGTAAACCTTGAACAAACAAAGCCTCCAGCATAATTTCATTAATCTCGGCTTCATCCCTGTACGAGTTATTGAAAAGAAACTGCTATCGTGGTGAGTCATAGTTTACAAAGTAGAATTCTGGCCAAGGTCCAGAGCGTACTGGGTTACTGAAGTGTGAGTGCTGAGCTTGGTGCCAGTTCTATTGTTCTGTAGCGTGGAAGGATGAGGGCGAATCTAGAACAAAAGACAGGCTTCTTTCTCAGGCCCACAGACATCAGCTTCTGGCAGGATACTGTATCTTTAGGGGTGAATTGAAGGTGGCTTTGCTTTAGACTTCTCAAGAAGACTTTCTGTGCCTTTTTATGAACTGTCACATTTAAGGTGTGAACTTTCAATCGGACTTGAACACTGGATGAGCCAAATTCTGAAGTTGATAAACATACACCTGTAACCACATAATATGACTGATGTTGCATACACTTAAACAGGAATGCTGTTTATTCTGATCGATTATATTATTAAATGTAAATACTGATAGCATATTAGAGCATTTTATCATGTAGCTGTTTTGGTTTTGCTTTTCTGCTACACTTTTCCCTGCTGGCCAAAGTCCAAAATCTTCCAAACTTTGTCCCTTAAAATATTCAAAAAGCAAATCAACTGCATCTTGTCAACTTGACAGTAAAATATTCTTTAAAAGACTTTACTTTTTTAAAAGACAATTTTTTCCTGGTATTGCATCTAGCAAAAAAAATTCATGCTTCAAGTCGCTTTGGATAAACGCACCTAAACGACTAAAATAAAATCCATAATACAGTCATGACACAAAAAATGTAGCATATCGCAGAACAGCACCCATAGCGACTCATTATTTTTGTCGCATGGCAACATGTTGTTATGTCAGGGACTGTATTCAGGGTTCCCACGCCTTCTGACCAAGGAACTTCAACCAATTCCCAATGACTTTTCCGGTGATTTGGAGAACGGATAAGCATTTTATAAAAATCGTTTTATATACTCATAAAGAGCAAAATCTGTGCACAACTAGAGCTGCATAGAAAACCTGCTGACTATTTAAGATCAAATTAGGCCTGCAAATCACATTTTATCTCCCACAATTACCTGAAAAAACACGAGCACAACGTGAGCATATTGAGAAGAAGGATGTTGCTAAGTAACTTGTTTTCTGTCTGCTCGGGAGCAAACTTACACTTACTCAGTGTCAAAGTGTCTCTCAAAAAGACTGACGACAGCGAGGCTGATGAAAGAAACAGCTCTGGGCCAAAATTCTCAGTGGAAATCCAGCATATATTTGACAGATGACCTCCGCTCTGCCAGCTTGATATGTTAAGATAATAAAACACACAGAGTGTGTCTGCCACAGACAACTAGAGCTTGGCGATATGACAGAATACCAAATATTTATACACATTATATTGATTATTTTATATTACCTAGAATCCATCCAAATAAAAAAGACTTACAGATATCCTCTCCTGGCTGTTTAGGGAGCAGGGTTGCGTGGCGTAAGCTTCAAAATACCTGCGATGCCGCTCTATTTTTAAAACGTGAACCGCAACGTTCATTTAAACACTTAAATCTGCCTTTTCGCGCCGTTTCTCTCCTAAACGGATGAACTCGGATGAAATGATGATTCAGTGAGTCATTCATCAAGACACTTGAATAAATCAGCCGTTTTGAATTTATTGGTTGAATGGTTCACTGACCGCCACCTACTGGCCGTGAAAATATTCAAGTGTACTTTACTAAAATTCATATACGCTAGTAGATATTAAAGTATGCTACAGTATTTTCTACAATTTATCCATTTACTACAGTATCGTAAGATATATTTATTGTACCGTGACAACCCTGTTGGAGAGCAGTGAACATGGACAACAAACATATGTAATGCACGTTGAATAATACATTTGAGACGTCTCCACAACTATCGACAAAGAAAAGTAAGACAAGTCAAAGCTCGATGAGCTTCTTTCACAAACCCGCTTGCGACAATGATGTTGTCATGTCTAAATATTAAGATTATAAATGATTGGAGACTGTACGTAAACCATTGTAAATTATTGAGAAATGTAAATGTAAGTTGTGCTTTTTATACAGCGCAATGCAGCATCCATATATGTCTAAAGCAGTGAACACTACATAGGGTCCCTTTGTAGTGCACCCTACACATAAGAACATACTTAATGAATTGCATCTTTTGTTATTGGGCTTCATGTCTGATTTGTGTCCTGTCTGTCTGTGAACAATGCCCCCTATGTAGTGTTCCCTGCTCCATACACACTCGACAAGGGACACCTGTAAATCAGGTTGCAATAACAAAATTAAGTTATGAGTAATGAGCCGAATCAGTGTAGAATGATCAACTTTTCCACGCATTTGTTCAAATCCACAATCACAAAAACACATCAGAGTCAGTGTACATGCCTTAAGCGATGCGGCCCGCGTGTATCTGCATTGCTGCCCTGTTTAACGTAAGCTTGACTACTGCTTAGCAACAATGCTTTAAAAACAAACAGACTTGATGGAAATGATCCCAAAACCTGTTATCAAGCCCTAGTTTTCACACACTTAAAGCCCATTCTGCTCGGCCCCATCACTCGCCATGTACTACTGAGTGCTGAGAGCCCGCGGTCTCAGCTTTCCAAAACACCTTGTCCACAGACAGACCAAGACCAGCCATGTATCACAATAACACGAGATGAGCGTCTTTAAGTGAGTTCTTGTCCCATCCCCACACATATGCAGTCGCCAGACTCAATGAAATTTCTGCTTTCTTGCCCAACAGAATGACAGTAGGAAGGCTTTGAGAATGCATACTGCTGTATATTTACAGGTTATACTTCAGTTTCTTACACCATAAAGAAACAGGCTGCACATTAAAACCAACTGTGCACAAATAGATTTAGCTGAATGAGTAAATTCCTTCTTTAGATATTAAAATATTATTTCATATATTTATGTTTGCATGAGGTACACTTACTGTATAAGGCCTGCCATGACCATTTCTGACAGTGTTTACATAGACTTAAATAATAGACTGCTATCACTGTCTATTATTTAAGTCTAAGTAACAAAAAATAGGTTTATTCACGTGTGCTATTAGAATACTTCTTTTACACACAAAAGTAATGAAGTACACTTTTAGTGTAAATTTGATGTACTTTTCAGAAATATACTTTATGTATGTCAGCTTCTACTTAAAAAGTTTAAAAAATAATACCTAAATAATAAAAGACACAGAAGTTTAAAATGGAAAAAGTAATATATGAATAATAAACTATAAGTAGAATATAACCATACTTTTTAACTATAGTTTATATTGTGCACTTTCATAATCTAAAATTTTGTACTTTGTACTACAAATATTTAACTAGTAAACTATAAGTTCACTTGTAGTATAGTTGCAGTCCAAATGCAAAACATAGTTGTAAACTAGTTGTGTACTCAAAGTTTACTACTATTATACTCCCATAAAACATATAAAAGTATAAAAATAGAGTTAATTCAGTCCAGAGTAGTATTAAAATAGCATATTTACAAGTATACATAATTAAAATATACATATTTTTTGTAAGGGGTTGTGAACTTTCGACCTCTTTAACCTGAACTTCCTGTTTAATATTTTTAACAATACACAAAAAAAATCTGCAAAAAAATCTGCCAATGGGGTAAGAAAAAAAATTTGAATTAAGTACACTAAATTCAAGATTATTTATCTTACCCCATTGGCAGATTTGCTTGTTTGCTTGTTGTTTGCTTGTTTAGGCACAATTTTACTTATTAATTTTACCAAGTAAGAAAGCGATTTTTCGCAGTGTAGTTTTTATCCAAAGGTTAACCTGTGAGTCCTCATAACATGACTCTTTTAAATGAGCACTGAACGCAACCTGCTCCACAAATATTTTGTAAAAAAAGGTTAAAGAGGTCGTATTAAATATATACTATCGCCCCTAAAGTTGATGTCTAAAAGCATCGCAGCGTCGAAAATCTCTCTTTGGGCTCTTGTAAATGCCTCTGAGATAGGATGTGAGAAATGTCTGAATAGCCTCCGAGAGAAAGTGCAGGTCCTTTTCGCAAATGCGCAACACAAATCACGACGCTGCCGAGCAGAAGGAAAAGCACTTTTCTTCACCTCACCATCAACCCTGGAATCCTGCTCCTTTTCCAGATGGCCAAACACACAGCACGAAGCCTGTTTCCGCCAGCACCTCCAGCTGTCCGGCTCTGCTGCGGGGGGAGCGACAACCATCGAGCTGCTCACAGGAGACCAATCCACAGGTCAACAGAACTTTCTGTCCATTCTTCTGCGAACAACTTAATTGTTTTATTATGAATAGAAGAGGGTCTCGTGTCCTTCCAGGGCTTACGGTGGTCATGGTGTTGATTTGGAGGAATCTTATCCGGGGGACGTATGTGATGCTCTGGAGGTCAAAGGTTACACAAACACGCTATATACTGCACATTCATTCCTGACTTTAAACTTCATCTGCTGTTACTGGAAAACAAAGAAAAGAAAGTAACAAGCCCACATAACCGACCACATTAATATGCCATCCAGACGAAAGCATGTAAGAGCGATGTATGACCTCGCACAGTTTTAATTCATTGACTCGCAGGAATTCGCCAAGCAGAAAACATGCAAATGAAAAGGATTTGGCTTGGTGCGATCGTTCTTATTTCGGAGCGAGGCGGAACGCGTTGCGGTCTCAACTTAATTTCCTGAGGGTGCAAAAAAGACGGCGTCATTTCTGAGCTGTCACGAGTATTTGAGAGTCTAAATGGGGCAATACACAGATTACTGTATGTTCTCTTTTCAATCTGTAATGCGTGCAACCTCACGGTGCCTTATGAAAAGTCCAAGTGTTTTATGAACACAATGGATCCCAATTACAAGGTTGGGCGAGGTGGAACTGTGACCCCACGTGTTCACTGGCATGGAAGAAATCCACTCAGTAACGCCAAAAATGCAAGGAGGTCTGACACTTTGGGTAGGCACCCATAATGTACGGTTGTCTTCTGTCTGGTCTATGAATGCCTTCCACATATAGTAGTCAGACCATTAATACAGCTGGAATAATACAAACTATTTGTAGGGATAGTTTAGCCCCCCAAATAATTTACTCATCCACATCCATTTTTTCATGGTGGAAAACAACATAAAATATTTTAAGGAACGTTTCAGTGGTTTTCAGTTGTCAATTGGGTTCAATCTTCATAATCATTCTGCATAAGGAAGGCTGAGAAAATCATGAATCATAAAATTTTCATGTTTGAGTGAACTATCCCTTTAAATGTTTTAATGGTAAACCCAATAAAACATGCATACTGCATTTGAAATCTGAATTAAAACTAGTAATATATGGACCTAAATGGCATTTACACATAAAATTATGATTATTATTTTAGCTAATTTAACACATAGAGGTGAAGGGGATGGGAATTATTAGAAAAAAATCTAATCCTGACTGGGGTTGCCTTAATTCATGCATTAAAGGGTTAAAAATCCCTGTTATACTTTCAGCATCTTTAAGCAGATTTGATTCTCAAATTTTAAAAGACAGAAAAGGTCTATTGGCTAGTTAAAGTTCTGCATTACCTAACTTTCAGACACTTTACCTGCAGTGCAACACCATCTATCCCACAATCCCCTCCGTATGCCTGCAGCTCAGCTCATGCTGTCAGTGCACACGTACAGTGTAAAACACATGGGGGAAATTGCATCAATCTGCTTATCAGACAGTTCTACAAGGAAGAGCATGACATGATGTTACGCAGGATTTCAGAGCTGATGTGCTCCTCCGTGAGACATGCAGATAGTAGCACGGGCCACATGCCAACTATTTAACAAATGAGCTGTCAAACTCAACATTTTTCTCCATGTCCAGTCACTATATTTTACCAGGGGTCTCGTCTGCATGTGTTTCCAATCCGAGCTTTTAAAAGGAGATGTGATCCATCCTTAAAAACCAAGTGCCGTTTCATCGGCGTACATTAACCGCAGGAAAAATTGCAGATTTCAGACCGCTCTTTATCACACAAAAGCAATATTTGCTTATCACGGTAATTACGCTAAAACGTCCTGGATGATGCCAAGCTATTTAAGAGCATTTTCTGGGGTTAAGAGTGCATTGTATTATTTTTTGTCGCTGGAACGTGATTCTAAGCAGTGGCAGCGTGCAAGATTGCGAGCCAAACGTCTTAAAGACGAGCTCAATCCTTCCACCAGTGAATGGGCAAAGGTCCCAGGAAACAGCTGCTGCGGGATGCCTCATTTGGAGGTTAAATAATTGTCTCCAGGTGTTCGACCTCTATGTGAAATCCAAATCTTTTAACAGTCCACATTATTCATGAGAATTACGCCTCGAAATCCACATTACGTCTTATCTCGGGGTGAGATAAATAAAAGAGTGAGATACTGTTACTTCTTGGTTTGTCAAGCAAAGCGTGTTTGAGAGAAAGTACTTTCGGTCGCGAGGGACATGAACCATTTAAACAAACTGATTCACTGACTACCAAGTCTAAATAGTTTGCTACTGTAAATATATGGTTTTGAAGAGAAATGCATATATGCTGTATGAATGCTTTTCCAAACCTGTATGACTTTCTTTCTTCTGCAGAACACAAAAGAAGATATTTTGAAGAATGTTGGGAACCAAACAACATTGAACCCCATTGACTTCCATTGTATGGACACATTTCTCAAAATATCTTCCTTTATGTCCACAAAATAAGTGTCATATACAGGTTAAAATCATTATATAAAAAGAATCATTTTAGAAAAGTTTAAATCATTTATTTATTTATACAATTTCGATATATCGTGCAAACCCTACTGTTTTGAATACAGTGTCGGGCTACTGTACTACTCAGTTACACGTCCCCCAATGAAGGCATATGTCAATGCGTTTCATTTCAATCGTTTTTGGGTGCTAAAGGGTGCTGTGTGGGTGTCTCGACATGTGAAGACAGGTTAAGCGCATGTGAGGGTTCAGGACATGAGGGGGTTGGAAACATTAATGAGAAAAGTTCAACAAAAGTCCAACCTCAGATTCGATCGTCGGCAGGCGTACAAAAGGACCGAACGCGCACAAAGAGCACGGCGAGGTAGGAAGTTCAACACTTCAGTTTTCTTGGGTTTGAACTCCCAGCTTCTTCACACAGACCCATTTACCTCTTTTTAATCGAGCTGAGGGTAGAATAATCTGCAGGGAATACTCAATGAGCTACTTCAAAAGACCTGTCTTCCTCACATCTTACTTAGTGAAGAACTAAAGCAGATCAGCGTCGAGTGAGCCATCTGCACGGACAGTCGCTAACAGCACGGAACGTAAGACAAAGTTGCTTATCAAAGCGGGAGATGAGTGTGAAATCAATTTGGTCACCTACGACCTCCTTTGGCAGAGGGCTATTGTCACTCGAGGCGACCGGGAGCGTCGGCTCGACCGGCTGCGCTGCAGGGTTAAACCCCTTTATGTAACAAAATAATGCGATTGTGGAGAATCTTTCTGTGTGTTATGTCACTTATCTTGCCGTGTTGTGACGTTCTACTGACAGGCCGATCGAATCACAATCTTTTCCCTCTCTCTCTCTCTCTCTCTCTTCCAATGTTTCAAAAGTTTAGGATCACTTGACTGAAATATATAAGCATACTGTTACAGTACAGCTTTCAATCTTATTTTCTAAATTCAAGTCAAATGGTGGCTACTTTGAAGACACTAAAACATAACATAGCTTTGATTTGTTTTATAACGTAATACTCATCATATTATTCTACAATATTAAATAGGAAAAATATGAATGAGGAATAAATATGCGATCCTAAACTTTTAAAGTATTTTAAAGTTAGTGGATACGTTTGGCTTCTACGTCAAGTCATTTCCTGATCATCTCACAACCTTAGTTTCTCTCTCTCTTGCTCTTCCAAGCGACGTTTAGCCAAAATATGTTTCATGTGTACATTTGACTCACCACAGAGGGAGATAAATACATCATTTAGCTATGAAAATATAACTGAGGAATCTCACAAATACTTCCCCAGGCTTTGGAGCAGGCAATGCCACGTCGTGGGGCCGAGCCGAGTTCCTCATACTCGGGTTTATTGGTCAGGGTCTGGCTCTCCTCCAAGGCATCCATGGGTAACGTCCTCCTACATGCCCAGACGTTACACAGCCTGCCCTGGCTCTACATATCTCACGGTTAAGGACGATCAATTTCAACACTGAATATAAAGATGAGAGATTGGAGCAGCCTTGTTCGTGAAATTGTTCAGGAAAAGTTGAAATTGTCCTCCGAAGGACGTTTCTTGCCAGGTCTTGGTGACCTGACCTTATTCGTGTTCTCCTAGGCTTGAACCCCAGAGCGGCCTGCGGCTATCAACGGGACATGTGTGTAATGTCATTTCGAATGGATTTTTAATGCGAAGAGCCACAATATCAACAATCCCAGTTCTCGAGAGAGAGAGAGAGAGAGAGAGAGAGAGAGAGGGAGAGAGAAAACTATTTCGAACGCTCTGGTATGAGGTTGGAAGGCCAGTTGGATTGTGTATCATATTGGTCATGCTAAAGACAGCAGCTGCAAAATTACAGTAGCTCGCTTCCACCACAACTGACTGAGTTACACAACAAGCAATTAATCAGAGGTTAACCCGACAAACCTCACAGAGGACCTTTAATTTCATGTACCTAAAAAACACCATGCACAGAAAAGATTTTCTGAAAGTATGTTTACAATATGACTATGCCAAAGATTTTCTCATGAGTATGTCGAAATGCCTCCGCATTACTAAATTTAAAAAGGATTGAAAATTAGACAATTTTTTGTTTACATGCATAACAATGGTTATTTATTTATTTTACAATAAAAAAGCACAGGCTTTGTGAATGATTATCTGTCAACGGGTAATGTAAAATAGTTTAGATTATGTCTATATAACTTTAGCTAAAGTCATTTAAGTTTTGTTCGGTTCAAGAAGACATAGAGGGGAGCCGCAGTTGTTGTTGTTGTACGATTAGGAGATCCTGAAATGTTTTGAATAGTAATAGTAATCATATATATATTTTTATACCTATCAATACAATTAAAGTCATTTCCTTTATTGGCAATGAAAACAACTTTAATATAAACATCGGAGCCTGAAAAAAAGCCATTTTAGAGGAAAAATGTCAGGTGGCACTTTTGCATATAGTCTTCATATATGTTTACATACACACACACACACACACACACACGCACATATATATCAGCATTATGCATTTAAAGTCAGGTGGTGATATATATATTCACTTCTGGGAAACATGTAAAAAAAATAGCTTTTATAGGTTGTTACTAAATAAAAAAATGATATTTAAACAAAAAAACAAAAATTTAAGCTTGTCACCCAGTCAAAGAGACTTTTAACTGTATGGGGTTGACTTCTTGAGCATCAGGGAATGTTTGTATTATTTGTGAGTGGCCAAGTATGTCTCCAGACCTGAACCCTATTGAGCACCCATAGGGCATCCTCAAGTGGAAGGTGGAAAAGCACCATGTGTCTAACATCCAGCAGCTCTGTGATGTCACTATGGAGTGGAAGAGGATCCCAGCAACAACCTGTACAGCTCTGATGAATCCCATGCCCAGGTAAAAATGGTGCTCACACAAAATATTGTCACTTTGGACACAGTTTTGACAATAATGGCTGTATTAAATTTATAACTTGTACTGCTATACAAGCAGCACATTGCCTACTCTAAAATATATACAGTTTTCATTTCTATAGTATTGTCCCTTGAGAAGATTGTTGCTAAAATGTGAGGGGTGTACTCACTTTTGTGAGATACTGTATATACACGTCTATATATTTATTCACTACTCCTGTTACAAAGCTCAGGTTTCCATTACACGTTGACTAAACTAATTTCATCAACTGACCCACTTATTAAGCTTGTTTAGTTTAACTAAACAATCTTAATAAGTGGGTGAGTTGATTCTTTTGTAAACTTAGACATGGCCAAACACTATTGATAATGGAGTTCTCAGAGACATCGAAGACAGGCCTCCCTGGTGTCAAGTGAAGGATTAAAGAGTTTTCCCTCCAAACACAATCCACAACCAAGAACACGACAATGGAAGTATGACATCACCTTCATTCCCGGGCCGTTCTTTTACTTCTAGTGAGGAAACACTTAATAGCAGATTGAGTGTCCGCTTAACATAAACTCAAGAGTGAAACTAAAAAATATCGTCTCAAATGTTCCTTTCAGCTGTGGTTTGGAGATTTGCCATGACAACAACAGGTTATACATCTGTGGGATTACTGCAGCTTTCCTCTCGCTGTATTGAAAGCGAAACCGTTGAGCACCGCCACGGTCCAAGGGATCATCATGCAAATGGCACATTATTTTATCTAAGGCCAGTTTATTGAATGCTTTTCAGTTTTCTTTTGCCATCATCACCACTGTGCGCTTCTTTTGTATGACTATATTCCAACATAGCATGGCATTATGTTTCAGCTTAGCTTTATAAAGAGTCAACAAGCTCATAAGAACTTCATTGAGATTTCTGCTGAAATCTGTCAATGGCTCCAGAATCCAGAGTCTAACCTTCGCATTTCATAGCAAACAGATGTACATTAGCACTAAATGTTATTCTATGCTTGAAACATGAGTTCTCAAGAGTTCTTATTTAAGAATCAAGTCTCAGATGTTTTTCCTAAAACTGCTAAAGACAAAAAAGGCACAATTGAAGAGTGTGTAAATGAATGTAGATTGTATAGCTAAAAATTTGGGTAAATTTGATTTGATTTCATATTTATATCTTTAATAATATTGACTTCAGTTTGAGACATTGTTGAGATCTCGATCTCTAGACTCTTTCTCATGATAAATATCTGAATCTATCTACAGTAGGAGATATTTAGATATCTAACCTCTGATTATCTAGGTAAAATAAGAGAGACATAAAGAGATCTCATTATGTGTAAACATAAAAAGAATCTAAGGTCAGAGTTCAGCAAACTTGAACTTTGGGATAAAAGGTCAATAAAAGGAATCCTGAATGAATGAGTCCAAAAAGCTCATTCACATGTTAAATAAACTGCTGGGGTTTACCATGATTTTACCATGTGACTAATCAACACTCGATGTCGGCACAGGAAATTGTTGGCGGTGGTTGACAGTGACGCTTTCCGGCTCATCGTCAGTACAGTCACGGGTCACCATCTGTTCAAGAGTGTTGAATTACATTACTGCTGCATGAATGAATAACATCAGCGCTGCATATCCAGCTCTGCTCTGACTACACTCACAACCGTTATGTAATGATGAGAAAATTACAGGTACAAACAAGCCATTTTCCTTCTGCAGCCTTTTCGCTTTCGCTTAAGATATGAAGTCATGTTGAAAAGCGATCGGAGATCATTATCTTTACAAATTAAAGGTGAGAAACGTATTTCTTGCCAAGATGACTAATTGCATAACTTCCTTTACAGTATCTCCTAAAAGGAAACGCCGCCACTAAAATTAAACAGGGAAGATTAGTTTTGAAGCAGGGAAATACCTTATCTTTGCTGTAAATCCGTTCTGGGAACTTTCAGCATGACAATTAAAAGGGAAAAAACAGGAAGAAAGAAATCAAATCCAGTCCTTAACTAAAGGCTTAGAATAATCCTTCTCATGTCTTTATACTCACTTCTGTTCGTCCTCTAGTTTATCGCTGGGGTTCGTTTCTCACTGTATAATGGAGCACAACGGTGCGAGCATTTTGCCCTTCATTTTCTCAAGAGGCATTACAACAAAATTATTCAGTATAAAGCTCTAAACAACAGCCACACCAAGGTAAATCGCAACATCACATCTTAAAGGGATAGTTTCAAACATTTCACTTTCGTGTAATTTCAAACATGTAAGACTTTCTTTCTCGTGTAGAACACAAAAGAAGATATTTTGAAGGACGTTAGTAGCCGAACGACACTGGAACCCATTGACTTCCATTGTATGGACACAAAACCACGGAGACCATTCTCAAAATATCTTCTTTTGTGTTCCACTGAAGAAAGAGTCATACAGGTTCTGAATAAATGATGACAGAATATTTATTTGTGGCTGAACAATCCCTTTTAAGAATACATCATATGACTTTTTCATCCTATTAAACATTGCAAATAAGAAAATCAAAGTATTGAATCATAAACAATGGTGCAACATACATAAATCTATTAAATCCATATATAAATTGAATGCATTAGTAAATGTTGAAATCAACAAGTATAAGATTAAATAAATACTATAGAAGTACCGTTAATGTAAACAAATCCAACCTTAAGTGGTACCAGTATAACTTTGCTATCTGCAGAGGAGGGAGAAATCACGAACTTTGACTGAGCTCTAACCCCTTAGTTACAGCAGTTTATTTTTCTTTTTATTGCAAGCACAAAAACAGGTTTAAAGTAATCCTAGATCTACCTTTTAAGCACCTACCCTTTAGATAAAAAATACCATCACACCTCTGTAACTTATCCGGTTGCAAACTTCCAATGACCCGTTACAAAGATCAAAAAAATCTATGCACAACACACACAAACCAAATTAAATATCTGATTTAGTTTCACGTATGGTTGGTTGTGAATAAGGAATCCTTCCAAAACCTAAAGTTTGTTAATGGGGCAAATGCAAAATGAGTCTGTGATGCATGAACGCTAAAATCAGTTTCTACTGTTCTTTATCTAAAAGAGGTTGAAGTCCTGTATATGGATAAAGCATGGACATGATGCCATGAAAGACACTCAGCAGATAAGTAACAGAAGGGAAATGCCGGCAATGACGCTGGAAACGTATTTACATAGATCAGGACTCGGACATGTTTGCTGCAAGCTGGTGGATTACGTCAGAGGATAACGTCACTACCCGCGGAGTTATGGGTGGGGTTTTGCCTTAAATATGACTCAGGGAATTTAAAAGAGATTCAGATGTATCGCCAAAGGACACTCATAGTTAAAGATCAGGCATAACATTATGACTGACAGGTGAAGTGAATAACACCGATTATCTCTTCATCACGGCACCTATTACTGGGTGGGATATATTAGGCAGGAAGTGAACATTTTGTCATGAAAGTTGATGTGTTAGAAGCATTAAAAATTGGTAAGCGTAAGGATTAGAGCGGGGGCCAAATTGTGATGGATAGACGACTGGGTCAGAGCATCACCAAAACTGCAGCTCTTGTGGATGTTCCCAGTGTGCAGTGGTCAGTATCTATCAAAATTGGTCCAAGGAAGGAACAGTGGTGAACCGGTGACAGGAACACGACTGATGGATGTGGGGAGCGAATGCTGACTCGTGTGGTCCAATCCAACAGACGAGCTACTGAAGCTCAAACTGCTGAAGAAGTTAATGCAGGTTCTGATAGAAAGGTGTCACAGTACACAGTGAATCACAGTTTGTTGGGTATAGGGCTGCAAAAGTGGGACCAACACAATATTAGGAAGGTGGCCATAATGTTATGCCTGATCGGTTTATGGGAAAACCGGGACAAGTTGTCACACCTCAAGTGAAGGGGTCATTTTTTTTCCACAGGCAACAAAATTACTGTTGTCAATGACAAATAAATATGTCAATGAAATGAGTCATCTGATTTATTTTTAATAAATAAAAATAATCTACTATCTTGCTAAATACTTTGTTGACATCATTGTTAGGAAGTCATGTGAAGAAGGAAACAATGCATAACTAAACAAAATGCAAAACATCTGAAAATATTTAATTTAATTTAATCAGAATTTAATTGTCCAACATTCTGACATCAGCTAAAAATGTGGATTGGTTTGAACTCAAGCATGGACAAAGTGCAATACTTGCTTCATGTGCAATGCTTTCAACAGCAAAAAACACAACATTTTAATCATTGCCTATCCTTTTACCAAAAAGTAACCACCTTTCAACCACCGTGAACATCTTAGCATCCCACAAATATACTAACACATAACTATGCTCTATGAAAGCTCATTTTATTTACGGTATATAAAATAAAATCTAACAATATGAAAGCATGTTTTAAATCCCAAAAGCTATACGCCGCAGCCATTCGTATCCCGGCTCGGTAAATCAATGCATAATGTCAGTAGGGAAAAACCCTCTACACTTAATTGCATGATACATTTTTTATTTTCGTCTAAGCATATTGTATAGGGTATATTTAACTGCACATTGAGTTGATTTTATATTAATTCATTTTGTGATGAGCAACCGTGGCTATGAACTCTGTCCAAGAGAAGGTGGAGAACCATAAGAGTAATTGCATGTATGCTGTAATTGAGAAAATGAATAATGACTTGCACATATTCCACAGACAGAAACCTTATGAAAGCACATACACAAGACATAGCATGTAGTTTGCCTTAGTTTCAGAGCTAATAAGCTCTGACAAAAATGTAGTGTGTGTGTGTGTGTGTGTGTGTGTGTGTGTGTGTGTGTGTGTGTGTGTGTGTGTGCGTGCGTGCGTGCGTGTGCGTGTGCGTGTGTGTGCGTGCGTGTGTGTGCGTGTGTGCGTGTGTGCGTGTGTGCGTGTGGGCATGGTTCAGAAATGCAGAAATGAAGAGGGTATATGCAGTGCTGTACAGTATAGGACGTGTCGAAGCAGGTCTTATCTGGCACCACACAATTTCATGGTTGTTTGAAACAAGTGGGCCATGTTCTGCTCAATCATGGAGACTTCTTCTCAAAAACATTTCTATGATGTGCCTACACGTGAGTCAAGAAGCACATTGAGAGATAATAATACATTTCAAATAAAAATACATTACATAAACACAAACCACAATGTGTTAGACTGGATTTACAGTAGAATATACAGATTTAATACTAACTCATGTGCATGGCAAGAACTATTTGAAGAGTTTATTTGCAAAAAAACTTTGATTAAGTAATATTAACTAAAAAAATACAGATAACAAACACAATAAAAACATGATAACATATTAAAAACATGCTTTTCGACTTATATATAATCTTTCCATGTCTTTCAGACTGCACATACTGAAGAATTTTCTTGGCCTTCACAGCATTATATTTTTGCAAAAATATTTCACTGCCAAAAAATAGCTTCCAAGTAAATGTAAGGTCTTCGACAGCATGAACTTTATAACTTTAAATCTAATTGAAGTGAAGTAGTCCAAAGGGTTGTTGAGTTGCAACCATTTCAGTTTGGGTATTTCATTTCTCAAGTGTGTGTTCAAAAGTGGGTGCAAAAACAAAAACAGGTTCAACTGTTACGGGCACTTTCCACAAAAAGGGTACAAAACAGGTCTGACACAATTTAACAATTGTTAAAAATCATAATTTCTCTTATTGAATAGTTTTTAAGATTCAAAAAATGTGGATCATAAACTAAGTATAACCACACAAAATAAAGGTGCTTAAAAGGTTTTTCACAGCGATGCCATAGAAGAACCTTTTTTTGGTTTCACAAAGAGCCATTCAGTCAAAAGTTCTTTAAAGAACCATCTCTTTCAAAGTTTCTAACCTAATCTGAAGAACATTTTTTGATAATAAAAAGATAAAAAGGTTCTTCTACAGTATGGCATCGTGAAGCACCTTTATTTGTGTGAAGGTGTGTATATCAAAATTATGAAGCTCTTTTATTACGTATTTATTTTAAATAGCAAACCTGTTTAACTTTGTTTAAAATGTTACTCAAAAAAACAGTTTAACATGGAAATAAGAAAAGCAGAGATTATCTCTTGCATATCTCTTGCATATGATTGCACAATGATAACAATAAATAAATACATATTTTCAAGAATTAACAATTTCAAGAAACCAATCATTTTATGGCTTCAACTAAAATAAAGAACACATTTAATCTAAAAAAAGGTTTTCCTCTAATTTCTGAGACCTGACTGGCTGGGGTTGTACAGTAGTTTGTTTATTTATAATCGATATTATTTAGAAACTTATTTTAGTTTCTTCATGTTTTCATAGACTACCTCAGTCGCATTTCGTCACCTCTGCTCGCCTGCGTGCGCAGCTGCGCGTGCTGCAGTTGCAAGGAAACACAGACGCGCAGACATGGATCTCTGCGTGAATAGAGGGCACGAGTCGTGTTTTTGGTTAAAGTGTGCAACTGCTTTGCTTTTACAAGCGTGAATTAGGTTACTACATTGCATATAGATTTTTTGACGCGATTATCAATTTAAATAAATACACTCACAAATAAAGTAAATTGTTGAAACATAAGCTTGAGATTTATACTGGGGCACGTGCCCCAGTAAAAGGGGTCTAGCGATGCCCCTGTTTCAAAACGCACTAAAAACAACTGGACAACACATTACATGTACATTATTCATGGAAAACGCTGGATAATCTAATACACAATAGTGAACAGCCATGTTGTTCCATTTGACTTTTTTCAGGCACGGATGACTCTCAAAAGATCTCCAGACATGCACGTAAACACAAACACATTGGAGTATTATTCGCTTGTTACGAGCAGATTAAACCATCACATCTGAGCTATTCAGATAAACGTCACTCCAAACCTCTTCAAGACACATTCTTGGTAAACACCCCAGAGATCCATCAACACTGCGCTCGCAGAACTAGCCCAGCGTGAGAAGCCACTGAGGTTATTTACAGAGTGATGCAACCTAACAAACCTCTTCACCGTTGTTGATCTTTATTGCAATCTGGATCATTGTTGCGGTTTGCTAAATCATTCTTCCAGTTGACACATACATGCAAAGTGCTATTCTGAGAACGAACCCTCTGACCTCATTCGCAAGCGTCCCCAGGCGTTGAATGTTTTGTCTAGGAAACAGCGTTTTTATCAAGAGTACGATTAATATTCTCTTCTGCTGACGAACTCAGAAATATTTTTGGAAGTGGTCTGTCCTGTGAACTCAAGGTTATTCGCTGTTCTCAAGACATTGCAACAAATATGCTGGATGTGTCGACAGGGGTGGAGATGGAAAATAGGCTTGCCTTTTCCTCTCCAGATATAAGAAAAGATTTGACCTTAAACACCAAAATAAATCAGGATTTATGCCTGACAAACCAGAATGATGTCGATCAATTATGTAGCGTGATATTTTAAGATCATTTCTCTCTTCAATCAACTTGTTTTACGCAACCGTCTCCTCGCGGAAGAATTTCCATCCATGTCAGTGTGTTTTACAGCTCAGCTTGTGCAAGGCCGAATTTGATTTTGTAGAGCTTCAACCGTCCGTAATTAAAATATAAATAAACCTGACCTCGACCGCACAGAGGGGGATAAAAAATAACCACTTGTAATGTTGCAAGTCAGCTGCAGATTACTCAATACATAAATTTCTTTCAGGCCATGAAGAGCTGAGCTTTTCCAGTACCTGCGGACAGATTGGAGAGAGAAATTCACGGTCGCCCCAGGCCCAGCTCTATAAACTCAACTCATAAAACAGACAGCAGTCTAATAATGAAGGCATGAGTGAGGTTTGCCCTCCGCTCTGCACCATTTAAGTAATGTACAACATGTCAAGAACAGACCTAAATCACGTCACGTGGAAAGGAGACCACTGGAATCGTCCAGTGTTACATGCTCGAGACCTAATTTTGATTTTATACAAAAACTAAAACAACAACCTAGAAAAAAATATGTCAAATAAGGATTCTGCACTATTTCTAATCAAATAAGGTCAGTCGTGGCCCAGTGGTTAGAGAGTTGGACTCATGACCAGAAGGTTGCTGGTTCGATTTTCAGAGCCGGCGGGTAACGGCTGAGGTGCCCTTGAGCAAGGCACCAAACCCCCACTTGCTTACTTAGGGGGAAAAAATGTCACTTTGGATAAAAGTGTCTGCCAAATACGTAAATAATAATAATAAATAAGCACATTTGTGATATTAACCTTGTTAACTTTGTGTAAAAGTTCAGTATTTCCTTGCTGTTCTTTTTTATCATGTAGAGATAACAAAGATCATCATGTTATGTTTATGCCAGCTAAAGTACAAGCTGTACTTTTCGACTCAAATGTAGCTAAATACAATTTGTAGTGCACATTTTTGTGTTCCGTTGGAAAATTCCAAAACAGGAGCACATCCTACATAAACCCTTACCAGATTGTACATACAGTATAGAATAGTAAATGTTTTCTAAGGCAAACAACAGAAAAAGCATTGTTTAAAATGAATTGTCACATTATGCAAAAACTCTTTAAAAAGCCAATAACAGACGTGCAAAGCGATGTTTAGGTTTATTATGGAGTAACATGCAAACATGGTATGTGCTAGAGAACAATAGTCACTCTTAGAAACGACTGTAAACTACTGTACAGCATTCAATCACACTGACAGACAGTGCATGAAACCAGACCTGCATAACATTCTGTACATTTATTTCACTTATAAAGTTAAGCATTGCCGCATTTTCACTGCATGTACTGTAATGCACTCAAAAGTTTCATTTGCTATTGAGACTACATAAATATAGAGTTTTACTTACGTCATAAAAGTGCACGTATCATAATGCCAAATACACTAAAGCAATGAGCCCCAATATGCTATGGTTTACAGTGAATTTAGAAAAGCGAAGGGGTGTTAGTAGGCATGACATTGGATGGCTGTTTTAAATTCACTGAAAACGTTATGCTACAAGTACACAGCAACAAAACACAATTGTACTGATTAAAAAATTGTATACCAGGACCAGCAGACTAAAGAAGAGCTTCCACCAGGCAGTCAGGAAGATAAACTCCTTCCCTCCCCTCTCTTGCCCCACGCGCCACTGAACTCTGACCCCATCAAACTACTAAATCTGCCAAGCCAGAGTAATCATGACTGATCTGATTAAGCAAACAATAACTGGAGACTGAAGCCTGTCAATAAACCCCCTAAGGATTAATGCTGAAAACTCCAGGCCACATCTGTTTATTCTGCAAGCGCTATCACTTCCCAACGGGCGATTTGTGAACGGGGTGCGTGACTGCAATTTCAATTATCCAGCAAAAGTATGATCTTATCAACATCATTTGATATTAAGGAAAATGACTTTTGGAAATAAAACCCCACCAACATGTCAAAGAGAGACAGAGTGTCGTTTATGAGAAATCAAAGCCATCCATTAAAATTCCATTCAAGTGATGTTTTCCACTTATAAATTGTATGTTATCTGCCAATTCGAGCGAAATCGGAAAACCGTTGAGAAAATATTTCACGTCATAGATCAAACATGCACATTAGGAGGAGATACAATCGTTGATGCTATCAAAAAGCAACTAACCAAAGCAAACAAACCGTAAGGTGCTCATAGACTGGTTAACATCATTGTCAAGTGTAACAGGGATTGGAAAATGTTTAAACGCCTTTAAAGATTCATTTTACATCTTTTGTTGATTGACAGGTGGAAAGTGTCATGTGGTTTTTGATGGGACACCCACACAGCGAAGGTTTCCACTCTCGAGGCAGGCTTATTTAAGTACAGACAACTTCAAGCTTTGAGCAAACTAGAAAGTGTCTCAGGCAAGACTAGACAAAAAGACACAGTGGCTTGGTTTGTTTTTAGCATGGTTGTTATCACAAGGATTTTCCAGCGAGGACATTTTTCACTCTAAATACACCGTCTGGCATTTGTTTTGACTCTCAGTCCCTCCAAGCTGCTCATTTACACCTAATATTTGCAGTTCATGTAAATAGCTGAGGAGCAGTAAGAGTCAAAAACCTTGAGTGAAGAACCAGCGCTGATCTGTTTGGTGTTATCTGTGCACTTTTCCATCCTTCTCACTTCTTGTGCCCCTTTGAGACAGCATGCAATCTCTGCAAGATAACTGGAGAGTATTTCTCAACCCTGGTTAAGTTCAAGGCAAATTGTGTCATTTCTGTGCCACCTCTGGCATTGCAAAACCAATGTTTGCCAAACATTCTCCTGCCTTTCATTGGTTGCACAACAGGTAGTCCCGCCTCAAAATCACACCATTATTGTTACTGGGTACTGTATGTTGGTTCAAACGAATTGTCGAAAGCACCAAAAAGTCAATCTACCAATGTCTTAGTGTCCAAAAACGCTCAATTACTCCTTCACTACTGCCTATAGAGCAACATGAGTAAGAAGCAAAGAAAAATAAGCATGCAATTTTTGCGCTGATGTAAAACCATGGACATAATGTCACCATAAACATAATGCTTACCTTATAACAACATCTGTGTGCTTTTACAAATTGTATCGTAATACAGTAAAGATAATTTTCTCACTGTCAATTTTAAATATTAGTTACTAATAACATGAACAAAAACAAATACTTGTTATGTTTATTTACCATTTTGTTTGATTGTTTTATTTAATGTTGATTTTATTTATAATAAAACATTACTGTCGTTCAATCTCATTCTTACATACTACTATGAATTTTAGGGGCATGGTTAGGGCTGGGGCTTTTCCTAATAATCATGATTTTTGTTTCACTTCATAAAAATTCATACAAAATAACCATCTCGTAAAATAGTTTAAAATTCCAGTGGAATCAGTCTGTCATACTGAGACATTACTGTGATAACACACTTGTGCGTAACCTGACCTGAGTTTGACTTCAAATCTATTTGAAACTTGTATTTCATGCCAATCTAAATATAAACTGTACAAATAAACAAAACCGGTATTGTAGTATTTTTTCCTCTCAGGAAAGTTCCACATTAATCCTCTCACCGGGACTTTCCAGGCCTCATTCACTTCCTATAGTTAACAGAGTACAACTCACCTTTTAACAAATTAAGAAACTGGTTTGACTTATTTTAAATGCGAGGAAACTCTGATGCCTCGCAGCAATTATCAGATTCTTCATCGTCACGATAGAGAATTCCCCGCCTGGTCAGTGGTTTTGTCTTTTCAACTTCATGCCAGGCAGCAGTGATTCAGACGACACCCGGGAAGACCGGGGACTTTTTTAGCTCGGTTCACCCTCATGACAGCCACCTTGGGCTTATCAGACAGGCACCCAACCTGAAGGACATGGTACAATAACAAGAAACTTGGCAGGAACTGAGTTCTGAGAATCATATTACCAGCTCTGTATCTCTTTGCTAGCATGAGTGAAAAAAATACGGCATATTTGTCCTTTTTTCCTTCGGACAAGGAAATATGATTCTCAGAGCTAATTCTCTGTTAATATATCTAGAAATGTATTCTTGAAAATGACCTTAAAGTTTTGAAGGGCTTCATGTTCATAGGAAGCAAGGAAATCTGACACTTTTTTGTTTATTTCATTATTTTAACTTATTCCAAGTAGGGGGTTAACAAGATTAAATTCGCTTAGTGATGCTTAATAAGTGCAGAATCTTAAAAACATGAAAGTGCCAAAAAAAATGGATTTGAAGAGAAATTCTGAAATCAATAAATATAATTATCATCATAACATTTTTTTGCAGATGTATTCCCTAAGACAAGGACATTTCAAATGACAATATTGTGAATCTGAACCTCGTGAATCTAACTCAGTTGCTAGGCAACCATACATCCTATCCATCCCAACATTACACAAAAAGCAACTACAACCCCTTTTTTCATGCAAAGCTTGAGTTTTAACTGCAAGGATCTACACTTTTTAAATAAGGAGCAATAATAATAAGTCTAAGGTTTCCAGGAACAACAAAGGAAAACACTATGCACACAATAAAGTTTGTTTTCCTCAAATTCCACCATTCAACGGACATCAATTAATATTCAAGGCGTTACCAAACCTGTTACACATGGCCACACCATTACACTGGTACAATGGGCCAAACATTCCTCACTCCGAGACAAAAGTGTTGACAAGAACAGTGTGGGAAGACTGACAGCATCACCCATGGCTTCCTTAAACGTGTTTGCTCATTCCTTGTGTCATTATTCTATTCTTCTCACCCCCTTGAATAAAAAGACACCAGAAACGGTTTCATTCATGACTGTCTCGAACAATTGGGGTGCATTTAGTCACCATTTGTCCGCTTTAGTCAGGCCTACATCAACTGTAATGAGCCATCCAAAAGCATGCAAATACCAAGCTACACTTACACATTTTCCAGACAAACACGACCTTTAGTGCACTTAAACAATATCCCTGGGAATCAAAGCCTGCATCTAGCATCACGCTCTATTTGAGCTACAGAAAGTCACGTATGCTTAAAAGGAATTTGTGACAAATCAAACTGTCCCCTGCTTTTTAAAATCATTCTTCTGCATTAACGATTCTTTCCATTGTGTTCGTGCTTTGATCTCAGATTACTGCATATGTGCCGCTAGGCTATGCATAATGCATCGTTTTGCGCAATTCTTCGGCGATGGCTGGAAGCTGTCCGCATGATGTAAAACATTAATTCCTGCATGACGTAATTTGATCTAAATCATATTACCAAATTATTTCGATGTTGTGTGGTTTGGCCCTGCGTGACTAAGAACTTTAAACTTCCATTACCGATCTCAGTTGGATACCAGCCTCCCCCCCCTCCTTCTTGTAAATGTCTATTCGGCATACCTCTCTCATCCAGGGATGCAGGATGATGTCATGGCGTTTGTCAGACTAAGACTGCTCTGTCTGGGTGACATCATTAGATTCAGAATCACGGTGAAGCCCACCCCGGTCGTCCCTCTCATGTCTGCCTTTACTTTATTTATCATGATCATCAGAACAACATATTGAGAAGTACAAACGAATCCGTGTTTTTGCCAGTCCTGCTAATATGTTCCATGCACATCATGACCAGTCGGTTAACAGGGACGTTCCCACAAAACTGTTCAGCATGCAGGTGGGCCGATTTATCTGCTGGTTTGTTGTTTGAACAGTTGTAGGACTGGCTGCTGTAACCCTTACGTTAGGAACAATAACAAAATCTTCATCTTTAACATTTGCGAGCCTCGCCGAGCCAAATGTGTTCATGCAGCTGTTACTGTAAACCCTCAGGCTTTGAACTTACAGTAATTAACTTCTCCGGTTAGTCACACAAACCAAAGCAACACTGCAAAGGGGAATTTCAGGGCTGGAATTAGCGTAATGGACTTCCAAATAAAACGTTTCTATCGGTGGAGGCGATACAACACACCCAATTGGGAATTCATGTTCTGACAAAAGCAAGCTTTTGTTGACGTATACGGTAAAAGCACCTTAAAATAGTATCGAGGTGTTGTGTAGAAACGACCTGGGAGGAACTCCAAATAAGGAGATCCTAACTGTAACTGTACATGGGTAATACATCACACCTGATCCCACATATCACGGAAAAAAACATTCACGAGGATGCAGGAAGACTTAAAAGTATCGCCCTCAGACGGCACACCCGCAGACTGCCTACAGTCTGTTTACTGAACATCTCATGCACATAAAAAATGCCAAGCGCTGGATGAAATCGCTGGATCTGATTGGTGCGAGTCAGTATGCACTAGTTGTCATGAACACTTAGTGTTTACAAGCTACAGGGATCATGTGATGACTGCTTCATTCATTGCATTACTCAGAGTCTACATTGTTAAAAATTGCTATAGTTTTGCAGCAGTTTGCTAGTAACATACTGTAGTAACAACCAGTAACAACTTCCTAAATCAAGATACATTAACTTAAATGTAAAATTAACCAAAAATTAAAATTCTGTCATCATTTACTAACCATCTTGTTATTTCAAACCTGTATAAATGTCAATGAAGATATTTGGAAGAATGTGATTAACCAAACAGATTTCAACCCCCATTTACTGCCATAGTAGGGGAATAAAATACTATGAGAGTCAATGGGGGGTGAGATCTGTTTGGTTAATCACATTCTTCCAAATATCTTCCTTTGTGTTTTGCAGAACAAAAAAATGTATACAGCTTTGAAATGACAAGAGGATGAGTTTATGATGACAGAATTTTCATTTTTGAGTGAACTATTCCTTTAACAAAAAAAGTGACCTTAGAGATTTAGTCTTGTTTTAGTAAGAAAGAAAATATAAGGACTTGGTAAGTTAAAATAAAATGTAAAAAAATGATGTTAACGCTTACTGCATATCCACAAGTCACACTAGATGTCCATGAGAACATATAATATTTTTTATTGGATATGCACTACTGTTCAAAAGTCTTTTGATTTGAACACATTTTAGAATAACAATTGCTAATCTATAGTGTAAATTTAAAGAGGTAGAGCACCCAAAAATTACAATGCTGTTACTCACCCTCCTGTTGGAACCATTGGTCCCTATTGACTTCTATTGCATGGACACAAAACTAATGCAAGTCAATGGGAACCAATGGTTTTTTGTTACCAACATTTTTCAAAATATCTTCTTTTGTGTTCTGCAGAAAGCAAGAAAAAAAGTAATACAGCTTTAAAATGTCAAGAATAATGATTGAACTATCCATTTAAACATTGACTCTGGGCTGTATTCGTGGCTCTTATTTGGCAAATGGTTTTCTAATAAAAGAAATATGTTGGCACGATTACATTTTCGCCAACTAAAATCACTTTAAGCGTACTCTCAGATTAAATGTTTTTTTTTTTTTTTTAACTATGAGAAACAAGTGAAGTGACAACTTTTGGAGGGTATTCACAATATATAAAAAAAATTTTTTTATGGAAACTTTCATGCAGACTGCCACACTAAGATCTTAATGCTTTCCTGTAGCTCATTGGTTAGAATATGGCGCTAGCAACACCAAGGTCATGGGTTCGATCACAGGGATTAGATAGTCATTGCATTCATTTGCTCGCTCTGGAAAAATCCTACAGATAAAAAAATGGCTATTTTGTCTAAGTTAAAATCATAAAAAGTTAAAATAAAAAAAAATCATAAGTTTCATTAAAAAGTGTTTGTTGAACCCATGTCTGAATCACTCAAAACGCAAGGTCAGAAATGGCAAACGTTGACTCAACAGGGTTGTCACGTTTCAAAATGTACAATTTGTCATTTTAAATAGCTAAACGTTTACTGAATAGTCTGAATTCTGGCATGCCTCCACCAAAGCTAATGAAGCCACAGTTTGGAAAGTTTTGAAAATCTGTATGTTATTATTTTTTCTGAATGGTCCATCTATGAACCCATTGCTCCCAATTACTTAAAAGGTCTTACCCAAAAAGAAAAAACATTATCCTGTCCAAATCACTTACTTTATACTTAAAGTTTTACTCCTTTTCTCCTCTATCACATAGGAACATGTCTTTTGTAATTCTAGAAGAAAAGGTCTCAACTCCTCATGATGTCTTTGGGGAGGGGATGGGTGGACCCTTATTGCGATCATGATTAAACATAACACCATTCAAGCCTTGTATCATCACAATGGACACACTCCCTCTTCTTAAACAATAACAAAGACGAGGCTGATTCGCTTTCACACTCATACAGAAAAACACACAGAGAGTTTTCCACAAACCAGTTACGCCATCAAGACACCCTGATGTTTCCGTTCCTGCCCACGGTTTCATCTATGAAGTCAGGGATGGGAAGGTTTCACGCGACCATAGAGTCAAATCTAACTTACAGAATCGCTGTCACGGCCACGCTTCTGTCTGCCGCCAAAATCTCTGGGTTAACCTATTCGTGAACTAACATTGATCTTAAAATCAGGTTTGACTCTGTCCTACAAACTAGTCACACATTTATTATTCAAGAACAGACCAAAATAAAGCTTCAGTGTAGGGCAGCCAGGTGTATGTGAGGTGCTTGGGTTTAAGGTGTAACTGAATACAGATAATACAGATGTAAATCAGTACCTCTCTCTTAGCGATCACCTCCAAACCACCTTAGACACAAAAGAATTTATGTTCTCTTACCATTGACAGTGATTTGTCAGTGTGGCATATCTGCTTTAAGACCTGGAAACCTAATCCTGAGATGTCCTGGAAGAAATGGAGCAACATTACAGGTCCAACAAGGAATGTTAACTAAGAAGACAAATTCCAATAATCGAACCCCATTTAAATTAACGATCAATTAATCGATTACTTGCTAGTTAATACTGCAATTTGCCTCTGCAGGCATATAGGCATAAGTGTGCGCAAATGCCACGCAAAATGCCAGCATCCACACCTGAATAAAAAGGTTTAAATAAAGGCCTAGTAGCATTGTTCAAATGAATCAGTGTGATTGATAATATAGTGAAGCTGCTAACTCTTGCATATGAACAAATAAAAAAAAATAGTACACTGACAAACTTCCTAATATGAAACAGAACGTTTATTAACAAAACTGAACATTGTAGCTTTTTTGGTTTATTATTATTATTTTAAATGAAAATGGGCCTAGAACAATAAAACATGGACGACACTACTTATATTAAACGAAGAAATTAAACTTTTATTAACAAAAGCTCTCCTCCGCCTTGACTGGTTGTTTTATCCCATGGTTAGGTCAAATATAGACAAACACAACCCAACAGTCTCCATATTTGACACAACCAACATTTTTAGTTTACACAAACAGAAAGCCAACATTCTAGAATACATTTTCATATTTCTATACACTTATACTTCTATATACTTTTCACTGACAAATGGGAACAAAAATAACTTTTTTTAGCCCTTGCTGGTGGATGGTTAACCTACAGCATCTGGCTGCAAAAATCTTTCTTTGTTAGCGGCCATTCAAAGGTAGCAGTTCCAACTTGATTTCTTTTTGTCAATAGAAAATGTTAACATATGGCTCTCTACATGTTTTACAGAATCAAATCACGCTGTCGGCGTGTCTCAACCAAACAGGCTTATCTGATACATGACTGCTGTTCGTATCAGCGTTCATATTTTACGCGCTGTAGGTCAGACGCAGGGACGTCGCCAACCGCAATGGAGGTGGAAAAAAGCTCACTTGGCCAGCGTAGTAACTGACGTGTCTGTTTATCTTCACGGCTTCCCTCACCGTCCTGCCAATGGAAGAGATTACATCCCAACGTGTTTTAGCTTGCAGCTTGCCCAGAACCTGGAGAGTGCACCCACATACCCTGCGCTTGGGTTACAATGACGGCCTTGGCTTAGGTTTGACCATCTCCATCACTCTTTTTCTCAGTTTCTCTACCATCGGGTTTATTTGTTTTCTTTAGTCTGCACATATCACTCATCAGAGATGTAGATACTGTGCTTATTGAAATACATCCCTGTTGAATAATACGGTACACAAAAGGCTTCACGTCAATGGAACGACACATCCATTGCACGTGTTTGGGAATGTGTGAGGATTCTTTCTGAAGCAGATGGTGAAAAGCTACTAAACATCCCAAGGTCAGGGTAGAAATTAAACCACCATAGAAAGGGGAAATCTTGAATAGTTTTATAATCATCTTGTGATGACTAAACAGGATTGTTGGATCGATGAAAAACCACAGAAAGTCCTCATTACAATTTCTCAATAAACGCAACCTCCATGAATACCCGAAAGTTTTCTACATTATTGTTCTATGAGAAAGGACATTTAAAAATTACACAGTTGCTTAATAACTCTATGATTATTATTGTAGTATTATTGTAATCTATAACTAATGCACATCTATACAGTTTACAATATATATAACTAATGAAAGTGACCTATTTAGATGCTAGATGCTAATCTATACAAGCACATATATATGCACAATACATATACAGCTTGTTTTTTACTTATTTCTATACTGGTTTTTTCCCCTTTCTCTGCCTCCCTGTAGTCCTAATATAAATGTATATCATAAAGCTGCTTTGCAAGCAACAATGCAAAATCGTGTAAAGTGCTATCGTAATAAAATGTAAAACCATTTAAATTGAATTGTATTAACAGTAATGGAGATTTTTCATACTGTACTTGTGGGGGTGCATATTGAGTTTTTTGTTCAACAAAATGCTTTCTAAGTAAGTACGTCCCCACCCATCATACTACTCGAGTACGACTAGCAAGAGCAGGTAGCAAGTCATGTGACACAGTAAAGGCCATCAAAGCAAAAAAGGTCATTTCCTGACCCAACTTTCTGGCTCAAATGCAAAAAACACGCCACTTCATTAAATCTCTTTCAATTTGTTCAGCAAGGCTTTTTTTGACTGAACCCAAGAACTAAGCCCAAATGTCTAATATTTGCTAGCGTCTGTCTGATCATTTCGAGTTGCGTCCCAGTCTGCAAAGTCTGCTTTTGCAAAAATAAATGTAAGATGTGACAGAAACACTGCGGTCGACTTTAATGGTCTGCTGACTCATTTTGCTGTCAGAATGACTCTGATCCTTCACACTTTAAAGGCGAAAAAGAAAAGACTCAGCACTTTCGCCCTTGACGCATCTCACCATGTTATGGCCTGTTTCCCATCGAGTCCCTCGAGTTGAAACATTCATTTATAAAGGCTTTGTAACAGAAAACTGCTAAGCATCACAAAAACACATTAAAACAACCCATGAGGCAGTGCCCGAAGTGAAAAAATAATCACTGCTATAATTATTTGCATATTAAATAATATTATTTACTTAACACAAGCTTAAAACTAATTCTAATTAAAAAAAATTACTTACAGTGCATTCAAATAACATATTTAATTTGTTCTCTTGAACCCACAAACTTGACATTGCATCATGTTGAATGCTGGTCAACAGAACTGCTAAAACATAAACGGTGTGAATTAAAAATCAATAGAAAAAGTGGAAAAAAGACTTTTGGACCCCACTCCATATGGTGACATCTGATGGCATCTAATAACCACGGACTTATTCAATTACACACTCTTTCCTTATTAGGAGGAATCCGCTGAGGAGGATCACGGTTACAAACAAAGTCAGATGTTTACGTGAGAAGATATCAGACCACAATCACAGCCCTCGACAGATCTGCAGCGCTGCCAAAACATCAATGGCCAGATACAGCGTTGAAGTGACAAAGTTCAACTAACCCCTTCTGCTCTTAGTCAATGATGGCAGAGATTATTTAGAGCTGTCAGAAACTGAACCTGCTTCTCATCAGAGCCAAGCTTTGCTGTATCTCTCCGAGCAACGGGCACTTGATATTGTATTGGCCAACGTGTTTATTTCCATGGGCCGTTTCGGCATTCATAAGTGAGGAGAAGCTAAGCAATTCAAGATGGAGAAAACCTCCATTATGGAGAGTCTGTGGGAGTAATTACCTTACGAAGATACTCTGAAACTATAACTGCAACGTGCTACTCATAATTCAAAGGCGCTCAAGCAGTGAAAAATAGTTTGCTGCACTATAAACCGCTGCACAACAATAAACACACCTAGAGGAAAGATGCACATGCTCCATCATTTTGAGTCACTTTGACCCAAAAACACATTTTAAACTTCAAAACGACTAAGCAACAAGTTAAAATAATATCACTAGGTAAATTGTGATCCTGTCTAACAGTAAAACCCTGGACTTTGTGATTTATGTTTTCTGCATACAATCCTTCTATAGAAAGAATATTCTGTACAAATATAACCTTGATATCTTTAATGTTGAAAACAGCTGAACGACTGCCACACTACAAAAAAATGTTTGTTAGTACCTTTACTACTGTTAGTGAGTCATTCTCCAGCACTGCTGCTCACAAAACACAATAATGCATTCAACTCTGTTAATGAATTCCAACAGCCTCTTAAAATCTACACTCCTCGAACCAATTGCCAACCTTTAGAAGCAAATGTCTCACATTCAACCAGCTGCACAGGCCCTACTGTTTATTATAAGACTGTGCAAGTGTCCTGCGAGCTGAGGGGTCAGAAGTGGGCAGTCGTGGTCCAGTGGTTAGAGAGTTGGACTCATGATCAGAAGGTTGCTGGTTCGATTCTCAGGTCTGGCGGGTAACGGCTGAGGTGCCCTTGAGCAAGGCACCTAACCCCCACTTGCTTACTATACAAAATGTACAAATGTATAGTACAATGTGATGTAAGTCGCTTTGGATAAAAGCGTCTGCCAAATGCATAAATGTAAATGTAAAATGTAAGTGGCAAACAGCATTAGGGGCCCCCTGTCATGACCTTTTAAATAACTGCAAGGTTATGTGATGCTGGGGTTAATGGTCACATGTTGGGGTCGGTGGTGAGGCTCGACTAACGCTCACTGATGTCCAGGGTGCTGACATGTGGATACACCGACACCAGTTTAATACACAAAGACACATGGTTGTTGCGTGAACCGAGCTAATAAGAAGAACTGGGGCAAGAGTCTGGAATGCCAAGTGAAACTGGTAATATTAGAAAGGCTTTTTGAGTAATGTTTCTGACGGTCACAACACTGTTTTCGGCTCCAAAGTTTATTTGTCAATTCAAAGTGCCCTGGGACAGTGGAGACAAATGAACCAAGCAGAAGATGCTGGCCAAAAGTTTAATCATGTATGAAGAATATAGGTCAGTAGATTAAAGTTGTTGCCTTTGGGGGTGTCCATACAGAATCAGTTAAACAACAAAAAGGTTTCAATCGAATTAGGGATGAAGCAAAGTCTGCACTTACTGACAACACAATTCTTCCGGTTGTGCTATTGATCAAGGCACTTAAGCCTCAAGTTTACCAACACTGCAACCCATCTAGTGCAAGCGTGTGTTTTGCTCCATATTACAAAATATTGTTTGCCTAATAATTGATTTCTCTATATAGTATGCTTGTGATTTGAATAGGGGTGTAACGATACACTCGGCTCTAGACTAAATATGATACACGATACTGAATTTACGATTGCATCACGATATTTGAAATGAATAAAAATAAGAAACTGACATTTAAATGACAGATTTTCCCCAAAAACATTAACAACTTTTAGTAAACATTTGTTATTTTGTTAAAGAATTGACAACATTCAAGATTTCATTTAACCATTTTAATGTAAACTAATAAAACCTGAATAGATCTGTCGCAGAAACTGAATTTTAACATTAAAATATATTTAAAAAATATATAATGCCATAGTTTTACGATACATATCTTAATAGCTCTGCGATATATATATCTTAATGTTTTTCTGCCGATATGCAATACTTTGATATTTTGTTGATTTGAACATCACCTTGCAATGTTAAACGGGCATTAAGAGCACCTCATATTGTGCAGCTTGTTAACAAAAGGTTTCATATCTAGCCTTTCGAAAATTTCACCTATTGGATGATCCAACCAAATCTCATGGATTTGCATTCAAGGAGGACTAATCAGATTAGACTTCAGCCAATAATCAATCAACAACCACTGAATTTGTTATTTTTTGTGAACTATCCCTTTAAGGGCTACTTAAAGGGGAAAAAGTGAAACAGTCAGAAAAGGGTTCAGGATGATAAATTGCTCTTGAGTTTGGCTCGGTCGGGCGTTGCGCTGATATCATTGTCGCATGCGTGCAATTACATGCAGCGGACACATTTATTCTAAAACTAGCTTTGTAAAAATGCAGTAATACTTGGACAGAAACACAAGCCCCTGCCGTGATTTCACCGTGGAAAAAATCCATTATCTTACCATATCTCAGGCAGGATGATGTGTAACAACTAATTGGAATCTCCATGGCAACCCATCACAAGCTTAGCTAATGTGAGACCTGCAACATAAATCTTTCACAGCAGCTCAGCTCTGAAGGAGAACAGATGCGCTTTAAACAACCCAAGCATACTGAAGCAGTCCGGACTCAGTCCCATCATCACATGAGCAGAGGCCACATGGGCCGTGTTTATTTGGTGGGATGTTTTGATTGCACACAGTTGCAAATTGATGCTTCGTACACGACTGTTTAAGATTTGTAAAGCTTCTCGTGCAATGTAGGATTTAAAATCCATGGCTAAAGAATACAACGTTCTGCAAAGATGTGGGCAAGTCCGATTTTATCATGATGTAAGACATTGGTTCTGTTCCAAAACCTGCATTGCTGCCTACTGCCTATATGCATATCCTAACTGAAACAGAAGCCAAAAAGTGATTCATTTGTAATGCTCTATATCAATGTGTCATGCAACAGCACTTTCCGTTAGAAATGCACACAACTTACAACTGATGTCACTTGAGAGTTCAATACTTTAAAACCACAAAACTTGGGCAGAATAGTCACTTGATATTTTTTTACATTTTCAAAGTTTGCTTTATAATATGTATAAAACACACACACGATAAAATGAATAAAATAAATAAAAGCATCAGCCAAATGAATAAATAAGCAATTACACCAGTCAAAAGTTCAGGATCACTTAACAAAAATCTTTTGATCTTACAAGTCTTTTAATCGGAAGGTCCACGTTTCAATGTTTGAAATTACTTTTGTAGACAAAAACATAATTGTGCCAACATATTCATTTTTTCAACAGAACTACATTTTAATTTAAAAATATTTGTGGATGGATTATTATTTTTAAAATTTATTATTTGGACCAAATAATGATAAGCAGACAAAAATATTTCAAAATAGATAGAAATTGATTGAATGCTTTCCAGGTTGAGACCTCAAAAAGATCGATGATAAAATGCCAAGCCTAAGATTTTGCCAATTCTAGTCGAAGGGTGTTAAAATATAACCAAGTTCATTTATTTTGGATCCTTTAGTCACAACATAAATCCCACAGTAACTATTTTGTTATTCCATGGTTTTACTATTATTCTAAAATGTGGAGGAAGTGATCCTCAACTTAGTAGTGTACCGGTAGTGTAAATACTTTCAAAGAGCTTCCTTAAGAACTTCCTTAGTATCTGGCAGGAAAAAGGTATCTTGCAAAAATAAGTTGCATACCTTTTGAAATGTCCCTGAGATATGGAGTGCCCTTAAAATGTGTCCTACATAGGGAGCTTACTAGGGTTAAGAATAGAGCAGTTCATTCAAAACAATTTGTTTTAAATTGGTGTCCTTGTTAGTTTAACCAGCCTCCTTTGTTTGTTCCTAAAGTCTCATTCATAATTTATGTCCCGGGACAGAGTATCTATACAAATATAATGTTGGAATGACTTAAAAAATGTAGCATTTAGCTAATAGTCAATTACTCAAGCCAGAGCATTTCATTTTATCACGGTCTTCCTTCCAATGCAGGACTGACAGACAAATGTTGCTTCCCAAGTCACAAGAAGGCCGAACGTTTGTCAGATTTTCCAGCACGGCATGCCAATACGATCCCGTTTCTTCTGAGGTGAGGATTACTTCAAAGTCAGATTTTAGTATTAGGGCAGAGTCTGAAAGGGTAGTAAACTCAGATGGAGAGGATTATCCTTCACATGCCATAAATCAGGCAGGATATGCTACTGATGAACTTTTGCATTCACTCTCAAAGCTGTATGAATTTCAGAAGCAGACCAAAAAAATAAGGGTTTGGGCTGAACCTCAAACAATCTAATCTTAATGTTCCAGATGTTTTGGCACCTAGAAGTAATGACTGAAAGGCAGAGCAAATAGAATTTGACGTTTGATTTGTTAACAATATCTCTTGATATGTTGTGCAGAATAAGTGTTCATGGCACTCAAGTGGAAAGAGATAAATACTGTAGCTGTTCAGTTAAACATTGAAACTGGTCTCGTTTTAAGAGGGTTTGGAATGGAGGGCCTGGAAGTTATAATGACCAGATGCACATTTGCTACACTACTTTTGGGGTGAAAGTCTAAATGGATTTAAAGATTGCAAAATGTGTTAAACAGAGCTGAGAATACGAAATTCTTTTTGGCCGTCCAATTAAGTATTAAAGGAGCAATACAGAGATTTTAGCAGCATTTAGCCGTGACGTTCCAAATTGCAACCACCTCTTCCCCCTCCCTTTCGAAGCACTATGGTGGCTGACACAGTATAAAGATGTCTTCTTAAGCTTCTTTGCCAAAGGAGATAACAAATTCCATGTAAAGGGACCCACGGTGTATGTAGATAGAAATAGCTCATTCTAAGGTAATAAAAAACATCTTTATACACCTCTGAAGACTTATGTATATTATATTGCATTTCTATCAGTAGATCCTCAATATTACACACAGCACCTTTAAATAAATGAACACACAAAATGGCTGGGATTGTTCAAATTCTACATTTACATTTACACAGAGACTAACAATGCATATATGTAACACACATACATGCATATTGGTCAAATGTTTTTAATTTAAAAAATCTTTAATGAACTTCAAGTTGCTCTATTAAAAAACATCTGCCAAATGTCATAAATGCATTCTATAAAAAAAATGCTGAGTTATTTTCAACCCAGCGTTATTTTCAAAAAGGGACAAACCCAATTGTTGTGAAGTTGTGAATGAACCTATGCTGGATTGTTGCTGGTCGAGTTTGTAAATGTGTAAAGATCTCATTTTCCATCATATAACAGGCCAATGTTAAAAAAAATTATAATTATGACATGACAGTCTCTGTGAACAGGTTTACGGCAAACACAGAAACATGTAGAGACACCATGATCAGAACTTCTGGCCTCCAAAGTATCAATAGGGAGCAACTTGCATTTAGATTTACAAGTTCCTCTGTGGCCCTCTGGAACCTGATTTGTCGGAAACATATAATTCCTGTCTGCTATTGCCATAGAAACAAAAACTTGTCACCATGGACACAGCTAAATTAATTCAAAATACATTGGCACAAAGACCTCTAACAAACATCGGTGACTATGGCTACAGTCAATGAGTATAAAAGCTCCTTCCTGGATCATGCCCCTGTAGGAACTGTCTACATGCAGCTTGCTTCCCAAAGCTTACAAGTTCCCCTGGTGGGAAAAGGGCAAAAGCAAACTAACAAACATCATCAGGGAAGCCAGATCAAATCTGTGCCTTCTAAATCTAAGAGCCCATTCAGGGCTAAGCTCAAGCCTGGGCTTCTGAATGGGGCTGTTAGCTAAGCTTTTAACTGTCTCAGGGAGAGATATCACTACAGTGAATATTCAGTTTGGCTTAGATTGTCTATGAATGTTCCAGGCATTCAAGGTCTTTATCGGCTCATATGACAGCGGTACCTGAAAAGAAATAACGGTTCACACTAACAGAATCCTAAACTACTGATAAAAGCAAACATAAGTAATTATACTACAACAGCTTGAAGAAGTCTACGCAGATAAATATGAAATTAACTGGCATAACTCCGCTAAACACTCTTAAAAAAAACTGGATTCACGATTGGATCGTGAAATGTTAACATCATCTAGAAGATTGGAGCCAGGTGGATAATGGAAGGGACTAAAACGTAAGTAGTGATGTCTGGAATAAAATAATTTCGAGGCATAAAAAGCTATTCTGATCTGAGATTAAGACAACAAAACTTGTATTAAGAACAAAGTTAATTGGGTTCGTTTGTCATTTTTTGTTGATTTTAAGCAGAAAATGCTTGAAAAAGATGCCTGGGTTAATAGTTCAGGACTGGGATGGTTGGGTTGATATATCGCTCAGGTTGCAAAAACAACAAACAACTTTGACAGTAGTGCAGAGCCAGAATGTTTCATTCACCGTGCTGAAATTGCACATAAATCACCTTGAAGCGCTTCATGTTCTACTTGACTGTGTTTCTTCGGTTCCACCCTTGCTGGCAGCTCTCGCAGCGCGCTGGAGTCGGAAAATAAAAATGGTAATGAGAGAAACAGTATCCTCTTCCAAATAAAAAGTGAATTTTCTCCCAGGCTGACATATAGCCATTGTTTAACTACTGTATTCATATACATGTATTCATGCATATATTCATGTATTTATAGTTACACTTAAGTGTCATATCAAGACAACGCAGGTGATAAAGCAGGTCATCTCCAGGTTTACGGCTCACAACGCTTGGTCAAGAATTTGCTTTAACCCTTTGCCGAGACGGCTGCCTGTCGTATACGGGTTCGAAAATGAGGGTCCTTGAAAAACATCTTGCTTACCGCAAGGAAACATAATTTTATATTCTAAAGCCTCTGTGTCCTCTGAGGAACTGTATGAGACATATCACATCACAATTCTTACCCATCAACTGGGTCATTCTGTGAAACAGTGCCTTATCTGGTTAGAAAATGTTATTTTTGTTTGCAAGTACAAAGTGTGTTAAAGGATTTTAACGCACGACGTGGAGGCCAAAAACCGGCAGACGCAAAATCGAGGGTGGTTGCCTCTAGCCGTGGATTATCCCGCTTATACCATGCTCATTTGCCAAGTTAAAGCTGTTATTGATGTTTACAGTGTAATTTTTGATCACACAGGTAAAAATTATGTTCTTTTTAATTTCAAATGATGATCAAAGTGACTGGAACTACTCGTGCATTAAACAGTTTTAATAAACACCTTCCAGCCAATCTGAATCGAGTATTCAAACACACCATGGTATAATTCAATTTCATTTAATAGCATCTTACCATCTCAAACTAAATGCTAGCTTTAATTTAAATGTTTTATTTTCTTTAAAATATATTTGCTTATATAACAAAAAAGTCACCAAAGCTGTTTTTGTTTATGTCCACAGTATATTACAAGTTTGATTATCCGTCATATGGTTGACACACTGGATCATTCATTGAACTGCTGTGTGTAACACAGATCCCAGCATTTCATATGGCTGGATGAATGACAGAAAAAGCAGAACACAGGACCAGCAACACTTCATTGTGGTCAAAGCACAACCACCTTTCTGAATGGACGAACACAGACTTTAACAATACGCCCATTGTATTGTGTACATGGTGCATATTTTGGTAGTATACTGACAGAAAGAAAGACTTAAAAGAAAAAGCAATTGCACTCAGACACAGTAAAGACATTCTAAAAGATAGAAAAGCACATCAAACATGCAGCACTAAAACACCAAGTAAGAATGCACTTCTTCTATTGAGCAAAAAGAATGGAGTCCACAATAAAACAAAGCAACATTTAACATTTTCAATGGCATAAGTCGAGATCAGGTTATTATTTTCCTCAAATGCCTTTTGAAAGAGACAGAATATTCAGGAATGTTTTAGTGAAACATTTGGTTCTTTGTCTAAGCCGAGGAAATGTGGGTTAGCTAAGAACAAATTCTACATGTTGTTTGGCAGAATCTAGTGTTCCAGCTAAAAGCTGTGGTCATGACCTTTAAGAATGTGCATCGTTCAAGGCCCACATTTGCCTACACACAAAAGCAATGCAAATTAAAGATGTAAAACACGTTATTGATTTGACATTCATTTAAAGATTGCCAAATAATGGTCTTATCAGATTTACAGAGAAAGATGAAATGCAACTGTTATTGAGGAAGACACATCAACACAGCATCTGCTGAAGCAAAACATGTATGACACCTTCACACCCCAGACGCGTGCATGCACGTGGGCCTAAATTTGCCTACACACACACAAGCAATGCAAATAAAACATGGACAATGCATTATTGATTTCACATTCACTTACAGATCTTGACAAATAACACGCACACATGCATATGAGCAAAACAAGTATGAAAGGTGGACACCCCAGAGCAACTCCCTTTTAAGGTAGCTCTGTAACAAAAGTGAACCTCATAAATTATCTGAAAAATTAACAACTGTAAGAAAAATACAAACCACGAGACACTTGACCTATAACTTTGAGACAGCATATCACTAATCTATCAACAAACTTAATTAATCCAACAAAAATACATAACTACAAATCGGGTTTAAAGATTATATAAATTCACGCCGTATCAGCTTCACGCATGCGCACTTCACACATGTGCGCGGGTCCTCAATTCAAGCGCCTTTGATGTCAAGTGCACACTCGCGATGTCGAAACTTGAAAAACGCTGACCAAAGTCATAAAAAAAAACTCACAAGAATTTGGACAGACCAATAAGATATCTATAATTTAAGGATTATGATATTAAATAAAGTAAACCACATCTGAAAATATAATGCACCTGTGAAAAGTAAAAGTAACAAGCAAATCCTACATAAATAAGAAACTATACAAAATATGGTGACCTTACCAAATCGATTCCGAAAATGCACAATAAGGACCGGAAAAAAAACACGAGGGTTTTCAATAAAGAATAATGTAACGAGATTAGTTAACAACAATCAACAAAAAACTACTAATTGACAAGAACAACCGCCAACAACAGAACTTCAAAATAAAAGCCAACGTACGACTTTCAAAAAAAAAGACATGATCTTAACACGTCACACAAAAACAAAACAAAAGGAAAGTGCTGTCATAGTATCTGTGCCTCTTGTTGTGTGTTTTTGTACCAATTCTGACACATTATTATTTTTAATAATTTGTTGCTTTAAAAATCGAGTTGTTGATTATGTTAATCTTTTTAATCATAGCCTACATTATGTCAAGTAAACTTGAAAAATATATACAGAGAGAAGACAAAATGCTAGTTTATATACACAGTTTAATGTTTATATTAACACAGTTGACATATGTTTTTCATGTAAAATCATAAAGCCGTGAAACTGAATAGAAGAAATTGAAAAAGAGAGATTTAGAATGGAATTAGACATGTAAGTTTAAGGCATCCAGTCGTCTCATTGTTTCTTCCACGCCTGCTTTCATTCACCAGGCCAGCCATGTAATCCCAGGAATTAAGCCTAGATGAACTTTGAAAAGACGGATGACTGAGACCAACACCCCTGGCCAATCCTAAAACATCTGGACTATGCCTCCGTTCTACTGGTGTATTCTGCTGTAGAACTCTAAATTAAGGCAAAAAGTGTGTTGTTAGTCAGAAAATGTGTGTATAGGCTACAGTACAGAATGCACTATACAGTAAACTTTGTACAGCCATAATTTGTAGTTTAATGCACTGCTTTTTCAACTCAATTTGATCAGATCTTTAACAAGATGTGAAACAAGGCTAAACTTTGTTTCCACAAGCTAGTGGAGCAAAACAATTACACAGTACACATTTCAAAGACAGAGAAATGATTCAGAGAGAACGGTAAAGGGTCTGCCATGTCTCCAGGTTTGCGGTTTTACCTGCTGTTTTCGAAATTACTGGAATCAACCGAACTCATCAGTGTGTCATCATAAAACTCGTGTAGGCTACCTTGTTTGTCTAGGATCGTTCTGTCTGAACCCCGAGTATTTCTTTTTTAAGCAGTTTGTTTGCTCACCACACAGACGCACACAAAAACACTATAATACAATCTCCTAACCACACATTACATGGTAACTCTTGGTGCTGTGCATTCAAATCATTAGTTTGTGCAAACAGCGGGACGCCCGCGAGGAGTGAATAAAAGGCAGATGGAAACATCGCAGGAGGACGGACATATTATTTTAGCAATTACGGCATTTTTGCATTGTGACAAAGACTATTAAATTCCTACGCTGATGTTCACAGACCACATCCAGACCAATCGTAATACTGGTCATAAACAGTGTTGGGGGTAACATCTCAAACAACTTGTAATATGAAAGACACACTATGCATAAGAGCTCAGCAAAAGCTTAGCCGTGCCATAAAGCCATCAAAGCAAAAATGGACATTTCACAGCTCTCCGCTGGGGCTGGGTGTTATTGGATGTTTTAAGCTGTAAACACACAGAAGACTAAAGCCAGGACATATTTTACGCAAGTACGCAAACACAGATGCAAAAGATTTGCCAAAGCGTTGCAAACGTGCAGTCTTGTAGAACATAGTAGTGCGTTGCAGAATGTGACAGAATCCTGCACCTCGAATGGTCAATAATATCAAACTTGCACTCGGTGACCCACTTGCACCATAATTAATATCAATAAATGCAGGAATCAGATGTCCGCAGACTACACGATGCGGTTAGTAGCGGTCACACCATCAATTTGCAGCAGTTTATCTCTTCATTAGCAGGCGGATAACATTACCAGCTTGTTTCCAGTAACTTCAGCACCATGCATCCATTATGTTTGTTTTATATCCAAGGTAAAGACTCACGCTGGGGCAATGCGATATCTTATACGACTAGAAAACCGTCCAAGTTCAGGCCCGGAATGGTAGATCATGGTGACTCAAGAGGAAAAAGAAGGAAATATGAAAACAGACATATTTCAATACGCCGAACGTCTTTGCAAATAAATAAAGCAAAACAAATATTTCAATTTTTATTGGAACTTAAATGCTTAATATATTATACAGATATACCGATATTTTTACAATGCACTGTGACAATAGCTCACTAATTTTTTAGTTCCCCTGTAGTTTATCAAAGCAACATGTACATTCCTGCCGTCTGATGTCTGTCTTTTAGATTCCTGACCATGAGACATATACTACAGCACTGTGTAAATCTCTGGTAATGAAACGTTCTGAGCTTGTGGGCCAGCAGCACTCATTCCTCAGCGAACCTCTTACCATTGCTAACAGCACCTTCTAGTGGTCAGAATCTTTGTGGTGGACGAAATCCAGCAGCACTAGGAACAGACGCACATACATTGCGCCACGTACAGCTGCGTAATAGAATAGACAGCACGCATTGAGAACGTTACCTATCAAAAGAGATTCGATGATTTAAAGAAGCAGCTGACAAAGCAGATTTAAGGGAAAACGCAGCAGTGGTGCCTGCAACCCACAGTGATGAACTTTACATATGGAACATGTGCCATCGTCATTTTGCAGACGAACCAGGAACATGTAAACAGAAGCAAACTAAATGTAGGCCTATTAGTTTTCCAAATAAAAAAGCAATTCTGAGCATTAGCTGAGCAGGTGGGTGTAGGTTGCCTTCTTAAACTTTAACCAACACCACTGTTATTAAAAGTCAAGGCAAGACTTGGCCGTTCGAGGAAAAGCTCGTTAGGGCTTAGGAAAGTCTCTTTGCATGCAGAAAAAAACGAGCTTTTAACCATGTACCACATCATTCACCGCACACCTCAGCTGGTTTTAATTGCGGAGCCCATTGATGTGTTTATGCGCGTTGCTTATAAAGCTTTACCCTTATGCCGCTTTGTCTTTGCGCAGTAATGCACTGGTGTCTGTCACCAGCGCGATCCTAATCTTGCTCTTTTGTTTGCATTTTCCACAGGGCATGTCGCCTATCATTGCCTCCCTATCATGTAGCCTTGTTTCCATATGACGCATTAAATCTTTTACAGATCCACCAAGCTGGGGCTTCGTGACGCGCTTAACCAGAAAGACAACAACTACCCAAAGTGCACAGAGGAGGATATCTTCGATTTTGCATGGGAATAAAATACGACTGTTTCCCTAAGGATTTTCGCTGTGTTTTGCTCTGCGATCTTGGCATTGCTCTAGCCCCATCGGCGTGAAAGGCTGATCCTATTGCCGAGGGGGGGAAAGGCGCTGGCGCTGCGCCAGGGTCTGGCAAGTGCGCCTCCCTTTACCGCTGTTTGGCTTATTCATAGTTAGGGGTTTGGGTTTGGCTGTTTTTAAAAAGGCAAGCGCTGCACTCAAGTTGATCAGTCGGCTCAGAAAACTTCTCCAGAGGGGAAAGTGTTTTTGGATTCACAAAGTCCAGAATTTCAGTACAACCGAATTGCGCACAAACTGAACCCGGGCGGCACTGGACTAATCTAAGACGATACCCTAGTGTCTCATTTTAATCTAAAAAGAAATCAACGGATTCTTGCTCTTTTTAAAAATACTTTTTATTCATTCTTCTTTTTTCGCCCAAAACATTCCGACCTGTGCTGTACTTTTGCATGCGGACTTTTCAGAGTTCCTAATTTGCATTAAAAACCCGATGACCGTCCTGAGACGATCGCTCATTTGCGCACAAATTTAGCCCCCGTTTTTTCATCGGAGCTTATTCACACTTTGAAGAACAGAAAAGAGACATGATACAATTCGTGCTGGTTACATTTCTCACGGCTTTGTCCATCAGCTTTGGCTCTTATGTGCCGTGCGAGCCGTGCGATCAGAAGGCGCTATCCATGTGTCCTCCGGTGCCGGTGGGTTGTCAGCTGGTTAAGGAGCCCGGCTGCGGCTGCTGCTTTACTTGCGCTCTGGCGGAGGGTCAGGCGTGCGGTGTCTACACCAGTACGTGCGCTCACGGGCTGCGCTGCCTACCGCGGAGCGGAGAAGAGAAGCCGCTTCACGCCCTGCTGCACGGCAGGGGAGTGTGTACGAACGAGAAAGGATACAAACCATCGCACCCACCCATCGGTAAGTGGCTTGGAAAGAGAAGTGCCTCTCGGTGTCTCGTCGAAAGCCAATGCGTTTTCATTTATGCATTAAACGCATTTGTCTGACGCTTTTATCCAAAGCTTTTTACAAGGTGTATACTTTGTCAGTATGCGTACTCTGGGAAATCGTACCCGCAACCCTGTTATAATAACAGCAAAGGCTCAGTTTATAGGCTACATTGCTGCGTATGGACGTCGTTCAATAATACCTTTGCGTGAACATTTCTGCGCGCAATGAATTCCACCGTGCGCACTTGTGATTCTGTGCGCATGGTTGAATTCCGATGCGGTTTCTGCATGGCATTTTGACCTCGTAGCTCTACGAAATGTGATTTGCCATCATTTTTGGGTGATGGCTGTGATGCAGATAATTATATTTAGTGAAAATTCCAACCCTCGTAAGTTTTAACGCAGATTTTCTCTCTTCACCTTTGCTTTAACTCGTAATGATTTTCTCTCTGTGCATGAATGATTGATGTTTGCCTTGGAAATGGTTTTGTTTGATGTGCTATCGACATTGTTAGGATCACACCTCTCCTCATTCTGAGGTGCGTATAACGGCACAGGTGTACCAACGCCTGCGTGATATTCTCGGTCGAGCAGCTTCTAGGTTGGTCTGAATTTAGGTCCGTGTCTGTGGGTGGTGTATGAGGGTCAGATTACTGTTCAAAGATTAAATCCGAGGGTAGCTGTGGTGTGTGTATCTAGCCAAGCTACGTGGTAAACCTACTGTGTTCTCCAAATGAGATGGTTTTGCAGGTCTTATGAAGAGTAATCGTGCACAGCAAGTTTGGGTTTGCACATTTATGCACTTGGTCAAAACAACATGCAGTGCATTCAAATGCTACACTAAATCAGTCCCAGGGAATCCAATCCCCAACTTTTGTACCGTTAACACAATGCTTTACTAGTTCGGCTAGAGGAACAAGAATACACTGTCGTGTTACAGAGCTCTCCTGCTTTTTTCAATAGTCCTAGGCTTAATGGGTGAGTCTCCCAGCCCCCATCTTCCTTTAGGCAACATCAATGCATGAAACAGCAAGAGAGAGGAATTCGCTCGATTCTGCTCGCATTGTTCCAAATATAGTGAAGACGGCGGGACTGCGCACATTCTTTGAAACAGTGGCAGACGGGGAGGCTTTTACCGTGACTGTGTGTGTACACAAATACAACTCCCTCGCGCACAGGTGCACATCAAAAACCTGTTTGTCCCAGTATTTACACTCTTCTGATGAGTGTTATTGCTGCTTTGGCCTCTTGTGATTCAGCAGAATGCCTTTGGAGACGATCTGTCAAGAGCTGTCCCTAAAGCATGGGGATGAATTTAGGGGGAACAGTTTTCAGCCTACCCTGGTATTTGGTTTCAGCCTGGTTTTACTAGCTGGGCAGGACAGACAGAGAGAGAGAGAGAGAGAGAGAGAGAGAGAGAGAGAGAGAGAGAGAGAGAGGTCAGGCGTCTTTCAGATCGTTTAGCTCATGTCTCTGTGTACTAATTCAATTTATTCCAGATGGCCTTAAACATGAAGTTGCAAATATTATAAAACAAGCATACGTTAAATTTAACATCAGCGTGCATACAGTATGATGTCTTACCACCAGTAACTCCCGGGATAAGGATTTCGTGTTTTTCATCAGGTGAATCCAGATTATTATTCCGCTCCATTTATGCTGAGATTGACAAATACTGCAAATATGCCAACGATTACAAGGAAGACTTTCTGTTCAAACATGTCGTGTGCCGTGTGTGGAGCGTGGATACTATTGCCAACAGATACGATTACGTGACTACAGGCTTCTTGCCCATCAAGCATGTAAAGGAATTTTAGGCCATGTTCTCCAAGATTGATTTCTCCAAATAGCATGCACCAAATCTCAAAAGCTTGATTTGCAAATAAACAAACGTACCATTAAAAACCCTCGTGCGGGCCAAAAGGAGTGAATCAGAAGCTTGGCTGTTGTATTTGGTTACTTCTGTATCGCCGCTGATGTATTTGTTTTATTAAACCCACTAGAGACTATCCAAAACTAAACAACCATTACAAGGGAATGGAACGCAGTCGCTCTACCGTTGCTTGTTTGTCTTCTCGAATTTATATTGTGTGCCACAGGCCAAACTCACGAAACATTGCATCATCACACTGACATTAACATACGCATTGCTTCACTTAGTGGAAAGCACTTGAATAGTTCTCTTGCGCTTTTTTGAAAACGATGCCCAGCTCTTTGTGCTCAATTGTCCTTGACTTTTTTATGAACTCTACATTGTTTGTGTTTTTTACTAATTCAAAACTAAAGCACTCATATATCAAGCGCCCATTGCACAGGTATGCAAGCAGGGAACCTATTCGGCACGCTTGAATGACTCCCAGTAAAGTTTTACAGCAATTTGCACAGGGTGTATTTGTCACGGGCACCTGGAAGGCTAGTGAGCAGCAGCTGGGGAGCAAATCAACTCGCACAGTAGTCTCATCTCCGTCAGAAACGTGACATCCTCATGCTGGGCCCGTCCTAAACGGGAACATGTGTTTGGCTGACCGAAACAGTACAGGACACGAGAAAGCCTCGCACAAAAACACGACGGACTTGATTTGTACGTGTGTTTATAAAACGAAACGTTCAGATTCAGGGCAGACGGCACAGCTGAACCATGTGGTTTTGGCTGAAGACTCCAACCTGTTGAAACCTCTTGTCATGTGCTTTGGGGGGTTGGAGGGGGAGACGCAGTGTCACGTTTCTGCAGGGAAGGAGAACAAAAGGTGCCTAATTTCTTGCCTGCAGCACAGGTTCAGATGTGGTTTCAAATCGCTGCCTCGGTTTTTTGTGCCTCGCAGGATTCTCCAGGGGACGGAGGAGCTGCGGCGCATGCCAACGTTGCTGCTTTCAGTAGTTGTGTTGCAATTGTTGCAACTAGTTTGTCATAACCAGCTGTTGTCCTGAGGTGGAAAATAACGCTGCCTGGCAGCGTGGACACAGAATATATGATCTCATGGGCTCAGACGGAAATTTGGCTCGTGTAGGATAGCCGGGGTTTTTAACGGTAAAGATAAAGCTCATTCGCTGAAGAACACGTACTGTATATCAGAGTAATGGTATACATCATGATATGCTTTTGCTGGAAATTTATATGGTAATCTTGTGAATTAAATACTTTAAAGTATAAATATATATGGTTTCATCTTTTTGTGTGTAACTTTGATGGACACCAACCAAAATATTATTTCTATAATAAAAGGATGAAATCTTACATTATGCAACACATTAAGCTAATAAATTATGATTGGAAAAGCAACATTTTAAGACATTTAAGTCATCTAAAGAACTATTGTTTCCTGATCTCCATTGGTTTACACTCCATTGGATGAGTTTAAAACCCACAGTAAAATTTGCATTTCTTTTTCACAACTTATTTAGCAAAAACAAATGATTATATAAAGCTCAAAAATACAGAATCATATTGTGCAAATGTTGAGATGAACTTTTGCTCTCTTGTCTGAAGAAGCACCTCCAGAGTTCACGTTGCTCAGTTTTGATGACACAAGACACGACCGGGTGATGAAGAGGCGCACACATGTGCTTTGAGCCTGAAAGCCATTGACAGGTGTCATCAGTTTGCTTTGTCCTGAATTATAAGGGACCCGTGTGAATAATAAGTTGTGTGGCTGTTTTCTTGGATGTAACCGATAGCACATTAGAACATGGAAACTTTTATCCCAGTGTACAAAGAGGACTGTCACCGAGCTCTTCATAGCTCGCAATAGCTTTATTTTAGCATTAACTAGCGCACAGCAAGGTCACATTCTCTATTTTGTAGATTTGGGCAGTTTTGCCTTCGTCTTTTTTCTGGCAGCCTATGTAGTTTGAGTAACCTACTGCGTTGCTGCAGTGGCCCAACACGGCGTGGACCGAGTCCAAGCTTTAAATATTTAGCAGTGGAATCTAGCCAGGGATGCCATGGTTGGTCTGTGACACGAACAGAGCAATGAAGGCCGAGACAAAGACTGGCGCTCTTAAAGAGCGACTTTCAAAGGAGAGCACATCTAAATTTAAAACAATAGTAAGATAGTGATCTGGGGATCCTAACTATTAATTCAATGACAAAATACATCACATTCGCTGGGTGCTTTGAGACCGTTCACAAGCACTCTTGCATTCATCAGCGTGTTTGGCAGTAGATTCACCGGACAGCACGACCAAAACGGGGACTCGCTTTCATCATCGGCCCCCGAGCTGTAAAAAAAAAACGTGGATATTCATGAAGTATAATTGCCCAGCGCACATGTAAATTATTAAACGGAGCCCTATCGGATGCATCTCCTTTGGCCGGGCTCAGATCCCTGTATCTTAATGAAAAGTTTTGCAAGCCCAAGAAGAGAGACAGCCACATGTGATACTGTACGCCTGGTCTGGAAAAGCTCCAGCATCCTGGCAGTTTGTCAGACGTTAAACACAGAGCCACTAAACCTTTACAAGCTGGGGACCAAGAGCAAGGAAAAACTGATTCTGGTCTTTACTGTGAAAAGAAATAGACGTCGATAGAAACTAGGTTTACAGTAAACTTTGGCTGTTGATGTTCATTCATAGGCTGTATTTCAGCATAAAAATATAAAGCATAAAGATGGTATTGAAGATTTACATTTTGTACAGTGAGCTTACTGACTTTCACTAGTTTACAGTTGTTGCTTTTTATATTTATCTATCTATGTATATTTTGCAAAAAACTAAATCAGTAAACATAAATATTTTAGTTAAAAATTGATATGAACTGTTATACATGCCCTACATACAGACTATATATATAAGATGGACCGTTAAGTCCATCGTTCTCTTTCTGAACTCAAGAACTCAGAGAAATGCAACCCCAAACCGGTCCAGACTAACCCGAAACTATGCAGGTCTTTATTAAGACCGATTAATTTGGAAAATATGTCGTTTTGCACATCCCTTAAGCCCTGCAAGATCTCAAATTCGGTGGCCCAAACCTGCTGAGAAATCTGTACAGAAATTTCAGTCTGCCAAGTCATGGGTTGCGGGATTGATTTCAAAGAGATGGCCCATGCTCTGATTGTAACCCCAGAAGCCAGGAAACCAATTCCTGTAATGAGCGGGCACCCGCCCCGTGCGTCTCCAGGTCAGACAGAGTCTTTCACCACCAGCCGGCTCAGAACACTCTGCCGCGGTCCACGGTCATGTGAAGCACTGGGACCCGAGCGAACTATGAGGGCAGCTATCTCAATCATTTCTGCTGGCTGCCTCATCTGTCTGATAATGCCCCCTTGGCTGTAGCTGCAGAAATACTTGGCAACCCAACGGCACCGATGCTCAGGCACGACTCTCTATGTCTACTGCTGAAATTCGAATCAAATTGAAAATGAAGCAATTATTTTGGAAAACAGTGAAACTAATATATATTGTATTTATAAACATATTTACATGTCATGCATACTGTCCTGTAGACACAATGCGCATTTGCATTCTTATATAAATATATAGTACGTGTGGTTTTTTCAAACCAGACCTTGTCCAATAGCATTTGAGTGGTGGATGGGTAATAATCAGTTGAAGTTATAGCCATGTGTCCTGCTGAGTTTGAAGCACATATACTTTGTTCTGCTATATCTCTACATTTTCCCTGAACACATGTTGACAGTTACTACCTACTATTAGATACTTGTGGAACAAGAGCTTGCGGTTGCCATAGTGTTATGGACTTCAAAGTTTTCCAAGTACGGCTTTGAGTCCTTTTAAACGTGGTCTAACTACAAAATCCTGTAGTCATGCAAAGGAAAATGACATTTTTATTTAACTGTAAACTTTTTAACATACAAAGGGTGGACTGTACGTTCAATCTGTAGGATTTAGATCAAAATACATTTTATTAGAAGTCATATATGTGCAGTCTTAAATATTGAGATGTTTTTTGGTATTTGGAACTTTATTGTATTAGGTACATTTTTCATGTTTGGCCGTATATGGCAAGTAGTTTACTGGTGTAACTATAGGCCATTTACAGCATCTTAATATGTGGGGGTGTCCCATCACCTGTTGGAAGACATTTGGTGGCAAAACAGTTGCTTTCATGTTGTTAACTCCTCAGATTCTCACTAGCAAGTGTGTTAACATCTGCGAACGAGATTTTCTCGACATGATGATATCTCAATAAAATTTGATTGACAGTTTGTTTAAAATAGCCAAGGCCAAACAATAGGTTGAGTGGAGGTATTTTCTAAGACATAAATCATCACACATTGTTTTAGATACAGAGATGTTTAATAAATTGGTGTTTCATAAATTGTTTAACAACAAACCAGAATGTCCATCTATCAACCACATACAGTAGCAAGACAGCATGGCAAAGCTCTGGCATCCGTTCAAAATGTTTTTAAAAAATCTAGTTATAAAACAAATGATGACATTTTCTATATTTAGTTAAAAACACTCGTTTGGTTCTCTTTGTGTCGTCTAGATCGTGAGTCTATCGAGCATGACGATACAGCAAAAGCAGAAACAACGGAAGACCAGCCTCCTAAAATTCCCCTTTATCCCAAACCAGACGTGATCAACAAGAAACACGCTGCCGTGCGCAAGGACAAGAAGAAACAGACGGAGAAGCATCGTTCCGTGATCACCATGGACTACTCGCCTATTCCCATCGACAAGCACGAGCCAGAATTTGTAAGTTGTGCTTCAGAGCAGCGGTTAAACAGGTTGTTAACACGTGAGGTGACGATGTAACGCTCCGTGTGTTTGTTTGCCAGGGTCCCTGCAGGAGGAAGCTCGACGGAATTATTCAAAGTATGAAAGACACGTCCCGCATCATGGCTCTTTCCCTCTACCTTCCCAACTGTGACCGGAAGGGCTTCTTCAAGCGTAAACAGGTACGACGAAAAAAACAAACATAATACAGTACTGGTATATGCAATATCTTTATGTAGTTCATTTCTATCAAAACAGATGACAGGATTGTTTAATATTTCATTTAAAAATAACAAGTCTGACTTTCGTGCAGCTTCACATTATATAACAAATGAAAATTCTCATAATGCTTTGCATTCTTTTCTAATTTTAAACCACGTTTGTTGTCGTATTCGGTATTGTTGGCAAACTGAACGGAGTAAAGTTCACTCAAATAGATTTCAGCATTTCTCAGTGTTTGTCCCCAGCATGCGCTCGGGCTGGCATGGGAAGTTTGTGCAAAACTCGCTGATCCATGTTATCCCAGCATGATTTGAGAACGTTCCAAAGAACATCTTGTATGCTTCAATGGAAGAAAGGAAATCTGACCTTTTGTACAAAGGAACTAACATGGTCACAAATTTGCATACATTTGATAAGTGACCTAGAAATGGGGCAGAAAATGTTTCTTCTTCGCTTTGCATCTTAACTCGTCCTTGTTTGTTTTTTAAAAACTATGCATCGTGATTTTTCAATGCACTCTCAGACTCTTGGATCTAAATATATGATTGAATGACTTGCTTTCAAAGCAAGTGTAAAAATTGGATAATGTTATAATAAACGATGCAGTTTACACCACAATACAACAGTACTTGTTTTCAGCATTATGTGTTTGAAACTGCAACGTGACCATTCTTCTTTTCTGCACCCCGCAGTGCAAACCGTCCCGTGGCCGGAAGCGAGGCATCTGCTGGTGCGTGGACAAATATGGCGCGGAGCTGCCCGGCACCGAATACAGCGGCGGCAACATCCAGTGCAAGGATCTGGAACACAGCAACAACAACGAGTGAGAACTCGAGCCACCCTGATCACCAGACCTAGAGCCCACCTCCTTTTCCTGTCTACCAATCCACCCGCCAGTCACGTTGAGATTTTGAAGCAAAACAAAGAAAAAAATGTAACAACTATTAGAAATATGAACAATCCGAAAAAACCACTGGGATCGTTTTGACTGAGCGCTCGTCTCTAAAATCACTGGACTCAGCCAATCAGAGGAGACCCCTGCTAAAGCTGAGTCCCGGCAAAAATTGCTAAAAATATATACGTACAATTATATATTTTTATAGAAGCTGGGGTTGGAGCACCATACTGTTTTGTTAAAAGTTAACATAAAACAAAAAACGTTAAAAAAAGGAATATATGGCATGTTAAATGTTAACAGGGCTATCTTGGTCTTTTACATCTTTTGCTGTCAAGGTATCACATTAGATAGCAGGAACTCTTACTATTGGAAGAAAAACAAAAAAATTTTGTTGGTTTTCCAAAAGATAAAGGAAAACACATATGGTAGAGATCTGTTGATAGCACAATCTCTATTTGTTTTTTCTCGGTCCTGTCAAAGCACTTATTGGGAAACCTGCTTGGAAATGTGTAACTTCACCAAATTCAGTGTATGCGTGTGTGCGTGCGGTCGATGAAAAAAAACAATGCCTTGTGACATATCCCTCCCAGAACACAATGAAAACCCATTAGACAAATCTGTTTCAGTGGCTTTATGACTGTGTAGAGCTTACCTAACACGCCAACCGTGCCTATGTAAACAGATGCAGCCGTGCACATTTACACGGGTGAGCTGAGCGGTCCCCGTCTGAAAGCTCGAATCTTCTTACACTGCCCATGTCTAGAACAAAAGAGATAAAGACAGGCCACTTTCAGATATTTATGGCATCTGGTTCAAGTTAAAATTGAGGCAGATGCTATAACCCCTAAACGCTTCCAGCATTTGTGTGTTTGAACTTTTTTTTTCTTACTATTAATTTTTGCTTAAATGCTGTTTCCTTTGAATTCATCGAGGTATTGACGGTCCGTTTATGAGCCATGTTCCTTGACTAGGTGGTTTCACTGAAAAAAACGTTGAAAATATTACCTTTAGAATATTGAATGTGTTTCATTTTTATTTCGGTTTTTTGTTCTTCTCTCATTTTTTCTGTTCCTTGTCATCCTTAACAACAACCACCACGATTTGGTGCCTAGGAGAGGAGTTGTGTATTTTAGCATTTTGTCAATTTGCATAGTTCCAGAACTTGGTCATTTGAATGCAGGTCTGACCACTTTCTAAGCTCCGCCCACTCTGACTGTTCACCAACCCTGTTTGCTTATTCAGGACAGCAAAATGACTGGACGTTTCTTTTGTCACATTTCTGTATCTGGTTTATACGTGAGAGGCGGGCCGTCATTTAACTTCCTGTGAGTTTTGGTGTGCGAGTCTCAGTGCCTTTTCTACATGCAAATACATTTGAATGGTTACGTGAACGTTACACAATAGCCAAGTGGACAAAAACAGGCGAACCTTTTAATATCGACGAAGGACCTCGATCGCATTCAAATCGAGAAGCGGATCAGATATAAAAACTCAGCTGTCACAAATCCCTGCGTGTGGTTAGGCTCAGATAGGGGAGACTTTAGTCATGAACAGCTCCAGCTAGCTCATTTGCTGTTATTTCTCTTTACGAATAAGCTGACGTTTGATCTGACAGAGACTGCAAATGTGTGTCATTTCCGACGAGAGGATTTTCAAAGCTATACACAAAACAGGGATACTTACCGGTCAGCTCTCGATGATCGAGCAAAGCCATCGCCTGCCACAGTGGGTCCGTCCGGATCTCATTTCAGGGCCCGAATGATCGCGGTTTTACAGCTGGGAGGGGGCCATAAAATAGTTTAAGGTTTGCAGAATGTAACCATGGCATGTTACAAAAAAATGGCTCTCGAAATGAAGGTTGCGGGAAAGAGAGGTCGGGGTTTGCGTCGAGTACGTCGAAGAGGCGAAGACGCCTCTGTTATTGCACATTTAGCCTTACAGGTGTCGGTCACCACAGGGCGAAATCAGTAGTGAGCATAATTTAGGTCCCGATCTATGCTGAATGCCCCCTCCCGATTAAAATAAGCAGCTTGCACTTAAATGTTTACCTTGCCACACATTTACTGCCGTCTCTTTAAGAGGAAAAGTGAATCTAAGTTCAGGTATAGAAGCTGAAGCAGGTGGCGGACGAAAAGCCTGCCCGAGTACCTTTGACAGGGGCTTCGCGGCCCAAGCCTGAAATCCACATCATCATTCAGTGGGTATACAAGATAAACCAATCACAGTCTATTCTTCATCTACTTTTAAAGGAACAGTCCCCCTAAAATGTCCCTCATGTCGCTTCAACCTGTGTGATAGAGACATTTCGAAAATGCACTATAGATGTGCTTCATAGCCTTCTAAAGTGAATCGACAGAACTTTATTCTTTAATTGAGCTTTTCTAACTTTTCTAAAGCTTCATCTCGAAGGCATAAAGGCATACAGTAACAGTTTGAAACGACACGAGGGCGAGTAAAGATAAAAGAAAAAGTTCTTTTTGCGTGCACTGTTCCTTTAACAGTCTCAGTGACATCCGGGGAGCAGGAGGGAGGGTGAAGGCCTTAAGCGGTGATCTCGTGCTGGGCCTCACTTCCACAACACACAACACATCACAGTAGATTCTTTAGATGGACAGCCGGAGTTCTCGGAATCTGATAAACGGGCTCGCACAGCAAGCGGGGGGACACAATAACTTATCTGCGACAGAGGCCATGCGACGGCCGAAATAGTTGAAATTGTGTCACACATTAAACCCTGATGGTTTTTGTACTGAACATTTCAAGACGACGCACCTAATGGCCGAAAACGTTTCGTCGTCTGGGTGTCAGTAATGAGAATGTGAATGAAATCAGATCCCAGATCTGCTTTGGTGTAAAAGGCAGAATGTAGCGTGTTGGTGTCGTGCTCTGCTTTCATCAGATTCCCATCGTCGTACATTACTCGGGTAGACAGCATTCATAACATACACTTCAGTAGTAAAGACAGGTTTTCTATCTTCTCTAAATGCATAACAGATTTGTTTTTTCTTATTCTGTTTTTATGGATGAGATAAGACTTGATGATTGACCATCTAAATGTGGCTTAAACCGGCATGTGAAAAGACTCAATAGTGGCTGGAGGACTCTAAAATGTTCAGCTTTTTGAACTCTTAATAAAACCCAATAAAATGAAAAAAGGTAAAAAAAAAAAAAAAGCTCAAATTATTAAAAAAAGTGAATATCACTGTGTAATATTTATTCAACTTGTAATTTATGTACTCTTTTAACCTTTGTCTTTTTTTGTTATGACAAAGCATTTATTTAAATAAAGTTATGTATTCATTTATGCTTGTGCAATAAATTTATTTGTGATGATGACGTGTTTTTATGACAAATATTTTATATTCTTTATATTTATGAGAAAAGTATAAATACATTTTCAATAGTCATGCCAGTAAAGATAAAACCATTTTACAGCGGTTACAGCATGCAAATATAAAGCAAGTACATACTGTCACATTTCAGTAACCCAGAAGAAAATGTTTAATATTAAAAATTACAGTTCAATTTTGATGATATGATTCACGTAAATCACGTATCATGTGTGCATACATTAAAGTAAAGCTTTATAGACAACATTTGGGGCAGAAAAGCAAAAATGGCAATTCAAATGAAAGTACATAAAATACACATTATTCACGTAAATGTGTGGAATTGCTTTTCTGGCTTTGTGAGTTATCCACATAAATCTTGCATATACAAGAACACCAGAATGAGATCCATCAAAACAGTAGCTTTGCATTAATGTTTATGAAGAAATATAGGTGCCGTTTACTTCCTTTGTAAATGTGTTACTGTAACCAACTGGATCACCAAGCGAGGGATGGATATGAGTTTGTGGAAGTCAACATTATGAGCTTATCTTGAGAACATTCCCTCTCTATTTACATATCACACATAAGGTCAATCCATCAGGGATCTGCTACACATGCACACACATCGTTCATCTGGCTGCTAATTCAATTGTCTTGACTGATAAATCAGGATAAGAGAAGCCCAGAGGAGCACATCATTACAGGATACAGGTTTATTTTGGGTGAAGACTTACTGCGTTTAAACTCTGCCCAGAGGCGAGGCACCTGGTTTTCAACAGAAGTCAAAGAGATTGCTCAGGAACAAGGAAGTCATTTACCAAGACCCCCAACTTCAAGGGGGATCTCTGACCAAAGGGACTAACGCTCCAATCAAACAAGTGAGAAAAACAACGCTACGGATAGATTATCTGGCACGGAAACATCCGCTTTTATCGCGAAGCTCCGGGGCGAGTTAGCACCGCGTTTCACGACCAAACTGCTGGGACTAGATTAGACCCGTGCATCCAGCCAGAGGCCAAAGATGGCGCTGTTAAAATCGGTGTTTCACACCACACATGTACACAGCAGGCTAACAGTGTGCTTTTACATCGACACGGCTTTAATTGCGGCTCTACACAGTGATTTATGTATACTGCCTTAATAAGGACTTTAAATTACGAAGTGGCTGTCAGAAGTGAGCTATTGAGAACTAATACAAACTTTATGGCCATGAAATCTAGTTTACATGAGGAGGATCACATTTCCATCCAAATGGTTATCTACACGGAAGAGAACTCAAACCGTTAAACACCCCCGGATGAAGTTAGATGTACGGATTATAAAGTGCTGTTTGTATGCCTCTTGTTTCATTTTATTTGCACCAAACCTAAAATACACAGATTTGGGGGTCAATTTAAGCGATAGTTCACCCAAAAATGAAAATTACTCACCATCTCGACCAGACAACGCCAGTACCCGTTGACAGCATTGGTTAAGTGTCCGTACAGTAGAAGTCAGTGGGTACCACCGTTGTTTGGTTACCAACATTCTTCAAAATACCTTCTTTCGTGCTTTGCAGAGAAGATAAAGTCATACGGGTTTGAATTGACAAGAGGGTGAACTTACATTTTTGGGGGAAATATCCCATCAAGTGGCTCCTAGGGCCATCACAAAATCAGATGTTTACTAAACAATTATAATGGCCAAAAGAATGAATGGTAAAAAAAATGGTAAATTGGTAAAAAATCATATCACTTAAAAGTTGAGTGTAATATTAACACTATCAATATTGACTCTTTTGTTTACACTCACATAAAGAACTGCAAAAAAATCTAAATATTGAGAAAATAGCTTTTAAAGCTGCTAAGAAGAAACCGGTTTGTTTTAACGCTCTCTATCAGCTTACCGCTGCAATGACGTTGTGGAGAATAGATGAACCCCAAAGCTGAAATTCTAAGCTTTACATATGTTAGGATATTGAAAAATACCACCTTTCATATAATGCAAAATATAAGCACTTGGTTACATTATTTATTATATTGCATTATATTTTCCATTATTTAGCGATATAAACACATGCTTTTTGGATGAAAGAGGCCTAAACAAACATTGAAAGAGTGTTTTAGTGTGTGTCCCCATAACACAAAAGATGGTGGTGGGGGTCTGAAGATGATCACTTCAGAGGTGAGGTTTTTCGGGAATAACTTACAAATTCCAGATGTGACGGTGGAGTCACTCCATCCGCAGCTGGCCAGTGCGTCTTTCCGAGAGCCAGATGAAGGAAGAGAGGAACTAAGCAGACGCAGAGAGCAACACGTGTCTGGGATTTGATTTGTGGGGCAGTCAACATGACAATTACTATTGCCTTCAAAGACACTGACAACTGCGTTTTAGACTTCAAAGCGCTCGCGTCCCTTTTATCGCGCAATTAGTTGAACAACTATAGACGGCTCTTTCATATCACGACATGTGGCTCTCCGCTCTGAGAACACGCCGATTACAGTTTAATGTTTCATCCTCTGCTGCTTCTTGCATGAGCTTAAATATTTTTCACTCCTCTCTGCCGGTGTAATATTTTCGACATTCGTTCACATACTGATTTCAGTTTCGGAAAGATTGCCAACAGAGATGTAATAAGCGCAGATCAACTGCACCAGGTGGATCTCTTCCACGTCACATCTTCTAAAGTAATGGTGCGCTTTGCCAGGATACATTATCTCAGGAAGAAAAAACAAACAGAAGGATAGAGAGACAATGATCTTGATTTTACTCTCAGCCGTCTTCTGTTTGTTGGATAACACAAGAGCTCTTTCACATTTGCATGGGGAAATCAAGCCTCGGGGTGCCAGAAGTGGCAGACGGTGACAGATGATGTGTTTACCTGCAGCTTGAAGCTCAAAGATGAGGTCCCACATCTTTAAACCAGTGGAATTCAATGATTTTTTTTAGTACAGATGGATAATTTTAACAATCTGGGCTTTGCATTTACAAAAAGCAATGATACACCTTAAATCTGACGTTTGCTAGAGAAATGCACACTCACTAGATCTTGCATTATACATTTCTACTAGCAATTTAACACATTACCTTGGTCATTATATTAAAATAATTAGGGATAGTTCACCCAAATATTAAAATTCATTCATTTACTCTCCGTCATGTCCTTCTAAACCTGTATGAGTTACTCTGAACGCAAAAGAAGATATTTTGAAGAATGCTGATAACCAAACAACATTGACCCCCATTGATTTCCATTGTATTGACACAAAACCACTCAGACATTTCTCAAAATATATTCTTTTGTGTTCAAAAAAGAAGAAAGAGTCATATATAAGTTTAAGGATGAATAAATGATCAAAGAATGTTTATTTTTTGGGGTGAACTATCCCTTTAATCTTGTCTCCCAGATCATAAACAGACTTTAACTGCTTTATGTTCTGAAAATGAAATAACTCTGGGAACCCTAAGAAAGTGGACATCCAGTTAATGGAGGAACTTGTGATTCATTCATGGAAAGCATTCATGACACAACACCAAAACAAAATCATAAAAATGCACAAGACTAAAATAAAACCAACAGAAAATGGGTCTGAAATGTAATACATTTATTCATGCTGGATTTTATTACAAGTATTTAAAACCAATGTCTATTTTTGCATGCATTTATGGCTTTTTCCATTGCAGTTGTACAGAAAATTCTGTTTACGTGCATGACACGGGACGTAAGGAGCATGCCGTGTTCAGAACGCTTTGAGTAACAGACGTTATTTAATACCGCCACACCTCCCGACACTCGGTATACTGGGGGGGGGGGGGAGCATACGAGACGCTGGCACATGACGTTTGGATTTGCTCAAGAAACTCCCTCTGTCATTTGTATAAGACTCTCCAAATACAGAGACCTGCTCTGACAGTTTTACACTGCGCCAGATGGCAAGAAATCCTTCCCACCATCCCTCTGGCTCCAGGCATGGCACAGCATCGAAACGTTAACACGCATACACACTTACACGCACACACACACACACACACACACACACACACACACACACACACACACACACACACACACGTACGTGGATCAATATGCCCGAAAACCACAGGGATTGGTTTCACACTGTTTTCAAACTAGGCCAAACTCGAGCTAGCGTAAAATTTACTGTACTGCCGGAGGGCAGGCAGCGATCTATTTTGGAAACAAACCCAACCGGAAAAGCCGTAGCCCGTGTCTCGGAGAATCCATCCGCGTGGTACCAAAACGCGTGGCACGCCATGCCATTGGGAACAGCCGATGGGTAGCGGTAGTTTGCATGATGCTTATACATGACAAATACATGTACGCTACTTTTATTGAGTGAGATGAGATAATACTGAAGGTTAATGTGTCTTATAGGCTATATGATATAATGTATAGGATCAACGCTAAAGCTTAACCAACGGTTATCACCAATGCATGTAAAGGCCAGTGCTCTGTCCTAGACTAGAAAGATGTGTCTTATGGGTTCAGTAAACAGAAATTATTTTTAAAAAAAAGATTGTCTTAATGCACAGTAAGTTGCTTTGGAAAAAACCTTCTGCCAAATGCATAAACATAATTGAAAGTCATGTGATTCACGTCAGATGTGCATGCACAGAAATTTGATCCTAATGTTGATAAATCTTGGTATCGTTCTTTCGGTTTTTAAAGACGTGCTCTCGCCTGACAGCATGCACGGCAAGATTTGTAACGCCAACAAAAAGTGGAACAACGTTACAATGACGTTTTACTGTAACATGCTTTTCCCAGATCGCTTTTGTTATGTTACATCAGTTACACCTCCTTTAGGTTCTTACTTATTTAATTTCTAACAACAATAAGTATTTTATTCTGTCAGCACCGGTGGTCCAGTGGACTCAAGTTTGAATGCCGGCTCGTGGTCCTTTCCTGGCATCCTACTATTTCCTGTCTCTCTACATCTTAGGTTTTCAAACCTTTTGACTCCAAGGCCCCCCCCCACCCCACACTGTATATTCAACATGATTCAAAGTCCCCCCCTCCCGCTCATAAAAACTCTAAATTTCTACCTAATAAAATATTGTAGAGCTTGACATTAACTGGAAAAGTGTTTATTCAATATAAAATTGGACAAATAATAAGCCAAAATATCTTGGTTTTCAGTTGTTTTAAAATGTATTTCAATGCTTATTTTGTCTAATTTTAAGTTATCAGTCATCCTGAGGCCCCCTGAAAGTCATCTGGGGCCCCCCTGTTGAGAACTACTGCTCTACACTGTACTGTCTGGCAAAAAAATTATAATAAAAATGTCTACATTTGGAAGAATTGTTTTACACATAAAACACGCTCCATTTGATCATTTCTGGTAAATTCAGTTGGATAAAACAGGGGTAATGTCGCTCTTGCTAACCCCGTCACCATCCATCCCAGGACTTCTGATGTGCAAGGTGAACACAACCCACTGGCACAGCAAGCAAACCTATGTTTATTTATACGCACTTAACCCACTTTATACCACATTTGTCAATGTCAGGCCCGTGTCCTAATCTAGCTCTCTGTCAGCACATCATTAGTTAATGTTGATCCCCACCGCAAGCGCGTTCTAGCACATGTTTGAGAGGCAGAGCGAGAACAGAGGACCATCAGCTGCCGGGAGCAGAGACGGCTGCGAGCACAAGCGATAGCAATGATTCTGAAAACATGAATTGCTTCATTTTTTTGCAATAGTTTAATACACTTTGCACAGATTTAAGTCCAGCAATAACTAAATGATAATGTGCCAAGATTTTGTCAAACTTGTACCAGCACTGTACGTCGCTGTATCGGGCGCAGAAACAAAGTCGTGCGGAAACGCAATAGACTGAGACTTTCTACAAAAACTAACAAAAACAGTACTCGTTTTATCTGTCGAGTTTATTTGTTTCTAGAAAAACTAAACAAAATGCACAAAGAAATGGTTCAGCCAAAAATGGAAATTCTCTCATTATTTATTCACCCTCAAGTCAATCAAAACCTGTATGACCTTCTTCTTCAGAACACAGAAAAATGTTGGTAAGCAAACTACATTGACTTGTATGGACACTAAACCACTGAGATTTCTCAAAATGTTGTGTTGCACAGAAGAAAGAGTCTCATACATGTTTTGAATAATGACAGAATTTTTATTTTGGGGTAAACTATCCCTTTAAATGACCATCGACAATATCCCTCCTCCCCTGCCAAGATGCTACAAAATCAGACGCCTTCGCCACTGAGAAAACTATACTATCACTGTCAACGGAATAATTCACCCAACAATTCTGTCATCATTTACTCATCCTCGTGTCGTTCTGAATCCAACACAGCCAAGCTCCACAAAAAGCGCCATATAAAACTCCTTGAGCAAATCTTCTGAAGCCATATGATAGCTTTCTCTGCGATATTCAATGAAAATCTTCATTCATTTAGAAAAGACGTGAACGATGGTAAATAGTTTCAGAAGTTTGGGGTGAACTGATTCTTTACCATGTCATATGTGCTTTAACATGCCAAGAAAATCATTCCAGAATTGGAGATTGTTGGCAATGTTTTTGTCTTTGGAGTCGAGCAGCGGAGCGCGACACAATTTTTATTGGGCCTCCGAAAACAAAAGGCAGAATAGTCAAACAAAGGACGTGTGTTTTTAGCGAACAGCTGCACATGCTTTATATGAGACTCCCTGAAATATCTCTACTAGCAGATTCCGTCACAGGATTAAAGGCACAGAACATGCCTATAAATAGGCCGAAATAAAAACAATCATTCAAAGTTAAATTTAGTGTACAGTTATCTGAATTCGAGAGATGGGAAGGTTGCCTTTGATTTGTCTTTGCATGTGACTCATTCCAGCCTCTCATTGACAATACACATCATACTATTTGAAACACACACACACACACACACATATACAGAATAACAAACATGACATAGACACTGGGTCTATTTCTGCAGGTTGGTGGGCGGCTCCAGCTCTGGACCATCTAAGTACTGGCTGCAGTTGGGATCTCCCCTCACTTTGGGGGACGAGGGTATCTGGACACCAGTGTGAGGGTTAACACACCAACACTCACCCCTCTGTCCATGGGTGGACATGTGACACTGGAACGAGATTAAAAAAAAGGGAGGCGGGGTTACCGGGGGCGTTGGGAAACAGTTTGGAGGGCTTAATGAAGCTCTTGGGCGACTGCGGGGTGGAGGTGCTGCCCCAAAACCGCCCTATCGCCTCATTTGGCCCAGCATGTCTCAATGACCCCTACCGAGTGCTCCTAAAACGAGGTCAGAATTGAAGTGGACGTAGCGGACGCCGAAACCCAAAATAGGCACAAAAAAACATTTTTAATTGTGTCCTCCAATGAGAAAGAACAAAAACTGACAGTTACAGTACGTACATGAGAAACGGGATGATTAAAACACAATAAAGTGTGGTGAGGTACACCGAGCACTGGGAAAACAACAAGCTAGAGACGTGTCTGTCCTGGTTTTATGTGCAGCATGCAATGCCCCATTCCATCTCGGGACAGAGAAATATTACGTCATTATTGTAAATACAGCGCCAATTTTCTCACATGTCATAGGGAGTGCTCAATTTTGTCTCAACTTTGTCTCTTAATCCTTATGGTGTTCATGTTTTTGTTGATCAGCCAATGGGTCTAATGGATCCACAGTGAAATTTCACATTAAACTTTATGTAAATGCTTTACACATATTTACTTTATCCAAATCACAAGCAACATAGACAGCATATATTGGTATTATATGAAGAGTTCATTTGCAAAAAACATATCAATTAAACTGTAGTTAGGTTTTTTTGATTAAGTAATACAAGTTAAAAAATAAAGCCACTCTATCTAACACAATAAAAACATGATAACACAATACAATACAATGGAGTTTTGTTTTTGCAAATAAACTTTTTTTGTTATGAAAAATGTACCTTTATAAACACTAAAAAGAAAAATCATTGATTTGGTGAAAAAACATTTATCGTATATTTATAGATATCTAATGTCTAAATAAACAATCTAACAGAAATAAACACCACACAGGTTTACATAACAATAAATAAATGTGATATACATAAAATATAAATATAGTTTTTATAAGTAAATAAATAGCTTAGATGTTTTGGGAAAATTGGACCTTATTTATAACTGTAAAATAAAACATTGTTATTGTAAAATTCTCACATTTTTTTATGATCCCTCAGTTCCAAACCCCTATGAAATACAGTCTTGAGTGAAACACAAGCGGACATTTTGTAACAAATGTTGAAGAATATTGAGGCCTATTTTTGTGAAAATGCAATGAAACTGACCGGTGAGTCACTAACATTCAGTGCAGCATATTATGTTTCAGGAGAATGACATTCATGTGGGTTTGGGAGAACATGAGACTGTTTGAAGAACTGATATAGTCTTTGAAAGGCTGAGGTAAGTGTCGGCCGGTTTACCTGTTTAAGGTTGTACTGTCCAGTCTTGTCACAGTTTGGGAAATTCAGGTCATAGAGATTCTCCAGCGGCCCTTTGTTGTCATGGAACGTCATTCTAGAGATCTCCTCCAATACTCTGTCCAGTTCCTGCTGACATTGACTCTAGAAGATTAAACACACACACACACACACACACACACACACACACACACAGACACACACGTTTTCATTACTATTTAAGTAAGTAATTCTTAGTCCATTTTTTATTTTAATACTGTGCCATCTTCATATTCACCAAAAAGACAATTATAATCTGTGAACCTTAATAAAAAAAATCGACCCATGGGACATGAAAGTGGAGCTGAAGAAAACGTCCATGTATGAAAGAGAAGCGAGATAAACAGCAGGCCTGCGGCCTCATAAAGACGTTTGCGCCGCTGATGATAATCTCACACCAGAGGTAATTTTCTGGCTCGATTCTTTCTCCCCACCTCTCCGCAAGGACAGACGTTGGCATCAAAGTCCATTCCAGACTCCCTTACCTTCTTTTCCCCCTTATATCTCTCATGATGGCTGCTCCCCGCTTGGCCTGGGATAAGAGGACGCTGGGGGCGGAGAGCCTGCCAGGGATCTTATCCATGTCATGTGGATGAAAAGTGCTCCATCACAAAGCAATGAACGGCCCACTGCTGTCATCACGCGTGACGTCATTCAACATTCTCGGTTTCATGAGACACCTGATGGTTCTGCTGCTGATTTATCACCCGCAAATGGCAAACGCTCGCTTTTTATTATCATCGGTTTGAATATTACTGCCTTGTCTGTACTGTATTTTCTGCATCAACTTAAATACCATATTAGGGGTGGAAGATCAACATGATTTCATGTCAATTCGTAACTATAACAATATCAATTTATTTTATGTAAATTCAGAATGTATACAAATTTAAATAGTTGAATAGTTCGAAATTTCTGACGGATGAGGTTGGATATTGACGTTTCAAGTACTGCAATGTACTTGACCAAAGAAAGTATATCACATCACAAATAAATAAATAAATAAAATATTAATATTATAATCTCAAGACTGAAATGAGTATAAAATTGTATTTATACCAGGATTCCCATTACTAGCTAATATATTTTAGCTTTCCATTTCTTTTTGGTTGGCCAAACCAGTTTAAAAATGAGGCGGTACCCATTCGCTTCTATTGTATGGACACAAAACCAATGCAAGTCAATGGGTACCACCGTTGTTTGGTTGCCAAAATTCTTCAAAATATCTTCTTTTGTGTTCTGTAGAAGAAAGATGACAAGAGGGTGATTCAATTGCAGAATTTTCGTTTTGGGGTAAAGTATTATTTTAATGCTGTTTACTAATAGTCCCATTGATTGTCTAACTGCATCTATAGAATCTGAGAAAAATCTGAGAGAATAGCAGCTTGTTTTCCAGAATGCGCTTCAAAATGGCAGCAAAAGTAAACCCTACAAGAGCCACTGTGAAAACCAAAAAGGTCTTACGATAAAGAAAAGTCCAACTACAGTAAATTAGTAAGACAATTTGTCTGTTGGCTCAAGAGCTGTAGATGTCTGATAGAGAACGCTCATTGTTCCTGGTGGTCTCTTGGCTAAACATTCGAGGGTCCAGGTAAAGCATGATCCGTGTCCAAGAAAAGTTCATTAACTCGCTGTGGATTTGTGTGATGGCCAGATTCGACAAGGACAAGCTTCAGCATTAACATTAGCTGTTCTGCTTTGGCAGTCCAATTGTGACTGTCTGCTGTCATTGGACTTACAATTCTCAAATGATTAAAAAAATGTATGCCTTAATACTAAAGAACGTCGAAGGAAAGCTTACAAGAGGTTTGATTCATAATAAAAAAATATGCATACAATACAAAGCATTGAAAAGAAAACAGCCTCCATTGCATTCTAGCAAACAAACATAAAGGTTTGTAGAGAGAACATACTGCACTTTACATACAAAATAAATGCAAATAAAGACCCTGGGACTGTTTTGTGTGAATGTGGTAAATCTGACAGCCAGAAGGGGGCACTGCAGTATTAAAGTCAATGGCAACCAAGGCGAATACAGGTCTACGCTTCTGTGGCCCATCTAGACTCTCGAATGGCATTTCACATGACAGGCACCAATGTTTCCCATCGTACTGATCTCTATAGGATGAACCGATAGCTTCACAGGTACATCCGGTTAAGCAGTTAACCTGTCCTGAAGAGTAAAAAGCCATCAAATGTTTTTAAAGATTGAAAATGGTTTGTTGTCCACGCGTCTATCGGCTTTAAACTCTCTATGTGAGTGTACTAATATTATTAGCAAATATACATTTAATACATCAAGATATGCATTTTCGTATCTAGAAACGTGCACTTGAATCCAACTAAATGCCCTTCTTTCTAATATTTATATTAATATTATTTCTTTCGGCCTTTAACCATCAATTCACAGTGGCGAAGTGAAAGTGCATTGATGTGACTGATGGGCCGGACCTGACAAACGCTGACGGACTCTCACCTGTCTGGGGTGAGGCACTTTGAGATCCTCCTGCGGGCAGAACATCTTGGTCTTCTGCTTGTTCAAATGATGCTTCACTGCTATTTCTTTAATGTGCTGGTAGTTGTTGTCCTTGGTGGGTTTCTTCTGAGGAGGGGGCCGCGTGCCATTTACCTCCCCTGATGGATAGAAATGAAGATTATAGTTGTGCAAAATTCAATATGGTATTGTTTAAACTGGAATTTACACCCAACAATTGGAGAAATATCTGAAATCCTAAAACAGGCAAGAACAGGAATTCGTAGGATTTCTGTTTGCGTCCTATACAATTATATTATTATGTAAAACTTGATTTGCTTCTCAAATGTTGCGTGCATGATCAGCGCAGGATCAGTGTTCTGGCAGGGCATCAGAGATTAATGCCAGCTGATTCAGATAATGAATCATGAAATGAATCTACACAGAGAGACTTAACCTTCCTAAGTTTTAAAAAAGTCATGGCAAATCCATAATGGCTCATGTCGAGAGCGGTCATGAACGTCATTACTTCAAGCTAAAATAAAAAAGTGGTTTGCATTCATGGCATTTTTCTTCTTGCATATCAGGTTTTAAATGTTATGGTCAGGATAAAACAGAGAAGAGGGTCTATTTAACAAGATGTGGTTAATTCAGTGGTTAATGCAGACGGGTTAATTCAGGGCCACATGGCCCGACATCTCTGGCTTTGGAATCCTTAAAGAAACTAAGTCATTATTACTCACCTTCATTTTCCAAACTGATCTTGAATTTTTGACTCTATGTTTAGGTCTTCTGGATTCACAGCTTTATGTTAGGGACATATAGTTCATAAAAGTCTGTCATATAAATTAGGGTGTATTGTAGATTTCATTGCATTTAGTTTAAATGTATCTCTTCAAATATGACGCTGTAATGCTAATTCAAATAGTTAATTAAATGTTTTTTTTTTAAAGTTATTTCTTAGTGCCAGGAAATACACCTCTGATTAAAATGTGATTTATATCTTAATAGTAATACGGCACAGTAATAGTTAAATTGCTTTAATAGCTTCAAAGTAGTTTTTTTAGGGACTAGACTGACTTACCAAGATTACAAACAAGCAAGCCCACATGATAAAATACTGCAGTATACTTCAGTATTTACTATAGTAAACTGTAGTATACTATAGTATGTTGCAGTCAAGTTGTTAACATTTACTATAGTACTCTGTTGTGTGAAATATAATGAATTAATCAACTGTAGTAAATATTGTAGTGTACATTAATATTTACTATGTTAAGGTTAAAACTATAGTGTCTAAGAATTTTACTACAGTAAATAATAAAGTGTACTACAGTATGTGGGAGGGGAAGTTTTCAGCAAACATACATAGCATAAGTCGTATGGCCAACTTTTACGGCTCATTTGGTGTTTTTAAAGAGATTGTATTCATCAAAAATACAATCATTTGTTCACCCTCATGTCTTTCCAAACCTGTATAACTGTGAGACGTGTTGGTGTTCCATTGAAGAATGAGTCATATACAGGTTTTGAACAACATGACAGTGAATAAAAAGATTTTGGGGGGTGAACTATCCCTTTAACATCCATGTGCAGAATCAATTGTTAAAGGAAAAAAGTTCGAAGAGAGTTTGAAGTTTCTTTTTTTGAGTTTCACAAGAAAAACAGCATATGGAACATGAGGATAAGTGAATAATGACATAATTTTCATTTCAGGGTGAACTGTTCCTTTAAGGAAAATCATCTGGTTCCCTTAAATCAGGGGGGAGTATCAAAGCAGTGTTTTTTCTAATAACAAGACCACAGAACAAACCTCTACAAATCCAGAACGTAGCAGCAGATGTATCCCCCCCTCTTGGTTATGTCACGTCCACACAGCGGGTCACTTGGACTCTAGATGTCCATTTGAAACCCTCTTCTGCATTCAGGTCTATGATCTCACCACTGTCTGTTCTGTGTCTGCCCCACGGGCATCGAAGATCAGCACGCCAGATGCCCAGAGCGGGTTCGGTTTAAAGAAGGATGGTTGTCCTAAACATTATCCAACCCTGAACACTCTCAAGCACAATTGTACGGAACAGACTAAAAATAGTCTGTGAACTTCGCCAGAGTTTGCCTCATTTAAGAACTTATTGGCGGCTTTGCTTTACAGCAGACACCTGCCATTACATCTCCTCTAAAGCATCCCTGTTCCACACTCTCATCCCTCGGCCCACACCAGCAACACCTCCCACTCATACTTCATGTGTCTTTCCGAAAGCTGTGTGTGGGCTGTGTGGTTGGGGAACGGAGAGGAAGTCTTTTCTCCGTTGCTTCTCCCAGGGAAGCGTGACATGCAGCTGAAAAGTCAAGTGCCACTTGTAAAGTCTCGTACGGGTTTGGTTTCAAAACACCGAGCGCTTCATACATAGGAAGCATTTAAAAGCATCACGTTTTTGGCCAAATTTTAAGACAACGTTGCATGTGACCTTTGCGGAGAAGGTAAACTCATAACGCATTGCAACAACCGCTATGCAAATGTGGGTCGCCAGATATTTTTCTTTTAAGCATTAAGATCTTTCTCCTACATTTTACATTTACATTTATGCATTTGGCAGACGCTTTTATCCAAAGCGACTTACATTACATTGTACTATACATTTGTACATTTTGTATAGTAAGCAAGTGGGGGTTAGGTGCCTTGCTCAAGGGCACCTCAGCCGTTACCCGCCAGCCCTGAGAATCGAACCAGCAACCTTCTGGTCATGAGTCCAACTCTCTAACCACTGGGCCACAACTTCTCCTAAAATTGAAGGAGAGATAAAAACAGAAACAAATGAGACAATAATTAAAATGCATTAGTATCGCAGTATAAAATGAATGTAGATGGTCAAATACTCTGGACTTGGGTAAATTTGATGAGAAATGGTTGAGCTAATATTGAGATCTTCAATATTGACTTTTGAAGACTTGAACTCAGTTTGAGACATTGTTGAGATCTCTTTTAAAACTCTAATGGAGACTTTTGTTCAAGAGAAATATCTGAGAGATTGTCTAGAAGAAGTAATTACGATATTAAAAAGATCTCATTTGTCTCATGGGGAGTTTATACAAAGCCATGTTTGTGTGCTCTGACTTTTTCCCAAAATAAAATAAAAATATAGTGTTTTTACTACAGTAATGTTTACGGTGACTGTATTAACGAAATTCAGGTAGTTCTGCTTTAGTTTAGTTTCATCTGCTACCATCCATAACAAGCCTTCAAAACCTAAACCTACACATACTTTTCTAATAGACTAAAATAACTTTCCACTGTGGTTATAGGCTTAAAATACAAATTCCAGATTACTACTATACACAAACACGCGCTCGGATGACATGCAACACGCACAGCTCTTGTCACGCAACACCAAGGCGCTATCACAACGTCCCTCCAGCCCACTGCATGCTGGGAAAACAAACCCAAGACATTGGCATTGATTGAAACCTGTTCACAGTTTACCCTTCTTGTTAAACATTTACCGAAAATGCTCTTTCAACCCACACGGCTCTGAAGAGGGAGTTGAACGGCGATGTTGTTTTTCCAAACAGGCGCAGTGAGCTCCTGGCTCGTACAATGTGTCAGTATTAAGAGCTAACGCAAGAAAAACAAGCAGCCGCGATGCCCGAGCAGCGGGGCTTTTATCTGGCGCTCGTTCTGCGTTACTTAACCATACGGCTATTAGGAAGGTCGTAACTTCAAGGACCCACCATACCACAATATAATGGTGTTGAATGTAATTTAATTTCCTTTCTTTGGGGAGCTACACAAGTCAGAGGAAAACTATGCCAGTGTCCGGCAAAACAGGACCAGGTGCGGGAGAGTTTGTGATGCTAATTATTGGTTTCAGTGAATGCAGAATGGATCGCCTTGGGCATGTGCAAAAGGTTTTGGAGTTTTGGATTTGATATGGCTTCCATTTGGCCTGGCACACATTGTGATCACTTGCTAAGCTACAATAGACCTGAAACCAAAAAGAAGCAAAGATATGCCAACGCTGGTCTCCAAAATAGCAGAGTACAGATGGAATCTGAGACACAATATTTGTAATGTTCCCATTCAAAATGTACTTCAGCGTGTTATTTATGGTAATCGATTCAACCACGCAAAAGAGTTTTCTCTGTCGTCTAACTTCCCATTGCGAAAAGTTCGATGACCTCCGAGTAAATCAAAGAATTGTCTTGGCTTGAGTCATAGTACACTAGCAAAGGACACAGATTTAGACATATCTGCAATGGACATTTTAGGGGTACTGTAAAAACATATCAAAATACAATGAAATTGCAATTCGATATTACAGATCGCTTGAGAAGACGTCAACAACCCTGGTTCAGAAGAACTTCCTATTTCAGTTTTTTAACACTACACAAACGTTTGGACAGAATACAACCAACAGAACATTTATAAATACATTCAAATTAATTATATATGTAAGATTAAAAATAAAAACTGGAAGTGCTTCTGGACTTACATTATAAATGTAATGTTCTGTCCACACTTTCTATTATATTGGTATTTGTAAGTGTATTAGTCAGAAGGGAGGCGAAAAACATCTTTTGGGATGTCCTTCTCACTCTGCAAATGCTGGGTTATTTTCAACCCAGCCATGGGTTTAAACAACCTAGTATTTTGGGTTGAAAGATCCCAGCAAAGGCATAGGTTAATTCATAACCCAAAGGTTGGGTTCATCCTTATTTTGACCCAACAATAGATTGAAAGTAAAGAGTGTATTTATATCTCAAGACATTGAAAACCACATCTTCCACTAAGACAGACCCACCTAGACAGATATAATATATGTCAAGACCAACCAAAATATTCTTGGATATGGAATGGAACAGAAAAATGTGTTCTCTTTTAGCCGTTTTCTTTTTCTTTTCACTGTATAAATGAAGAATAAGTTTAAAGGCACTGTGTGGAATTTTTTAGCGGCATCTAGCGATGAGGTTGGGAATTGCAACGAAGCGCTCACTCCACCCCTCCCCCTCCCGTTATAGACGATAAAGATGGCGTTTCGAAGAATGTGGTCATCGGCACCTATTCACTTGCATTGGTTTTGTGTCTATACAATAGAAGTGAATGGGTGCCGTCGCTTTTCAGTAACCAACATTCTTCAAAATATCTTTGTGTTTTGCAGAAGAAAGAAAGTCACAGAGGTTTCATATGACAAGAGGGTGAATAAATGATGAAAGATTTTTGGGGGGCTTAAATCTGTTATATATGACCTATATATATTTGAAATAAATAAAAAACTAGGCTGAAGATGTCAATCATTCTGCCAATGACATATGCAGACATTCAAGAAAAGACATGGTTTCAAATAATCTAAACAATCCACCCAGAGCAACAATGTAAGATCATGCCAAATACCTTCTTCCCCTCTTCTGCTCGCTCTCTCTCTCTCTCTCTCTCTCTCTCTCTCTCTCTCTCTCTCTCTCTCTCTCTCTCTCTCTCGCTCATCTTATCAGAAATTGCATATGCAAAGGCTAAACAGCACTGTTATCCCATCGTAAATCACAGACATACTGACAGAACCCAGAAGTCACTGTAGGGAAAAATGTTCAGTGCAGACGAAACAGATTGTGTGTGTATTTCAGCTCATATTTTCAAGTCTACACAAGCTAAATGACAAAGTTCTTCACTGCATTATGTATCTTATAGATTCTTTTTGCAAAGTTAGAATAACGGTTCTCTATAAAAATGCATTATTATATCCCATTATGAACCGCACCGAGTGGCTATACAGCAAATGCACAGCAATGAAATGATGACCAATAGAATGTACAGACCATCGAGGATTCAACTGGACCGGTTCACTAACAAACCTGAACCATCAGAAATGAAATCACTGTCAGCAGCAACGACTCTACCTACATGAATATCTTCAACATTAGAATCAGATGAGTACCTGTGACCTACTTTCAAAGTTAATATTTGAGCCTTTGAGGAAACAGCTTCAAGTCAATGTTTTCCAAATGCCTTGGATTCATTTCGAGAAAAGCTCTGATCTCTGTTTGGCACCATAGCAACTGCCTAGTGTCAAGAAGTGCCTGAGCTCTAGTGCGTGACAACTTATAAAACTCACTGCTAACACATTTGGCACGGTGCTAAGCGTGGGCTTATAAAGATGGGCTGCTAAGTACAGCAATGATGAGTTTATAACAGAAAAAGATCAAAACACTCTGGCAAAGCAAGATTTGACTTTATCGTTAAGCTCTGGTAGTATTATTTTCTTCAGATATCTTCATATATCTTGATAACTATCTGATATCAAGATTCATCGGGAAGAGTCACTTTATTTTTTTTAAGCCACAGATGCAGAAAATCCCACTCTATTTATGTATGAAATGGATGAAGGAAGGAAACAGTTTTAAACTGGAAACATTTTGAGCCACGTTTATACGACAACGATGTAGTCAAAAACGAAAACGTTAAAATTAAAATCCTTAAAATTCATATACACTAGTAGATATTAAAGTATACCACAGTATTTTCTACAATTTATCCAATTACTATAGTTAACAGGCTACTACAAAATATTGCAATGTACAGTGTAGTAGTTTACTATAGTAAATACAAATAGTTTCATTTAGATCTGTGTATTAAGAAAATTTTGTTTATTTTGTAGAATTATGAGCATGTCACAGCATCGTGATACTACTTGGTATCATGATACGCCAATATCGTAAGATATGTTTATGGTACCGTCACAACCCTTCACCCTACCTGCAATTTTATGTTTCAAACATTGATAGCGATAAAGAGGTTAAACTAATTTATTTCAGTTTTAACCTGAAACAGGCAAGTTCCTTTAGATGTGTTATATCCAAATATCTTTTAGTTTACAGTGAGTTATATATCAGTGTTGTTCAATTATAAAACCGAAAAAGGCTTGACAGACAAAATGACTCTTAATTCTCTCAACAAACAAAATAACAACTTTTTATTCTTTGCTATAACTTTAAATTGAAAATATTGCTACAGTCAATATCAGCACATTCAACAGGCAACATTATAGCACATACTGAAAAATTGCATGGATGTTTATCTCGTGTTCTGTGTAGGGTTTTCTACAACGGCCTGGGGCAAGAAGGATGAAACATTTTTTGTCATTTAAATCACGTCTGACACCCAAGATGCCCCAGAGCAAAAGTAAAGTCATGGCGCCTACATGGAGCCTCGCTGGGGTCGCAGGTCTCAACAAGCAGCCGACACTCAAGGCATCCCCGCTGCATGAGAGCGTGTCCCGGCACATCACAACCCTGAGGGATCCGAGGGCAATCACGAGACACACGATACACACGAAAAGACACGAAACATCAGAAATAAACTGCTAGCTTGGATACATTTATGAGAAGAAAAATATGTCATCCATTCCTTTATGTTTTCTTTACATAGACAAGCAAATGTGTTGCTGGAATACATAAGCATTCGAAAGTTTTCTATTTATATTTTTTTACATTTTAGAGTTATTTTAGAGTAGATTTGTGACAAATAAATAAATATTCTCTCCAAGTTCTATTTAACAGCTTCAAACCACGATGCTTCTTAAACGTTATTGAAAGAGTTTACATCTATTCTTTGCTCTTACTAGTTGTTCATTATTCAGTCCAAGTTATCCATTTAAAAAACACAAATCTAGTTATGAAAAAAAGAAATAAATATGCTATTAAATTTTACCGAAATAATTTCGTACTTTTGAGCAAAAACCTTCATTGCAAACACATCAAGAAACGTTTCAGTCAAGTAACCGTAAACATTTCAACAGCACACTGCAAGATCTACAGATATCCTTCCAGACGTATGTCGAAACACTAGAAATGGACAAAACGTATATTGTTAACTTGCATGCAAGCAAGCATCTGTGCACAAAATGACCAAAATCGTCTCATCAGGTGCATGTTGGATCATGTCAAAGTCTAAGAGAGACTGACACATGCAGGGAACTACACAGGTGGTAGTTAGAGCACGCTTTCCTAATATTTACAACACGTCTATTTGACGATGCTACAGGATTTACAATCTAATTCACAGGCCTTAAATCAAACCATCTATAACTGCCTGGATGCGATATCACAACAGGCATCAACACCAAAGAATGCCACGAGCACAGAGACGGTTCAAAGGTCGTATGCTTAACACCTTGTACTGAGTTTTTATAATAACATGAATGACATTCATTTAGAGTTCACTGCATCATGGAGTCATAATAATGAGCATTCAGTGTACTCATTAGATCATCTCTCTCTCTCGCTCTCTCTCTCTCTCTCTCTCTCTCTCTCTCTCTCTCTCTCTCTCGTTCAGAACATGCATGCAGTGCCGCCCACAGGAAAGAAAAAATCCCTAATGGGATCTCTTTATTGTGTGTTTCTACTAAACGGCAATACGACTCAAATGGAGACTCGTGACTCTCAAAATGTTCTCTTGAGAATATTCGCACCATTAGAGGATATGTCAAGAATATCTACATCTGCGCCAAGATACTTTCAATCATTTTGAATTCTCACAAGATCAAATCAGATGAGCTTTGCCGTTCCATCAATCAGCTCTGATTCACTCTTACTGTGTCACGTCAACCGGTCCGTATATTTCTTTAAGGATTTTAAAGAAACATCTGAGATAGTGTTGACACAAAAATGAAACATAACTAAGAACTCAAGAAGTCTCCTGAGCTCTGAAGGAGCAACATATGATGGATTTTCCACTGGGCAGGCCAACACAGATACAGGCCGTGTTTGCTTGTAATATAATAAAATAGCACTAAGCATTCTCACAAGACGAACTCATCTGACTTGCTTTGGGAAGGGATGTAACCAAATATGTAAATATTGGGGAATAAGAGTCTGTCAAAGAACATCCCATATTGATCATGCACTGATCTGCACATGTCTATAGTGGTTATGGCCTTTGCCACGTATTTCAAAACATTCTTTATTGAAATCCCATTCCGTTTAGCTTGCGTCTGAGAAATGACACTTTAGCTTTAAAAACAGTAAATTTTCTCTGGCACTTGTGTGTCAAACTGTATGAAAGGGATTAAATAGCAGTACTGGGTTTGGCCAGCCCTGTTGTTGTTTAGAGTTTATTAGGATCCCAAAATACACCATTTAGATGCTGCTCAGACACAAGAGAGTCTGGACGGGCCACTGTGCAAAAGTCCAGTTTGTGCCAGGTGACATTAGCCTTTCACCCTTGATTTCTTGGAAATTTGACAGCGCAGAGGAATAACGCCAGCCAATTAGTTTCAAAGCAAAGGCCTTTGGCACATTTAATCAGCAGTAATTTGAAAATTCTTTATTTTATTAGGAAACTAGGTCACATTCTTCACATCTCAAGTGACCAAACACAGTGTGTATTATCTATTACTATTTTCAAGTTTTCCAAAATTTTTGAAAATTCTGTCATTTTAAACCTTTCTGCACTGGACCCAGTTGACTTCCCTTGTATGAATACAAAACCGCTGAGACATTTCTCAAAATATCTTTTGTGTTCCACAGAGTCGTATACAGGTTTGAATAAATGATGAGAGAATTTTCATTTTGGGGTAAACACACTCTTTAAAGAGGACACATTTGAGATATTTATACTTAAAAATGTACTTTAAACATTTCACACACCATCTTAAAGTCATGATGCAAAAAAAGGAATGCACTGTGCAAAACAGCTGGAGAACAATATGTTGTTAGAACGCTTACAAAAATAATGGGGGGAATTTAAAAGCAGTCCACCTCACACATCAGATAGTAAATTACTGGGACAAATAGTAAAAGGAAACAAAGAACTGCACACACAAAAAGTACACAGTGCAAAAGTATGCATCATTTTAAACTCCATAAAAAAGAAACTTCTTATTTCTGATGTTGTTCAACTTCTAAGTTGCAGTACAAAACTGCATTAGTGTTACAGTCATGCTTTACAGAAGAGGCGTAAATGAAAACCAAAGGAATGACAAAACAGTGTCAACAGTTTAACAGGTGATAAGCTTGTTTGCTTACAGAGGGGAGCAATGACCCCACGGTCAACTGTTTCCACACCGGCTGTTTTAATGCACCCAGAAGACTTGACTTCATAATTCTGCTCCCAGTGTAATAGATCATCAATTGCTTCTTAATCAAACACAACAGCCGATGACATCACACCGCTATTGATCTAATGTAAGTGCATCACAACAAAAGAGCAAAATGACAACATGAAGTGTCTATTCGGACTAAATATAACTGGTTTGGCCAAAATAATTCCATGACCCTTCCAGTTGTTTGTGAGGGTGAGGACTTGAAAATTGCCCCTTGGAAAAATTAGCCAAGGTTTTAATAGTGCCGCAGTTAAACTACAGATATCATGGGTGCTCTAGTGGGACCATGGTAAATGTGTGGTTAGACTACTTTGCTCCTTTTACTACAGAAAAGCACGGTTGATTTTCATAAAGAACTATGCTCTATAATCTGGGAAATATATACATCTTTCAGATACTGATACACAGACATTTGTATGACTTTTGACATAATTCTAATCACAAAAACTTCACAATATGTTTCCTGTAGTTATTACGCCTGCGAGTCCGCAGATATGAATCCCACTGAAGGGTGCCAAGATTCTCCAAACGCAGATCAAACAGAAGTTTGATCATCTTACAAAGGCCTGTAAACAATCGAACAAGATGGTGGAAAACAGTGCCAGAACAAAGACCCCAGCTCTGATACTTAACTTGCATGTTGCTTTCACAAGACCAAAACATGAAAGGAGAGATAACATCAAAGCGCAACATCATCTTTCCCGATACGCATGCATTACACAGACAGTTGCGCATCTTTGACTAATAAGTCATGACATAACTCACCGATATGTCCCAGCTCCGGGGTGGTCATGGTGGTCTCCAGTTCCACTATGATGTCGCATCTCCCGAACCCCTGGATCAGCTGTTCCAGCGGTAAATCCGTATCCGCACTCGGGTAACACCTCAACCCGCTCCCGCATCTGGGCGTGTAGACGCCGCACAGCTCGCCCTTCTGCCGGGCGCAAACCGGACAGCAGCCGCAACCGGGTTCCCGTACAATCTCTGCGCAAGAGCTGGCGAGCTTTGGGCACGCCGCCTGGCGCTCCGCGGTGCAGCTCGGGCAGCGGAACACGATCTCTCCGAGAGAACCGTGCAGGAGGAACAAACCGAGAAGCAATGCAGAAAACATCATCTTTAAAGAGTGATGGATGTTCTGCTGGCGGCTTCAGGTGGAAAAGTAAAAACGCGTTTGGAGACAGGTGAGGTCCGCCGGAGAGCGCTGCAGGGTCCTATTTGCTGTCATGTTACTCCGCATCAAAAGCTGGCCAAAACGCACAAATGTCAAATAAAAATCGTTCAGTTGATTTAGGCCGACTGTTGGTTGTTTCATCCACGCGTTTCTAGAGAATTAAGCTTGTTTTGGAGATGTTTTGGAGAGGAATGCGCATGCGCGTCTGTTTGTTTTGGTTGCACTGTTGACTTGGCCCCTGACTAAAATTGCCATAGTAACCATAGTTCCGGCCAAAATGCCATCATTAGCCTTCTACGTTTATTGTTGTAACAGTAAAACTGTGGTGACTTGGTATTTTAAGAAAAAGAAATGGCTCTGTGGTTACCATGGTACATTTTTAAGTCTACCTGTTTGTGTTCATGCATCTTAAATGGCAGACAGATATTGATTTTGGGAACACACATACTGATAAAAATGTAAACACTGAATGCACTTTTAGATGCTTTGGAAAAAGCATCTGCCAAATGCGTAACTGTAAATGTTTGATGTTTCCACGTAGGCGTCTGCAATTCAGAAATGTGTCTAGCATTAGCTCTTCATCTGAGTATGCATTTTGGTTTGTTCATTTGTTATTTCAGGCCTAAATATCATCATTAGCCTTCTGTATTTATTGGTGTAACAGAAACACTTGGTGACTTGGGAGACAAAATGACTCTGAAATGTTTTCTTTGGTGTATATTTTAATCTCACCTGTTTGATGTTCTCAAGTTGAAATGTTTGTCTGGCATTAGATTTTCATCTGTGTGTGGCTGTGTCCTGTTCATTTTCTGGAGTTGGCTCCTGGCAAAAATGACCATAGCAGCGTTCCAGTGGATGAATAACCAAACAGTTCTTGGCCACTATTGACTACCATAGTAGGAATAATACAATGGTAGTCAAAAGTGCCCCAGAACTGTTTGCTTTCCTACATTCTTCAAAATATCTCATTTTGTGTTTAACAGAATAAAGAAATGTATCAAGCAAATATTCCTATGTTCATTTTAGCATCAACTCTATTCCTACTTGTAAACACAACTTTGTAGAACACACTTATAGTTGGCTTCTTGATCAAATGTTAAATGCTCGTCATTTGTATGTCCCCTTGGGGGGAAAAGCATCTGCCAAATGTATATAATATATTTGGTCTGTGTGCACTTTTTTATTTGATTGTATATTTTTAGTTTTCTCGACAGAAAAGTTGGTCTTGACAGTGAGCCCTCACTTATTTTGTTTGTTTGTTTGTTTTGTTAAATCATGAATCCCTGTATAAATCCATTAAACTGGGTTGTTTGTGGTTGACTGAATGTTGTTGATTTATGAGCACAGAAACAGGCTCTGACTGAGGAACTTTAGCCTATAGTAACAAGCTGTCAGTTTGTTTAATGGATTGTCTATAATTTTAGGAGTTATTCGTGCCTGTGCGGCCGGCCAGAGAGAAAAAGTCTCGACTAGTGCGGATGATTTGCATCTCTGTATGTCATCATTAAATATAGTTCAAATATCATTACCATCTGTCATTTACTCTCTGATGGAAGAGTTGATGATCGAGTTTGTTGCTTATTTTTGGACTAGTTGGACTTTAGTTCTAAGAAAGAAAAGTTTCGCCTTTTTTGTCATCATTTACATTTAGTCATTTAGCAGACGCTTTTATCCAAAGCGACTTAAAGAGAGTTTAGGAAACAATAAAGTCATACAGGGGCTATAAAACAATACCAAGTTACTAGTTTTCTACAAAAGCCAGAACACTACCTATTGATAGAAAGAGAGAGAGGGTAGTAGTAGTATTATTTATTTTACTTGTCAAGTATTCTTACTCATCTTCATGTCATATACATAACACATTTATTCCTGGAAGTAATCCATATTATTTATTTATTTGATTTAAGTCAAAACCCTCCCTGCATGTCTTCAAAGCATTACAATTTAATTGGAGATCATTTTCAGATTGACATCATGTTAGGTTTGATTTGTCAAATGCTATCGGTTCACACTAGTTTCAATATGCAAGTATAAGTTTAAATATACGTTTTAAATCTTTTCAGAAATATTTCTTTAAAAATTCTCTTTTGCATGCCATATAAAAGTAACATCACACAGGTTTGGATCCACATGAGGGTGAGTAAATGATGAGAGAATTTTCATTTTCGGGGGAAGTATTCCTTAAAGAGCGGAGGAGATAGAAATAGAAAGAGCAATAAAACAGATCAAGAGAACATTATTTTGGAAAAGCAAGTAAATGAACCCAAGAGGCTGCCATATTACTTGTGTCTTTCCAAGGTCACAAACCAGAACATCGAAGAATTCCCACCATGAAACCCATTCATTTATAAACAACAACCTCGGAATTGATGTTCATGTGCCACACTAAATATGGAATTTATTATATGCATCTAAACATAGACGTGTGTGTGTGTGGGGAAAACACATTCGCTTTTCAGTCTTGACAAAATTTTTCCATAATTAGAAATTTCCTCGGCTGGACATCGGGCAGAAAGCTTCAGAGAGACAGTTAAGCAAACTGGCATCCGAGCAGATGGACACCTGCCTTCTACCCATGCGTGAGACCGGAGAACTTCAGGGAAAAATGCTTTTACACTTTTCCACCATTAACAAGCTTCCTGCATTTGACCCATGGGTAAATTCAGGGCTTTCCAGACGGAGGTTGTACAACTTAGCAAAGGATGAAGTTTGAGCCGCTTTGGATTGGTCTGTGAGGTAACGTCTAAAACGTTGCTCCCTTAACACCATCTCTAAACTTCCTTTCAGAAATTCCATCCGAATCCACTTACATTGGCATTGGGATTTCTGGCAGGGTCTTTTCCACAAGGAAGTATATATTCGGGAGCTATGGCATTGCAGATTTTCTCACCACTGTTATTCTGTAGGCGAACACTGCAGTGCATTGCAACGTGCAATGGGCGAAACAATAAATGACACTGTATTCACATTTTTTCCTATATTTTACACTTCATATGTCGTCTGTAGTTTTACTCCCAGATCATGATCAGGTAAAATAAACAGCTTTTTGTGTTTCAATTAACTTGTTGCCATCACTGAACCCTACTTTATGTGGTAAAATGCCGGGTTGTTTTCAATCCATGATTGGATTAACAAGAGACAACTTAGCAAATGTCTAAATTTGATGCATTTTTAAGAGCATATGCTACTATCAATGTACTAGTAGTATGTTGTAAATGTATAGTTCATTCCTACTTGTGAGTAACACATTATACTCTTCCACCCCAGGCTGACTTGTTCCAATGAATGTGAAAATTGTCACTGTCCTGAAACCTTGTATGTCCAAATTCATGTTTATCAGAAAATGGAAAGAACGCTGTACTTTTAAAATGATTTAATACAGTTTGTCAAAGTTGACAAGCATTTTTGATTTTTATTGGTTATTGGCAAAACCCAGTGATAAACAAAGGGTGACTAATAATGAAAAACAATAAAAATATAGAGATACAGGGTTTGAGAATTATTAGTTAGAATACTTGACTATACTATATTTAAGTAAGATCGAGTACAGGTATAGGTCAAATATACGACACGTCAAACAGCCAACTTTAGAGGTGGGTTCTACCTTAAAAGGTTGATAATAGATCAACTTGAAAGAACAATTTCAATTTTTTTGCACTTTCTTCAATGTTTTTCAAAGGTTTAATGCCCATTGATGTTGATCAGATTGGACTTACTGATTTCAGTTGGCGCTTGTCAGACATGGTGAGTGGACTTGGTACCACAAACTGAACTAAAACTACCACATGGCTTTAATCCCAGAAAAACAGATTTCATAAGTTATATCAAAGTTTTTATGCTATCTGTTGTGTTCACTGGACAGAGAATCAAAGTCCTCTCTCCAGCAAAGCAGCACTTCTGCTGACAACCCAAATATCATTTTCCTCCAAACCAAAATAGCTGTATTTTTCTGTTCTTCTATAATATATCATCCGAGGAATTTTTTAAAACTGTTTTTCCCACATCAGCACACAAAAGCATCAGTTGTTGTTTTCTTATCGACTGTTATAGCAAAGTGATAATTGGTTGTGTTTATTTCGAGAAGGCTTTTCTCTTGAGGCTGCTCATATCAATGCACCATTAAAACACAAACCACTGGTTCTTATTCCCTCGGGTCAGATTGAGTGCTGATCTATGACTCCTATTATTATGTAGGCTATTAAGTATTTCCATCAACCATTTAGTGTAGCTTCCAATAGGAGACACATGGGCATGGTTAAAGATCCGAGCTGGGGCTCGGGCGTTGTTGTGTTAACTTAAAAAATATATAATAAAGTCACAAAGATTGGAGCTGGGCTTAAAATCTGGAAGAAAACCTCATGAACATAATACTTCTATAGTTTCTACCTTTGCACATTCACACTTGAGTCCTATTATACACGGTAAAAAACAAAAAAGTTATGAAATTGTTAATTGTCAACCTAAGGAATTTGTAATGCATTGTTATGAAGTCAATATCTTTGTTTTTAATCAACTTGTCAGAATAATTTCTGTCATTCCTTCTTCATTTGTCCAGGGTTTTACAGTGGTGGGATGAAGTTTAATGGCAAATTGTAACTCCTCGATTCCACTTAAAACTTTAAGATGGCAGTTAAACTCAGCTTTGCAAGTTGACATTTTTTACAATGTGTTTAATAAAAACAAATATGGTCTTGACTTTGCCTTTGACACCTCATTTAAAAATCTATTGCTAAAAATAGAATTGCCAGAACAAGGCAAAAACAACAAGTGGACCATCCAGGGCCAAGTGTGCTGTAAGATCCTAACGCAGATCCAAACAGTGTGTTTGTTTAAGGATTACGCCTGCATCTCTCTAAAATGGAAATGTTTTCACATAACCACCACTCCTGGAAATTTTTCCCATCGCAAGCGGACTGTGGTTGTAATATGTGTATGTTGCCTAGCAACTCCAGACGGATGCGCATTAGGTAATTTTACGCCGCGTGCGAGAAAACGCACAGAACGTTGCTGAAAGGTATTTTCACAGCATTTATAGATGTCCGTCTTTCAAAGCAAAGTAACGGAGGAGGAATGTTTCCATTGCTCATGTTTAAGTGTAATTGAAGCGAACAGAGAAAAAGATGATCTGGATCGAACGCCAGGATCAGAACCTGAAATGATGAGATGAATGCAGAGAACGTCTTCCAGTTTCACCATAACTGCTGTTTGAAAGAAAACACTGAAGGGACGCTCTAGATCGAGTTGAGCGTGCATCACATCACAACATGTTTGGCAGAAATGATGAGATTTCTTTTCATAACTCTTCACCATCAGAGAATCTAAAATATGCTCCAGGAACTCAAAGTCTGATCAATTGAATGATTGTTTTTAATGTTTTGTCGGAAGCTGTCAATGAAATCATTATAGGCTACTACAATAACCTCAAAGTTTAGGGACAAACAATTAACTTAAAACTATGAAATAGCATAAAGTTATACATCATGGGGCAGTTTCCTGGACAGGGATCAGACTAGTCCTAGACTAAAACTGAGCTGTCCAAACTCTGAAAACAACTTGCACTGACGTACATCAGTCTCAAAATGAACACAAGTAATGTTTTTATTAAGGTGAGTTTGTTTAAATTAATTTCCCAATTAAACTACGGCCTTGTCCAGGCTTATGCTAATCCCTGTCTGGGAAACCACCCCATATCATAAAAACATCTTGTTTCTTTGGCTTTGTTCTGAAGGCCTAACCATAAATGTTCAACTTAAATTAAAATAAAATTAGATCACACCAAATATCCGTATCTTGTTATTCCAAAAGCAAAATGACTTTAAGCTTGTTGGGAACAGTTTTTTTCTTTGTTTTATGAATATTTTTAACTTCAATTTTCATTTTTGTTTTGTTTTAATGTGCTTTTTAATTTGTTTTAATGTGCTTTTCTCATTTTATTCTTTTGTATTTTAGCTTATTGCTCACGCAACCTTTCTACTTTTCATTTGATTTGAATTGATTTGATTTCCATTGACAAAAAATGTTTTAGTTGCTTTAGTTTACTTAACAAATTAACTTTACTGTAGAACACAATGAAAAGAATAAAAATGTGTGATTCACGCATTGAATGTGGATGGTGACCAGAGACACAAAAAAAAGCATAAGAGTCTCATTCAAGTAGTTGACTCAGTTTGTGTGTTTTTGCATATTACAAGTCATCTGAAGCTGTGTGCTCTAGCTTTGTGTAAGCTGTTTACTCAAAATGTTGTACTAGTCACCATTCACTTTCATTGCATTGGAAAAGAGCTGAACAATATTAATCTGTGTAACTAGTAAAAACCACAGACATGAGGGTTAGTAAATGATGTTCAAAATCTTCTTTGTGTCTATTCCTGAGTTAAATGCGTCACTTTTGAATGATCTAGATCTAGAAAGTCATGATATGTGTTTGACTCATTCATCATGAGTGTATGCATGGCACATATCTATTCTGCACAATGGGAGTTTTTCTATAGCTTCCTAATGTTGACATATCAGTAGTGGGAAAGTCACATCCTTCAGTCTGAACGCTCTTAACGTTGATTCAGGGCCGCCGAGGGCAGTGGATTTATATCTGCTCTGGGCTCCAGAAGGCTGTGAAAACTACTATTCAATTTGAGTGAACAAATCTGCATTTTAGTATTTGTCCTCTTTTACCTCTTTTAATGACAGCATGCGCTTAAGTTGGCACAGACTCCTGAAGTTTATCGCAGCATTATCTGGGAACGTTCCATCATGTGTGTAACCTCTTGTATAAACCCCCCAAAAAGTGCTCAGATCTAATCACTTCTTCATTGTACATCATTAACTTTAGTAAGTCACTTTGGCTAAAAGCATTTGCCAAGAAATGTAATCCGCTTTTTCAGTGTTTTGACAATGTGTACAATTTGTTTTGTTTATTAAATCATATTCTCATTCTGTTGTACCAATCCAAGTTTCAACTTTGGAGAAGCATTCAGATTGAAAACAAACACAGGGGTTATTAATGTCTTTTGGCTGAGCTTCAGAAAGCCGTCATGTTTTATGTTAGATTTCGGGGAAATGATTTGATGGAAAAGGGTCAAGGCATTATCCCGGCTGAGTCAGCTTTCCTCTTCCCCCTGCAGTTTCACTTGCATACTTAATTCATGTTTAAAAAAGTTTCAACACACAAATACATCCCCACTGTACCTCGGGAGATCATGGAAAGGTCTGCCCCACAGGAACGGATTTATGAAATGCTAATTTGCAACGAAACGGCACGGCACGGATGAGAAAACTGCTATTATGAATCTGTTGGAAGGCCATCTTTCTTATAGCATTATGTGGATGGCACGCAGAAGGCAGGGCTCATAACATCTGCAAGATTATTCATTAAGATAACTCGAAGAATGACAATTTGCCGGTGCAGTGTGTCTGCGTGCACAATATGAAAACCAAAACTATTTGCATTCTCAATCCATATTTTATATATCTGTACATATCGTTTAAAAAATCTTTCATAAAATGAACTAAGCCTGCTTCTGAGGCTTCCCTTTAATTTTGTACTTTTTTAGGTTTGGCTATTATCCAAAGTGACTTACATTTCATTGAGCCCTTGGGAATTTTAGTGATAGATGAATAAAATAAGTCTTATTATTTGAGAAACATTACTGCCATTATATTAGTATAATGGATTGCAAACGCTGTTTTATGTTGCGTTTGAAGTGTTTTAAGGACCAATAGTAGACTCTGTAGTGTACTGTAACATGGTGACTATATTTCCGTTTGTTTTGTTTTCTTGCTTCATATTTGCTTCACAAAAACATTGTCTTAATTTAGATTTTTTTGTGGTTGTTTTCCAGTGGAAAAATCTTCAAAATAAGTAGCTATACTTCAGAAGTAATATTACAAGATATAAAGTTTATGCTTAAAACTAGAAAAAAAAACTTGCAAGGATATGTTTTTTATTCTTACCCCAATGACAAAGACATTTTTGTTGTTGTTCTGTTTTAAAGACATCCATCTTAACATCCTTAGAAATAAAAAAGGTAACAAAAATAACTAAACTATTATTATTATTAATATTATTATTGTTTTGAAGTACTTTGTCAATATGGACCGCTTATGTTGTGCCATCTGAGCCGTACGAAAATGAAATTGAATTGAAGTGCATGTTTACCCTGCTGTCATTGAATCATCACTCATGTTCTTAATCTGCTTGTCTTCATCTCCTGGGACGTTCTAGAAGTTAAAACATGGAGCACATGTCTGAGAACAGAAGGGAAAGACACAGATGAGCCTGGGAAAGGAAACAGACGTCCAGGGGTTCAGTGACTGTCGCTGGGAAAACAAATTCCCATTGAAATGAACATGTGTGTGTGTGCGTGTCTGTGTGTGCTTGCGTGCGTGCGTGTGTGTGTGTGTGTGTGTGCGTGTGTGTGTGTGTGTGTGCTCTCTCTCCATGAATGTGGATCACAGCAGAAATCGTTCATAAACTCATCCTCCAGCATTAACACGAGATGTGATTTAAAGGTCTGCTCAGAAGGTATGTGCAGATTATGATTTAAAACGTGAATTTTTATAATATTATGGTTGGAAGGTATTTTTGAAACTGCCTGTTAAGATATTTTTTCATCTCTAAACTTTTTTTCCGACAAATGATATTGCATTTAACGACTTTAGCTATTTCCTGTTCTCGAATGTTTCTCCTCTAATCTTACAGCACGTTTTTCCTAAACAAGATTATGTCACACTTTAATTGGTTAAATGTTTAATGTCCAAGAATGAACTGAAATCTCCATTAGGTCTCCTGAGCAATAAGCAAGCAACTTCTGAGCAAGAGAACAATTGACATTTGATGAATGTGAATATATTGTTTTGTAAATATAAGGATCTTTCATGCGTTTTATAATAAAGTGCTGTAAAGTGTAAAGAACCACAAAAGCATACAAGGATTTTGGGGTAGTGAGAAGGTTTTCTCTGATATTCGTAATGTTTTGATACTGTTTAAGCCAGACTGAGACGCACGCTGGTGGAAAAATCATTCCATTAGATCAGAGCCAAAAGAAAGTTCACCTCTTGCCCATGTCAGTAAAAGTCAGACATACTTAGAGAATATAAATCATGAAATGTGGGAGATTCATCAGAGGGAAACTCTAAACAAGGATTCTGGAAACATGATCAAATGAGCTAATGGACCACAGCCATAACAGTGTCAGAGGAACAAAGCAAGCACTTCAATTATGCTTTATGAGACCACCTCCTTCAACATGGACGAAAATCTCTTTGGACACACTGGGAAAAATCGTATATCTTTCGTTTGACATAACTGTTTACTTGATAGGCTAAATGGTGCTTTGATTTCAGAAAAATCGAACTTCACTTTCTTAGTGAACTCAGTTTTAAGGGTTCGCTAATTTATTTTTCTTATTCTAACCGTACAAGCCCTCATTTTGTTTGGTTCATTGAAAACAAGACTTCTGTTTAGTGTTTTTTATTTACGTAAATGTATCTTGGATTCTTTGATATTTGTGCTTTAAAAAGGTTTATGAAGTCTCTCAATTCTGTTTGCAATACATTTCACCATTCCAACAGGTAAGAGTCTGAAATACTAACACGCCTGCAGAAAAAATGGAGAGGAAAGAGGCCTCTGGGATTTCCACCGGTGTCCTCGTGCTTTTAACATTTACAGGTACAGTGATCGGAACCACATTTACATTCATATTCATGCATGTGCCAGATGATTTTATCCAAAGTTACTTACGTTGCATTCAAAGTAATTTCCATGATGGTTGTGTTAAAATTATAAGGCTACTAGATGACGAATTGAGTTGTTCAGACAGTTCTTTTCAACAAACTGCTTAAAAAATAGATTCACGTATCATCACCAAAGTTTTTTGTAGTGAAATGTGCAGTAAAAGGCTTTGGGTGAAATACTGCTTCAGTGTGTTATTTACATTAGTTCTATTTAACATATATGCATGTGTTCTTGTTCATTTTGTCATCACAGCAAATTATGTATTAAAAATGTATGCGTTGTATTAAAAAAAGTAATTTTACTGAATTTTTCCACATTTAATGAAAAACAAAAAAAGTAAATCTTTTAAATAGGTGAAAAAATGTCAAATGTACAAAAAAATGTGGAAAACATATAATTATACAGGAAAAAAAAATTTTACGGTTTATTTTTGCTGCCCCATGCAGCTGCCAGAATTTATTTTTGTAAAAAACAAAAAAAGAAAAACAGAGAAAACTTAATTTTACAGGAAAAACTGTAATTTTAAAAAGAATTTCTACTGGATGTTTTTACAATGTGTACTTCACATAAAAAAGTGTAAAAATGTTTTTTAATGATTTTTATGATAGTACAAATATGTAAACATTGTTAAATCAACATTTAAGAATACATTTACAATATCAAGATATAGATACATTTGAGAAGCTAAATATATTAAGGTGTTGTCTGAATTTTGACATTGACAGATATTTTTCATGCTTTAAGAATTAAACATTAAGCATAAATATTGTCATCATTTTGAGGGTTTAGGATTTAGGAATGTTTAAATATTTGCATTGAAAAACATGTATAAAATAATTCGACTTTTTTGCCGTGTTTAAATTACAGGAAGGAAAACTAGGAAAAACTTCAGCTTCTCCAGCACTGAATGCAACAGATTGTTTTCTGTCTGTAGGAAGTAATGTCATTAGTTTCTAGAGGAAATGACCCTTTAGAGACATGAAGGATCATTTTTGTAAATGATGTGTCTTTTAATGGTTGTAGACATGGCTAATGCACCGTTTCTACTGCGTCTAATGCATTTCCATCTCTTTTCCTCCCAGGTCTGGTGGAGGGAACAGTAAATAACAGCTGCATAGAACTTCCATGTGACAAAACAAGCTTTAAAGCTGCTGTTTATGAATACTGTGTTCTCCAATTCAATCGAACCATGGCAACAACCGGATATCAACTCAAATGTCCCTGGCCAACCGCTAGACAGTAAGTTTACATTTTGCAGTTTTTAAATGACAAAATCTGATAAACTTACATCGAATGAATGTTTGATGCCGTGCTTCTCAGCTCTGTCCTGGAGCCTCTCACATGTCGGATGTTTCACTGATCCAACACACCTGATTCCACTCGATCAGATCAGGAAAGAAAGCGCTTCAGGACTGGTTTGAGAAGCACAGGTCAAATGGTGGATGAGTTGATGATTTTTATTTGATGACTTTTATTTACCTGCTGTTTTCTTTGGCCTGTCAGGCACTACGTCAACCTGACCATGTGCATGAAGTGGTTGGGCAACCTCACATGCTGCACACAAGTTTCTTTCCAACACAGGATCTTGCTAGAAATCCAACACAGTATCTTGCTAGAAATTCATCAGGTCTATTTCTCCTTGTGCTCACGTCTGAAGGATCCAGATCTGCACATCCTGTTACTGCTCATTTTTCCCTGCATCATCATCACCTTTATGACACAGCTTCTTTTCTACAAATTCAGACTGTATGAACAGAAAATGTAGAAGGACAACTACTGATGGGTAGGGTTGGGGATTGTTTGAATTTTATCCGATTTTATTCCGATTATCAATTCTTATTGATGCCCATTTTCGATTACACAGTTGAAGTAAAACATTTAGATATCAACCTGTATGGTCATTTAATCCGCTTATTGACTGGTTTTGTGTATATATACACACACATAGCAACCATGTTTTGTCTGATTTATTTAAATTTGTATTAACATAGTTTAACTACATCATGTTTAAAGTGTAGTTAATATAATGAAAAAATTGTCATATGTGGTTCCTTTTTTTTTACGAGTTAACACATGCACATTTCTGAAAATATGCACACAGGAATTGATAAAGAGGAATAGACATTTTTATTTCAAGTATCCGATTGCTATTCTTTTCAATTCCGATCCCATTCCTAGATTTTCGATTCCCAACTCTATTGACAGGTCAGTGGATTAGACAATAAAATGAAAGTAAAAAATGTTGGGTTGTTTCAATCCATGACTGTAAAATGTAACATTTTGTAATAAAAAAAAAATAAACTTGCGTACTGTAAAATATGGACAAACTCAACCAAAGGTTTAAATTGCTCCATCTGTGATCCTAAACAAAAAGGGGATTTTTTTAGAGTTTAAAAGGAACCAACACAATCTCACGGCAAGTATTTTACAAGGTTGATAATTTGTATGAATTCGTACGATCTCATTTTTGTACAACTTGACAATAGGTTTAGAGGCGGGGCTTCAGTATTGCTTTTTTCTAGTAATCATATGTTTTTGTACGATTCAGTGTACAAATTCATACAAATTAGCCACTTCGTAAAATACAAATTCCTGTGAGATCACGTTGAAAGGATTGGTTCAAATAGTGATTATTTGCAATATAATGAATTTTATTTCAAAAGATATAAAAGGGAAGCAACACTGTCAGTGCAATGATTTTAATGCACTTTTTTTATTTGATCATCATCTGGCTTATGACTTGCGAGTCATGACTGACCAATATACAGAGTGGGACAATATTAGACCAATAAATATTAAAATCTTCTTAAAATCCACCAACAAATGTATTAATGGGGTAAAACGTTTAATGATCTGTACATATTATGTTCACTTAATTATCTTATTTGCTGTCCTTATTGTGTAATACTCGTATTACTGTTCAATGGAAATAATGAGAGCTTTTGAGTACATTTCAGAGTATATCAACATCAGAAATCTGAAAATGTTTGTTTAGACTGATAGTGGCCATTAGGTACTTCATATACTCAACAAACCCAATACAAAGAAACTTGAAACACATAATAAATATTTATTCTGAGACAAAAAAAATAACAATTTGTTTTACAGTGCCTTTTTTCTTTTTACAGAATAGCAATTAGTACTGCTATTAAAATATCCACATAACATCATCATGTTTTCAGTATTGCTAATGCTAAAGTAATACATTTTATACCATAAGAACTCAAAACGTTTGTCGTATTTCCGGACAAATTACACTTCTTATTTATAACCAGGCAACACTTTGAGATCTACTAAAGGTCTTTCTGAAAAAAATGATGCAAACTCAAAACCGTTAACCCACTACATAAAATGAACGGTATGTTTTTTTATCATCCTTATTCATCTTAAACAGCTAAAACTGTGATCTAGTGTTTATCCTATCTGCATCTAAAGTAAAGAAAACATTTGCAATTCACATTGCTTGTATTAACATGTGAGAGAGGTAAAAGGTTTCTTTTTACAACTGCTTTGTATTTTCAGCTTAAACACGTCTCTTCTCTCAACAGCTTACAACCAAATAAAATCTTTTGTCTCTTCATGTAAAAATGCTTTGTGTCAGAACTGCTGAATGTACAGTTTCGGGTGTTAATATATTAATAAAAATCTGTCTGCACATACATCTGATTGTCATTTTCTGTGTCACTATTAAAAATAAAAATGGCATACTGACACTTAAACCGAACCAAAAGAAAAGAAAAGGAATGACAGTTCAGGCATAAAGGCAAACAGTAGTATTTTTCTATAAGAACGAGTGGGTGGTCTGCACAACTAGGGTGGCATCACCTACCGAAATTCAGACGTCTCACCCTTGCACCAATAATACCATTTCCCTTTCATGTCATGGCTCCGACATCTAAAAACCACAAACCGGAAATGGCAGTCTAGAAGTCCCAACATCCATGCGCAAATGTGTTTTTCTTTTCACACAACCCTAAAATGACAGAGGCGCTTGTGTCTCCGAGCGTCCCGCACACCTGCACACGTCTGTACTTCAACAGAGAGGTTTTTAATCTTACGTTTCTATTCCAAGTCTTTCAATCGTATGGGACACAAAAAAGAAGCTATTTTGAGAAATGTCTCAGTGGTTGTGTTCATACAAGTCAATTGGAGTCAATTGATCAGCGTTCTTTAAAATATCTTCTCTTGTGTTCTGAAAGAAAGTCATACAGGTTGGGAATGACCTGGGTGAAAACAATAATGCCAGAATTTTTATTTTTGGGTGAACTATCCCTTTAAATGCACGAGTGAAGCCATAAAACGATGATTCTGTGTGTGAACGAAATATTGCGAGTCACTCCTGAACCTGTAATGGTTGACTCGGGTCCACAGCAAACGTTCTGGAAGCTGGAAGTAAATAGAGCTATCTACATTTTTCAGGATTGAATGCATTCGTCACTTCCATAAATAACCCAACTATGTGCGTACAAAATGGGATTAAGTGCTTATGAAAGGAGTTACAACTACATTTAGCTGGAGTGGGTACATAGCAAATTCTGTGTCAGTAAAACCCAGTTTCTCCATGTTCTTATACACCAAACCTGTCTCTGGATGCATATCAAGCAGACACAAAGTAAAGAAACTGCATCCAGATGTTTCAGTAACACATCATGTACAGTACATCACTACATTACATACATTCAGCGTGAGACAATACACGCATTCAAAACCATCTTCTTGTGCTTTAGGGACTGATGGTACTTATCCTAAATGGCAGGAAAAATCCATTAAAAAAATATAGTATGCTAATAAATAAATGCATGAACTGTTAAACACAGAAATAAATCTGCACGCAGCAGTTATGATGCCAAGCACTGCAGGGTAATGATTCATATTGCAAAACAGGGCGTTTCATGAGCTGCCACATGCAGGGTTGGCAGCAACAACCATCAGAATATCACTTGACCAGATCTTTGTCCCCGCTGCTCAAATTTACAGTTGGCAGTGACATACTAAAAGGACTGTCAGGCGGAAAAGCTGTGCGCCAGTGATGTGTCCAAGCAGAAGGGTTTGGGGGTCCATACACCCCCAAATACTGTATATCAAAATGAAAACAATGAGGTGCTTGGCCCTTTAAATAGAATTCACATATATGGTGAAATTTAGAAAAAAATTGATGTGACCCTTTAATAGCCAACAATAACGCCAAAAATCATAAGATCATGTTCCATGAAGATATTTTGTAAATTTCCTACCGTAAATATATCAAAACTTGGCCAAAAACACGTCTACAAACTTCACTTGCTGCTGTCGCTCTTTGGGAATTACTCACTCAAGTTTGGTATCTTAGAATTTCAGCTTTCAGGTTTATCTATTCCCCACAACATCATTACAGCGGTAAGAGAGAGAGCTTTAAAACAACCTGTTTCTTCTTAGCAGCGGCCTGCTACAGCGCCTCTGATGGACGACTTTAAAGGCAATTTTTTCAATGTTTTGATTTTTTGCACCCTCAGATTTTAAATAGTTATATCTCGGCCAAATATCGTACTATCCTAACAAACCATACATCACCGAAAGCTTATCAATTCAGCTGGTGGATAGATATCAATTTCCAAAAATTGACCGTTGTGACTGGTTATGTGGTCCAGGGTCAAAAATAATGATATCTGTCACATTTGTCTTGTTATTTTATTTTGTTTTCTCTTATTTTTGGCCAATGAAGACTCAAAATATACAAGTGTATTGAGGCAGAGAGAGTGTCTGTACCCATTGTGGCTCTTAAATTGATAGTTCACCCCAAAATGTAAATTAAATTGTATGGACACAAAACCAAGTCAATGGGTTCTGCTGCTGTTTAGTTACCAACTTTTGTGTTCTGCAGAAGTCACACATGACATGTTTTATAGCAGGGATCATGAACACATTTTCGCACAAATCGCGTCAATTTGTTTGGACCGTTTACTCAGAGAAAGAGTGTCATGGCAGTGCAATAAACTCCTGTCATAAACAGATAAAGCACCAAAGATGATCTATTCTTAATATATATACAGTAAAATAACTCTTATAAGCAGCAACTATGAGAGCTATTAAAGAGAAATGACACAGGACATCTCTTTAATATATCCATCGTTTCTACTTGGACATCCATGAGACTTGATGGAGATCAAATGGAGACATTACAGGAGTCTCATCAAACGCTTCTTATCATCATTATTCATTTTATAACTCTGTACGTCAACAATTGACGCATGTGTGTCTATTTTATACGGGAAACATCTGACACATAAAGTTACTGATGCTGTACTTCAAGTCAACATAAAATCAATAGCAAATATTCTCTTCCTCTATTCTTTTTTAAGTTTTAGTGCACATAACGCAAAATCTCTCATGCTGTTTCTTCTCAACTTCCCGTAAAACAACACTGAGTACTTCTCTAAAAGATCAACCTTTGAGCGAGAGATCTTTCCTCCGAGAATCAAACATCTGTTGCGTTCACATCTGATAAACCTGGCAAGTGACCTTCACATATACTATGTTTGGAATTCTTATCAATTACAGCAAATCTGTCTTCATCTAACATCACCTCTCCGATCGATCCCTGATGACAAACACTGAAACATTACAACCAATCGTCTGTCATCAATTTATCCTTCTGGCGTCTATATAGAGCTCAACTGAGGTTCTGCTCCTTTATATTAGGTGCTTCAAAGAACTACAGAGCTCTCATTACAAAAAAGCGGCACTTAAGAGTCGTGCTTTCCTAGAAACTAAAAGTCTATTCAGAGTATCACAGCACATCATAACAGATATTCCGATATTGCACAATTCTCCGTTTTCAGCCTGAAAACGAGGGGAACAAAGAGCAAAAGAAAACATGTGGAATATGTGTTTGTGATGAAATGAGCTAGTCCTTGCGTGACCGGCCTCAGAAGTTCAACAAATGTGCTACACGCAAGGACGGCACGGTATTTACAGTCCAAAGGTCCAAGATTTCGTCAGAACTCAAAACATGACGTAATGGAGCAATACTTTCTGTTATGAGATCAGACTAATACAAGACTGTATTAAACGTTAGTGCCACATGCAGTTTGTGTAATGTGAAAACACAAAAGGTCAAAAATATTAAAGGAGATGCATATTGTTTCTAAGCTTTATATCTTACTGATACACTTGAAGTAAATAACATAATTGATGTATAACTTACAAAAGTCTGTAGATGAAGATCGAGGCCTATGAGAGACCCTGTCCAACAATTTTATTCGAGTCTAAACCACGACGGCGAGTGAATCCATGTACACTGGCAGTTTAACAGCCTTTGGACTATCATTGATTCAGAAAGTTCTTATTTATGCGCTCAACAAAATCTACATTTCTATGGCTTGAACCTATTTTCAGTGTTGTGCAGTGCAGTACCAGCAAAACGCACACCAACACGCATACACACAAAATATAGATTATGAAATGTTCGATATACTGAACAGAAATCATTTGGGCAACTTACAGAGAAATAAATAATAGAAGATATTAAAATAATATTTTTTAAAAATGCCTCTGAAATACATACAAAATATAATAAATCTTTTGTTTAGAGGGGAAACTTTGAGGTGAATAAAGCTGTTACAACCAACATTAGCCGCTGACCAGCTCTCTCTGAAATCCCTCAAATTAACATTTGCAAATCCAACCGTTTAAAATGGCACATCACAAGCATCTCATTGGCTCAACAGCAGTATCGAAAGGATTGTTTGCTGTCACAGACACAGGTCTCAAGACATTTTCGGAGTGCTATTCCATAAAACAATCAGACGAATTGCTAACAGCACCTTCATCCACAGTTAGACATAAACATACTGTATGTCACTACTTCATACAGAACATCTAAAGAGACTCTGCTGTACGATAAAAAACTGACCTGCCTGACGTATAGTACAGTACAGTACAGTACAGTACAAGATGAACGGGGAAAACTGAATGCCATCTAATATAGGAACTGGTTTGCATTGCAGTTTGCAAGGTCACATCTAAACCAAAGGTCACTGGGAAGCAACAAAGATGTTGGCCGCTTATTCACAAAAACATAACAAAGAAGGAATTGAGAAAAAACGTGTTTAGACTGGATGAGTAGAAATTGCACATGAAATATTCGTGAAAAAAGGCAGTGCAGTTCTTTACACCTCTGGATAGTATTGAGTTTTCAGTGGCCCGTGTTGGGATTGGTCATTGAGTTGAGCTGTTCTGTGTCTAGACGAGCATGTGGATTTCATTGTATTCATCACGACCATCTTCATCGAAATTAGGAGTGTCTTCATCAGCATCCAGCTGCAAGGAAAGATATATAACAATGATTTAACTATGATATGGTTTCAAAATAATGGCTATTGTTAATAATGTTTCAAAATAATTAACTATTAACAATGGTTCCAAAAATATTTAAAAAACAATCAGAAAATAATCATGTTTAAATAATTAACTATTAAAAATCTATGTGAAAATTTAAAAAAAATTTAAATAAAGAACTATTAATAATGGCAAAAAAATATCTAAAATGAATGCGAAAATAATCGTTTTTAAAAATAACGAACTATTAATAATGGTAAAAAAAATATACAAAATGAGTCAGAAATTTTTTTACTATTAATAATGGTTTAAAAATATCAAAAATGAATCCGAAAATAATCGTGTTTAAAAAAATAACTATTAATAATGGTTCAAAAAATATACAAAATTTGTCTGAAAATAATCATGTATAAAAAGAATTAAAAATAACACTTATTCTTAATCAAAAAATGATTCTGAAATATGTTCCCCAAACCCACAACCTAAAAGCAAAGAAAACAAAGCAAAGAAGCAATCTACATACAATTCATACAATTTGTACAATTTGTAGAACTGATCAAAGCGGCACTTCCTGTCATTTCAAATCCATATCCTGTGACGTGAGACTAGCTCAATACAATATTCTTTATGGATCTTTCATTGCAGCTACTTAATACTGGATTTATCAAAATGTTTGCCGATTTGGGTTCAGCATTGCAAAATTGCTTTGCACTGGAGGTTGCTTTGGATTAAATCATCTACCAAATGCATACACGTAAATGTAAAGATCATACCGCAGCGAGCTCTCTCTCCTCAAAGATCCTGGTCAGGATGAGTCTTCTCAGAGGGACGGTCATGATCAGGATGAAGGGAAAGGCTAGAGATGCTACAGTCGACTTCACCACCCACAGCAGGACGATACACAGCAACTGAATGATGGTGAACATGTTCATACGCCACGTCTTCACCTGTACATGAAATGAATCAGGCCTTAAATCACAGCGACGACAACACTGGAAATTGTTGGTTTTGCGCTGTAACTATTGCAGATATGTTGAAACATGTTTCAGAAGTGCTCAGTACGTCTCTCTGTTGCTAGAATAACAGCGTCCACTTGAGCGTGAACTTCAGAAAGTTTGTGCAAAACCTGCTGTTCCGTGTGATCACAGCACGATCTGTGAACGTTCCAAAGAACATCTTGTGTGCTTCCATGGATGCAGAAAACATTAGGACCGAGGGATTTACATGCTGACAAATAGTCAAGAATCTTAAATATTCTTTTATCATCATTACATAAGTTTAAAATATTTAAAAATCCTACAAATTAGTTTACTTTCAGGTTGAACTTGGAAGAAACAAGTCGAGAATGGTTTTTCACGGTCAATTCATCCCTTAACAGGTTAAACAAAATTTGTGTTGAATCTTTTTTCGTTTTGTGTGTAAAAAGAGCAAAAAGAAGTGTACAAAAGAAAATGTGCGCCACCTGGTGGGCGCTTCCGAAGCATCTCGATAAAATTCGATGAAAAAGGTGAAACTGGTGGTAAAAAATCAAACACAAACATCCCAAAATAGCATTATCACTACCTCAAACGATTGGGATGCGGTTACCTTGGTAACAAAGGTGTGGTCAGGATGATGCTTAGCAGGCGTGACCATCAGCGTGATTCTCTCGTAAAGCTGGATACCAGTAAGAGACGTGATGCCCATGTACAGAAATATACCAAACAGCACAGCCAGAGGAATATGACGCAGAACATCAGTCATAACTATAGACATACCTGCAGGCACGAGACAGATAAGTTTGAGTTAAGAGTTCAAATGTATCCCTTATTAAAAAAATATATATTATTCTATTCCAGTTATATAGTCAAATATAACTAAAAACTAAGTTGTAGAATCACCTCAAAAAGTATTTACTTTTAGACACTTCAGTTACAGTTAAAAAAGTAAAATATTTTTTGAGCCACGTTGTAACAAATACTGTTCATAAAGCTGCAGGACACATGGGGCTACGGTGATTTTAAAATCCACCCCTTACCCCCTCACATCTATTTATTTAGTATTTATCAGTGTATGTATAAAAACGTAGCATTACAGCATTGTATTATTTTAAAATGGTTTCTAAGGAACAACAATGTTTTTTTTATAATATCATAATATAAATATGTTCGTATTTATGACAATCAAATTTTTCTAGCTGTTTATATTCTGAGACCTAGCGCTCTGTAAAATTTACAACAGGAAACTTTACAAACAATGGTGTAGTTGTTCTAAATTCAGTGTAAACCACAACTTCATGAGGTTTACTGCTTCATCTAATTCATCATTACTAGTTGGAAAAGTCAACAACTTCTCTCACGACTGAACATTGAAATATATTCATCTGTGTTTCTTACCCACTAGTATAGCCACACACATCCCTGTCACCCTTTGCTCTTTGACCTCCTGGATCATGGGCTTTTCTCCAGGTGCTGTAGCTTTACTCATGACCGTCAGAGCGTTCACGTGCGTCACAGAGCGTACAGTAGCAGCAGTTAGCCAGGGCAGACCGAACAGCGGACAGATAGCTCCTAAAACCACGATGAGCAGGAGATCCAAATGAAAGCCTGAACCCTTCACCAAACGCCGCTCCTTCTTGCTCACTATCAGGCTGTAGAGGACGACACACATTTTACATGTATTTATTTGTACGAGTGGACGTTTCACGAACACAATATACGTGCTATACTCACGTGGTGATCTGAGTCTCCATAAAAATGAGGATAAAAACCAGCAGGGCCGGTATCACCGAGGCGCCCATCATCCAGATGGGGAAAGGCTGTTCATCTCCGAACGGACTAATAAACCAGCCTCGCTTGTCCGGAGATGTGACCGAGAACCCAGAGGGGACGTTCAGCTTCTGCAACCACAAGAAACACAAGCGCCTACATCCCAGAGATCCCAGGATTCATTGCTTCCGGCACTCTGCCAAGTCAACCACACTGTAACTGTAACACAGGCTCGGAAGAAACCTGCCTCCAATTACAGACGAGTACTTAAGAAGCTGGCAGAGAAGTTCCTTTGTGCTAATATATATAAGAGACGGGTTTAAGGGTGCGCTTACCTGCGTGTATGTGTCAGGGATGGAGATATCCACCAGCACAGAAATCAGGATAGAGATCGGGATCCCAAAATCTCCAATGATTCTTCTGGCCTGATAACAGCAAAAGAATAGTGTGAAAATACATAAACATTTCTTTTCCATAGTTTTTTGCCAAACAGTACAGGAGCCAGGAAAGGACCACGAGCCGGGATTTGAACTCGACGCACAGTCCACTGGACCACCGGTGCCGACATACAGTTTTAATAGAGTAGTTTTGTTTTTAGAGAATATATACCGAGTTTGTTTTGTGAGGTTTATGCTTATTTTTTTGCCAATACTGTACAGTACATTACATTTTGGCAGACGTTCATCTATAGCAACTTCCTGTGCATTAGAAGCTGTACATTGAACAGAATGTGTTACCAGGGATTGAACCCATGCCCTTTGTACTGCTAACGCAACACTTTACCAATTGAGCTACTATTATAGAACATTGAAGAGTATTTTTGGAGTGAATTATCTCCATGACCATGGCCAGGTCTGGAGAGATGGAGAGATCATCAACCTCAATTGGACGTTCTAGACAAAATAAATAAATAAATGTACCTTTCCACCGAGGAACCTGCTATTTCTGAACTTTCGGAGAAAGAAGGCCACAAAGAAGGTTCCCATCATGAGCACCATTGACAGCAGGGCCGTGTTGGGCTGGTTGAGAATGGGCCCCTCAATCACATCGACCTCCGAAGAAGAGATTCTGGGTGTGATGGCATTCATCACGGAAGTAGTGGGGTAGCTTTTCAGCAGAGGGTGTTCTTGAAACACCTGAAAACAAAATCAATTCCAGTAAGAATAATAGCTTTATGCCAATACCTAGCCATGCTTACTGATGACTCACATGTGACCGATCTGAAATGCTCAAGGCAGAAACTAGCAGCGCAGCAAGTTTTGTCTAAGCTGGTTTTGTGTTTTATGTACAAACATATTTTGTATACACCTTAATGAGCTTGGAGAAGGTTTCGTAGATAAAAATGAGGGAGATGAGAAAGGCGAAGATCTCCTGTGTGAAGGGAGAGATGTAGCGCACAAGGAAGCTCCCCTCGGCCGCCACTATCACCAGAACTATAAAGATAAGCCAGAACCCGATCCACACTCGGCCCGTGAGATACTCGAAGCCCTGCGCCTGGCAGAACTGATAACAAGACAGAACAACAGTTACGTTCAACTATTTCAAAACAACACTTATGTCAGTTTTTATAGATACTTATGCACCTTATAAAAAGCTTCCTCGAACACCAAAAGGGGTCCAGAAAAGCCAATGATGAGTAACGGCTGCCCCGCTAGCAGGGAAAACAGGACTCCTACTGTTGCCGTGGAGATGATGAGCTCAGAGACTCCCATCATGCCTTGCGTCTTCTCGCCTACGGTATGTAAATATAGTACGAAGTCAGACTATTATCAAATCTACAAGATGGAGTGGAGAAGCTCACTTACCTAGTAAACCTCCAAAGGTGATGGTGGGCGAAAGAGCAGCGAAATAAATAAAAATGACAGCAGCAATGCATTGTGTGTCCATGGCGTCCTTCAGGTCGCTTATGTAGCGCGGGTAACGTCTCCTGATGTCGTGGATCAGACCGCCGAACGGAATCCCGGAGCGCTTGAGAGGGTCGACGTCAAACTGGTCCTCCTCCGTCTGTTCATCTGTACTCACATCTGCAGTCAAGGTTGACGAAATGAACATGTCAACATCAACAGAACTTGAAAGTGTAATAAGAGCAGGAAGCAGTAGGAATCGGGTGACCGATATTTTAAATTCATTTGACATCAAAACCTTTGGTCTCCTGCTCGTTTCCTGTCACGGTACTGCCGCATTTCTTATGTTCCCTCTCTCTGCGTTTGCGTAGCATCTGTTTCTGGAAGGAAGCGACGGTCTTCAGCAGGTCTTTTCCCTCAACGTCTGAGGGTGGAATCACAATACTGCAGTCTAAGAACTCATTGATGCCGTTGAGCAGGTCCTGCCGGTCATCAGCGAAGTAAGCCACCTCATGAAAGTTCTGTGAAAGGTTGAGACAGAATCATATTGAACATAAGGCTGAAAAACAGCATTTACTAATTTCATTTTTTAAATGAAAATAAACATCACTTCATGCTCAAAGCATTTTTTATAAAAGTAATCCAAAGCACCTTCTGAAGCGAAACAACAGATGTGTGAGAAAACCATTAATATTTTTTGCTTATTTAGTGAAATTGAGACTAAGCACATACTAAAACAAACACATGCATGCGCTAAATTCAAATATGTGACCCTGGACCACAAAACCAGTCACAAGGGTCAATTTTACATCATTTGAAAACTGAATATATAAGCTTTTTATTGATTGTTAGAATTGTTTGTGAGAATAGGACAATATCTGGCAGAAATCTGAGGCCGCTGCTAAGAAGAAACAGGTTTGTTTTAACTCTCTCTTTTGTCTTACTGCTATAATGATGTTGTGGGGAATAGATAAACCTGAAAGCTGAAATTCTAAACTTTACATAGATCCCAAACTTGAGTCGTTAATTCACATAGCGTGGCAGCAGCGAGTTTGTTGGCCATTTTTGTTAAGCAATTTTGCTGCAACCACTCGCAAAAATAAAGTTTTGATATATTTATGGTAAGAATATCCAAAATATCATGATCTTTACTTAACATCCTAATGATATTCGGCTATTACAACAAATGTTCTCAAATGTGCTACTCGTGACTGGTTTTGTGGTCCAGGGTCACATACGGCAAAAGACTTAAAATCATTCAAATCAACTTCAAATGAGTTTGTATGAGTTCATATCTAGTTATGATATTTTGGCACAAGACACTTGAGAGCCAATGAGATTTAAAGTTATAGAGGTGTTGCCATATTAAAAAAAAAGAGTTACTACATAAAATAAAACTATAAATATTTTTTATGGTTTCACTTCAGAAGACATTTATTAACCCACTAGATGTATGTGTTTTAGAGATTCCACAAATAATGACCTATACATGAACATAAAGTGACTCATATTTTTATAAACAAATCTATTTTTGTGTTGATCATGATGAGTGAATTGTCATTTCTACATTCACTATTCCTTTAATATGACTTTTGAACTTTAATATGCATGAACCTTATCAGACATGAGTGTGGAGAAGGAGCGTCCAATCTCATGGTAGTCCACGTTGGTCTGCGTGGGACCCAGCAACACAAAGATAAATCGAACCGGTACGGGGACTTCCAGAACAGACTCCAGCAGGACGGCTTCGTTCAACCGGACGAAGGCCATCGCGGGCTTCTCCAGGAACTCCATGCAACCTAAAACAGATTTGAACTGCTGTAATAATCAAGAACCGCAGGGGACCTGGTGAAAATACATCACGAATCACAAAGGATTAATCTAACTAAGCTGACCGAGGCATTACTGGAAACTCCAAAACGATGACTCAACATCATTACTGGACCTGGAAACAACAAACAGAGCGCTTCTTAGCTTACCCACTAAGACCACGGTGGCCTCGGCATCCTTGGGAATCTTTGCCAGGAGTTTCAGAGATCTGGCAGCGGCGTGGGACTCAGCTGGAACTGGGTGGAGGTTTTTCTTTTGTCGACAGGAGAAAGTGGTTAGTGCCATTTAAACATCTCACATCGGCCTGAAGCTTTGACAGACAGCGCATGCATAGCTCCATTCAGTGTTTGGGTGTGGGGGGTTCGTGTAGGTTTCATGAATTTTAATGACCCATTGTGCCTGTTTCGTATCACAGAGCCTGAACGTAAATCGAATGATCCAGGTGACAGTCAAAACCAAATGGTAAATCACTCTACATTAATTTAACGCAGCACGTCTTTGCATGGACTGTTTCAAATGTGCCAACATTTTAAGCCATAGGGAACATTCAACGTTTCACAGCTAATGTATCAAGAGTTTAACTAGAAGCACCTGTAAAGTCATTCTGAAGTCATGTGGAAGAACAGCTTACATGATCCAAACATTAACATAACCAGACTCAGACGCAGATGGATTGAAACACAGCTGAGAGTACTACACACTCACTGATATCTAACCAAAAATATTTGAAATATATTTGAAATATTTTTTAAAGATGCAATCCAACTTTTGTCTCTCTATCCCCATCTCTGTTTAATACATAAAATTGCAGGTTACTTGTATATTTACATGTTAAAGTCAAATGATGCCAAACAGATGCAGATCCGTATCCAATAAGTAAGCAGACAGTTTTAAGCACCTCAATAATTCCACAATAACTCATTTTTATTTTTTAATCAAAGAAATTGACTGCACAAGATCTTAAATTCTCATCATATGTAGGATTGGTAATCGAAAAACCATTCCAATTCTGGCACCGGAATCTAAAGTAACCTGCAATTTAAAAAAAAAAAAAAATACTAACACTCTCTCTCTTTCTATCAATAGATAGTGTTCTGCCTTTTGTAGAAAACTAGTAACTTGGTGTTAGCACTTATTGTATTATTGCCCCTGTATGACATCGCTTTATTGTTTCCTAAACTTTTGATAAAAGCGTCTGCTAAATGACTAAACGTAAATGTAAATGAAAGGTTAGGAATCAGATACTTGATATGAAACTATATCAATTCCTGTGTGCACATTTTCAGAAATAAGCAACTTGTGAAAAAAAAAGAAAAGTAACCATAGTTAATAAAAAAAAACATTTTAACTTAAAACTATGGTATTGCAAATTGTAATAAATCTGACAAAAAGTGGTTGCTATATGTATATATAAAACGGTGCTCATAGATTTATATATTTTTTGCAAACAAGACAACTTTGGAATGAAAACTGGGAATCGATAAGCAGAATTGGAATTGATAACATTTAAATGATACCCAACCTTGGACTTTCTTTCTTCTGCAGAACACAAAAGAAGACTTTTCGAAGAATATTAGTAAGCAAAAAACCCCACCGATATCCATTGCACAGACACAAAACTACTAAAACATTTCTTAAAATATCTTCTTTTGTGTTTCTCAGTAGAAAGAGTCATATACAGGTTTTAAAAATACAAAAAAGTATTTTATTTTTGAATGAACAACACAGCAGTCAGCACCCCTGCTGTCCTTTAAACACACACTAAAAGCATGAAGAAACTCATAAACAAAGTCACACCTCTTTGTCATGTTCTGCCGCTTTGCTGTCGTGCATCTCGATGTGGTCCTGAGACACCAGAGGCAGGCTGGTGTCATGAACATGATTGTGGTTGTGACGGAAGCCGCCCAGACTGGTGACAGAATGGTTCCGGTGGAAAAGGCCTTCTTTCTCATCGTTCGGGTGACTGCACAAGAAAAAGCACATTTTTAAATCTGAAAAGCCATTTTTCACGTGAGAACGTCGAACGCGTCCACCCCTCTCTGATCCGTATTAATAGTGAAAATGTTATGACTTGTTTAACCTGTCAACCCGTGAGTCTATCAGTTCTGCTCCGTGAGACAAATAATCGTATTCTTGTGTTGATTTGGCTCCACGGGGAAGGCAATTTCCTTGCTTATCTCATCCAAAGAGGCAACTTTCCATCTTCGCTTTCAATATTTGCAAAGCAAACACAGAACCCAACATGTCAAGCTATCAAGATGTGAACTGCACACCAAACCAAACCCCATATTCCCTGCTCCCTAGCAGGAAAACGGGCCAAAGCAATCAGTAAAAACTGCTCAAGATGAGGGAAAAGCAACATGTGGCTAGATAACATCGGGGAATATTTAAACAGAATACGAGCTCCCGGTCGAAAAAATTAATAGATGACTTTATTATTTTCTACAATAAACCAATCGCTCATTTGCAGGCTGAAGAATGTTTATCCCGCCCGGCTCCGTTACACGCGGGTCATTATTTCATCAAGCGGTCAACATCGGCGAGCTCATTACGGCTGGTGTGAGGTTACGTTACAGCCGAACTGCTCGCTGAAGGGTTCGCAAACACACGAGAAAACAAAGACACAAGGTGTGACATAAAATAATGGACTGTGTTTGAAAAAGTCCCAAAAACTTGAAAAAGGATCAAGTCGCTAATGAGCTAACTTATAGAATTACACCTTGATGTATTTTTTCCACATTATAAAGACATATTTTGTAATGTAGGGATTTGAAACGTTCTCCCGTGAAAAGCCACATCTGAGATGATGGGAAATGCCGTAGACAGGTTTAATCACCAAAGGCTTACGTGTCCTGCAACCAGTTTTTGACTCTTCGTCATGTTTTATAGCTTGGCACAGCCGACGCCAACAGCCGACCACAAATGCCATCGGCGAGCACATTCAATGTCCAATTTACAGCAATTAAAGGAACATTTTTGGAAGAAAATAACATTCTGTCCAAAGCTATATCTTTATACTTCATTTTGTGTTTCACCGAAAAAGAATGTGGTAGGCTTAGTAAATAATGACATTTTTACATCTCTGGCTTGAACCAATATACGTACGTTTGTCCACTACGACTCTAGAAACACGTCAGCCTGGTTCCCCATCATAAAAAGCCTCCGTTATGTAATCTCATCACTTCATTTAGCAGGAAACCAATAGACGCAGCTGTTGTGCCAAATGACATTGGCATCCACAGCGCAGAAGATCGATATGAGCTTTGTTTGGAATATTGATGTGTGACCTCCACTAACCTGTGCTTGAGCAGCAGGGCTCTCAGCACGTTGGCTCGATCTTCAGCTCTGATCTGGTCCGAGATGATCATGGTTTCCACCAGCAGGTGGGCGATGCCAGGCAGTGTGGTCTGATCCAGGTCCAGCATGATGGCACCTGGGTAGCAGGACACAACGTCAGTCGCGCTGGCAAATATGAAGCGTGTAATAATGATGCTTTTTCTACATCACGATACCATTTATCTTATACCTCTGTTGCTGTTCTCCATGACAGATCAAAATCCCATTTGTCTGGATGTATAAACATGTTTTTTAAAAGCCAAAATGACAGAAAGTCTTTCATGCAGACACGTGTTTGGCCTGAATATTCCGCTGCTAGCCAGAGGTTGCTTATCTTGTTATTCCTGCATGGATAATAATCAGTTTTCATGGCCACAAAGCGGATCTACCCAAGAGGGTTTAATCCATTTTCTAATTTACGTGTCAATTTGAATTGTGTCAGTCATAAGACACTGGAGATTTATGTAATGCAGAGTTTGTCAACAACGTCTGAAGCGTGTGGAGCAGGACTGAAAATGAGGGGACTGGCAGAGAAGTGGATTCCTACCATGTGTGATGGTCCTGCGCAGCTCCAGCAGGCTCCGGAAGGACAGGGAGGCCACGTGCGGTTTACCCCAGCGATCCGTTTCCTCCTCCACATCCTCCTCAAACTTGATCCAACGTGCCGTCTCCTTCCAACGCATCTCCTGGTTTTTATCCACTATCAGCTCATTGAGCTCCACAAACACCTTCGAGAGAAAGCGCAGTGTCAGATTCACATCATAAAGCATTTTAATGAATCACGAGCAAAGTGTGTTGAGGCAATTCAGATTATTCAGGAGCCGTTTTGGTTCGTGTCTGGCCATATTAGCACTTATTAGCTTTATAAATACATACTGACTAATAAGTAAATCTTGTTGAAAGTTGCTTTGGATAAAATGTGAACCAGTTTCTCTCTTCTACACTGATTATCTATATTAACATCACTCATCAACCTTACTGTTGTTCTAGGAGAAACTGCTTTTTATTAACCTTGACATAGCTGTGCTCAGTCAATATTTAAGATATCGAGGTAATTTTTTCACAGAACATTCTTTATACTACAGTATGTTTAACGTTTTTTTGCAGAAAACACCAACAATTTCAGCTGGGTTTTCACAGGTAGGGTCACAAATGTACTAACATCAGGAGACCTAATGACTTGTCTATGTTGATATACAATAAGGAAATATTTCGAAACACTGGGTTAAAGCAGGGTTTCACAAACTGGGGTTCGCAAACCCCCGGTGATTTATGAGGGAATTGCAGGGGGTTCATGAGTTGGTACTGTATGTCTACCAGTACTATATGTATAACGTTGTTTCCGTAACTTTAAAAAAAGATAAATTGCAAAAACATTTTTACAGGTTTAACAATATCAATAGTTATGTAAAACAGGCCTCAAGTGTTTCACCTGACTCTCACCTCATGTGTTTTCTTGTCCATCCTCTTTCTTCTTTTCAGACTGGACAGAGGTGGAGAACTGTTGCTCGTTCGGGGAACTTGACAACGTGACGATTTCTTGACCAGGTGCCGTCTAACTCCAGGATTGTCCTCAAAACGGTGACCTTAAAGACACAACGGTTTATTTTGTAAAGACAGCTGGGAAACAAAACCACATACTGTACCCATTCATCAAAGATGAGATTTGATTTGAACACAAAAACTCAAATCTGAGCACACCAAAAAACAGAGGCAATCTCAGCCGAGTGCAAATAAGATGCTAAGAGACGTTCTTTGGATGGTTAAGCCCGCAGGCCTTTCCAAAAAAACGTTATGATTTAATATTGTATCATTTCGGCCCACGAAGCGAGGTTTTTATTGAATTTGGGATAATTGAAGCGGAGTATTATGAGAAAGCCTCTTTCTCCAGCTGTTCTGAGTGCCAAGCAATAGGCCAAAGCTCTGGAAGGGTTGAGGCCTGCCAGGACGGCCCGAGCCTCAGATGGTTTGTGTTGTCCCAGTAGCCCCGGGATGTTCAGTAAACAAAGTTTGTTTTCTCTCCGTTCATACCTCATGCCTCCAACCCCCCTCATAAAATAACAAGGCTCCATCATTCTGAAGTCCATACGCTCCGTGTGCTGGGTCGATTCCCGGGGAAAGGAGCTAACAATATGGTGGCCGTGCCTTTTGGCTGTACTCTGCTTGTGCTTTTCATGGCAGGAGCGCAAATATCCCGAAGAACAACACGACAGCCAAGTTTTCATCAAAACACCACAAGGTCAAACCAACACGTGTGTTTGACTCATAAAAGTGCTGATTTACAATCTCGAGTCAAACTCGAGATCTGTCCTTTCCATTATGTGAAAATTTAACACTGGAAAACTCCTTAACACAAAAAAAAATCTCATACAGACAAAATAAACATTTCCCTAAATGCCTAGGTGGTACAGGTGACAAACAAACAAAATACATTTCTAAAAGCAAGATTTCTCTTTTGAATCATCTCAGGCATCCAAAAACAAACAAACACAGGTTGTGTTTAGTGAGTCTGAGACAGGCTTAATATCCTTAATTAAAACTATAAAATCATTTAAGTTTTTCATTAAAATCAATTAAAATATAGTTCTATATGTTATTTGAAATGTAAACAACCGACATATAGCGTCATTGCGCCCTTTGCCAGTCCCGCTCCCCTATCTTTCTGCCCAACGCTTTCCTGTTTGCTTTCCACTGTCCACTGTACATTTCCAATGTAAACAATACCAAAATTAGAAATGTTGCCTTGGTCGAAGTCTGTGGCCGTGTTGACCCGAGTTCGAGTCCCGGCTCGTGGTCCTTTCCCGATCCTGCTCTCTCTCCTCCCCATCGCTTCCTGTCTGTCTATACTGTCCCTGTCCTATAAAAATAGAAAAGTACTCACCAAAAAAAAAAGAAATTTTGCCCTTGCAATAAACTGAAAAAAGTTTAAATGGGAGTACTAAATCTGACTCAGTCCGGGTAAACCAGGCTAAAGTCTCAAATTCGGAGAAGTTTGACTTTAACCATTAATTTCACTACAATTTCAATCTTTTACATGGTCTTAGTCAATACTAAAGATATGTAAGACAATATTTCACAGAATATTCTTTACATGATGTAGGATGATTTTATGCGGAAAACTTTAGCTGTGTTTTAAAACCCAAATAGCGTTATGGAAAAATAAACGAAAAACAAGATAACAAAAGCATATAAAAACAAATTACTAAAAATAAACTAAAATTAACCTGAAATTTAAAAATGTAAGCTAACAGAAGTTAATTCATAAAATTAATAAAACAAACAAAAAACAAATAAATGAAATAGGATGGAGGTTTCTCTTAGGAAACGCAGAAACCCGCAGCCTTTAACATCCACAATTGACATCCAGTCTCTCCACTTTTATATTTTGTATTGTATTCATCTTATCTTGAGTGTCTGAGATGTGAGAAACTCACAAGTTGAATCTGACAGTATCACATAACCGGCTGCAATTCAGGATGCAGAAGTAATGACATTATTAATAATTATACTATTGAATGACAAAAGTTCTCATTTTGAATAAAAACAATTATACAAATACAAAACAGAGCACATTTAAAGCGAAAGCAAGTCTGTATGTCTGAGATGAAGTATAAAATTCATGGCTACAGAATTACAACAAACCCAAACCACAACATTTCAGGAACATCAACATAATACTGACTGCAATCCTTATGATAATTTTAAACCTGAATGAAGCACTGCCTAAAACAACTCTGCCCTGAATTGTGTGTGTGGGGGGAACGTTCAAAACCCATTCACACAAACATGTCATATGACTGGAGGTCATGAAATGTTACATATCAGTGAGCCGCTCGCAGGACTTTGACATTAATTAGTTCATATGTGCATTGAGGATCAATAAAACAGCTCTGTTCGGAATTCCCAGCAACCTATTTTCAATGAGAGTGAGATCTATAACGGATGGAGTCCCCATTTATAATGTCAGAAGCACATGTTCATGGAAAAACCTATTGGATTTCATCAACCGCCTGCTGCAAATTCCAGCACAACAACTCATGAAACATATTTCAAGCTATTTGGCATTTAGTAACCTCAACCAAATTGCAGACAATTTATACAACTGCACAATTCCCTTTAAAATGATGTAAGTGTGAAGCAAACTGCAGGTCGCCGTGACATTTGCCTCAAATGCCTTAATCTACAAATCTAAGGTGGTTTGGAAAATGTTACCGTTTATCTTGCGTCCAACTTTTTACAGTAAAAGCGCACTTACAATTGGGTTCGACTGGAGAGCCGAGGTGTGAGTGGATGGACTCCAGAAGGTCATAATCATCAAAATCCAGCACAAACTCCTCAAAGTCCTCGAAACCATCCAACGTAAAGCTCCCCACAGGGTTCTGCTGATCCCCATGATGCCCTTTTCCGGTCTCCACGACGGGTCCTTGCCCCGAGCTGTCGTGTCGGTTTCTCTCCGTCACCACGTCTGTCATCTCCACATCTGATACCTCCGGATCATCCAGGATTTCACTCTCTTCCACGACGCAATTTTGTACCTTCGCCCTTTAACGTAGCGGGACTCTAGAAACCCATATGTAGACTAATGCAAAATAGTTTGTCACCAATGCAGAGTGCACAGATTTTAGTCCAGTCTTCTGGGTTTTAGAAAGCACATTTTCCAGAATTATAGGATGAGAATTTGCAATCCAATTCTGCTTTTTGGATAAAAAAGAAATAATATCCACCAAAAGATCCACCTAATGAGAAATCCTCATGATGAGCAACGATTCTTCGAGATGTGTCTGGATCTCCGGCCAACTGCACTGTTCCCTGCTGTTTGCTTGCGTATAAGAAAAGAAAATGTTGATACAACTGAACTACTTTTTAGGTCTCGCACTAACCTATCGGCTGCCTCTCTGGTTTCCATGACGTTGCCGATTGATCCTGTGACTGCACGAGTGACGTTGTCTCGTGGCAGAGCGGGTTTTTGTGCACCCGTCACCGGGATAAATCGCAGGCCTGTTACATCAGCAGCACAGGTGAATCCTTCATCCAGACCGACAGCAATGCTGAGAAAGTCCTCAACATGGTGCCACGCATCACACGCCACCGTCTCCAGATGACTGATCTCCATGGAAACCACGTCTGCAGCGGTTACCTGCCCGGTGCTGAGACGCCCACCAACCATGTGTTCAGTAGCCCGGAATCAGAGTTTTACATCCTCCAAAACATGCACAGCTAGTGCTTAAAGGTTGACATCTCATTTATGTTTGATGAACTCCTAAAATTCACTCCTTGAATTCACAAATTCACAAAAATGAAAATTCTGTCATCATTTACTCACCCTCAAGTTGTTCCAAACCTGTATACATTTTGTTGTTCTGCTAAACACAAAAGAAGATATTTGTAAGAATGTCAGTAACCAAACAGATCTCAACCCCCATTTACTGCCATAGTAGGAAAAATAAATACTACGGGAGTCAATGGGGGATGAGATCCGTTTGGTTACTGACATTCTTACAAATATCTTCCTTTGTGTTTAGCAGAACAACAAAATGTATACAGGTTTGGAACAACCTGAGGGTGAGTAAATGATGACAGAATTTTCATTTTTGTTCCTTTAAATTACACATTTTCACTGTACTAAACAACAGATGGCAATAAAGATCTTGAATCCATTTAAGTCAGACATATGTGCTGATATCCTGAAGAGGTGTAACACGTTTACATCCAGCTAGTGTGATGTAGGCTTTAAATTCAATGGGCTGTTCCTGTGTGTTGGCCTGGTTTGTAATCGTCTGCAGCTCGACGGTCAATGCTTCCTCTCTTCTGAAAGCAGGAAGGGCTGCGGGCGGGTTTTTGTGAGGGATAATCAATTGGAACAGTGAAGTTAATTACAGCCAGAGGCGTCTCGTTCAGAACTGTAGCAGCCAAACAACACCACTGTACTCCACTAGCATCCATTCATGTGGACGGGTATCAGCTACTAAAGGGATAGTTCATACAAAAATGTGTCATCATTTATTCATCCTCATGTTGTTCAAAACCTGTTTATGAAGACAAAAGAAGATATTTTGAGAAAAATCTCAGTGGCCCATATGATGGAAGTCAATGGAGGCCCGATGTTGTTTGGTTACCAACATTCTTTATAATAGAAACCATCACAGAAATTCTAATGGTTTCCAGTAAAATACTATACAATTTATTTTTTCTATTGTGTGTTGGGCATCAATAGGATTCTATTGGTTAATTTTTATTGGTTTCCATTGGCCAGATAACATCCCACCAACAGAATCCATCACATTCCAGTAGACATTATTGTTTCCATTAAAACCAATACAATTCCCATTATAACCATTACATTTTTTATTATGTTTTGGGCAGGGTTCTATTGAAGAAAGAAAGTCATACAGGTTTGGAATTGTATTGACATCAATATTGATAATAAGCCCAAAGGTAAACTAAAGTACATATAAATAATATATAAGAATAAGCCACAAGGTTATAGATCATCCAAGTGTGGATGATGTCTCTGAGTCCCAACTTCTCAACACCGGGGTACCTCAGGGCTCTGTACATCCCTATGTTCTGTCATTCGGAAACATGGCTTTCAGCTCTTAGCTTCATATATTGTGGTAGGCTTGCTGAGACCAGTTTTTTTGCACTTATGTATTGCTGTCCTTATGTTGTTCTAATTTCTTCTATTGTTTACCTCATTGGATAAAAGCGTCTGCTAAATGACTAAATGTAAATGTCTGAAATGAACAATACACTTCAGATTTGTGAAGACGGTCAGGCTCAGTAAAGCCAAGTGTTCAGCTGTTCCCATGGCTTAAAAACCACGGCACATAACCCAGCAGAACAGCTGGGAGGGCAAGCGGAGCATGGGAGACCACTTAAACAGACCCCTTATGTCAGGGGAACATTTACAACTCCACTTCTAAAAAACACAGACATGTGCGATAGATCTTCTGGTAACCTGTCGCACGCTGAATGGGAATACTGGGAATTCTGAATAATGTTTGGACTGAATGACTACTGTTTATTGCACACCTGAATTTGGCAACCCATTCCTTATTGAAGCTCTGCAACATACGTATGGTATAAAATGTATAGTTTAATAAAATGTTTTAGCATTTACCACAATGAACTAGGGGTGTAATGATATATTGTGACATGGCAGAAAAAATATTTTTTTGCTGTACAACATCTCTCTAATCCTATTGGTTGAGCGCCGACATGTGACCTGTGCCAACAGATGTAATGCTCAATGTTTGTTCAAACATATTGTTATAGCCCTGCAACAAACTGAACGATTCAACCGTTTATGTCTCGACAATCGAGAAGGTCAGGACCTCTGAAGTATGACAAATTTTGAGGAAAATAACTGTCTACAACAATCTTGTATCTTTGTATGCTATGTCAATTTTACGTTCAATAATAGCTAGCTTCGCAACATTTCTACACACAAATTATTTTTCCTCTAACTGTAACAAAAAATCATGGTTGTACCAAGAGTACCGCGTTCATGAATAGTGCTGGAGACATACCGCAGTATTCTTGGGCTGTCATACCCTATAATCATTCGAGATCACTTTATTAGGTATAGTCATTAATGTAAAAACAACAGGAAGCAACTTCAGTAACCCAAACCACATCTGAACATCTCTAAGGCTTGTTTACAACCGCTGGAAAAGGAGAAGAAAGTAGGCCATGTGGTGACCATGCCCAGCCAATGATCCCGCTGTTCTGCTATGCACCACAAACACATTTATGAGTATAGACACGAATACCCAAGCGCCCCCAAACTTAGGGGAATGCCTGCCAACGTAGACCTCTCGGTCCACAAAACAAACTTCTCAAGGGCCAACGCCGTCATCACTCCACTCCTCTGGAGAAAGACTTTAATGAGAATTCGGAGAATCCTGGCTTTGCTTGTCAAAAGCTCGATGAACCCCGGGCATGTGACCCAGCTGTTGGTGTGGCTCCAATGACACATAAAATCAAGCATGCTTATCTAATTTTGTTCGAGTTACTGCGCTGATCTCAATTAAGATCGAATAACCGCAACAACATGAGAGCTGTCGACTTGAATCTTTCGTCATTGTGCCTACAGAGACACAACAAACTACTCTTGATTTAACAAAGCGGGACACGGAGGTCTAGGAAAATGTTTTGTTAATGGAACAGCTCACCCAAAAGTTTACCATCGTGCCATTCTATAGTTGTTTACGGTTAAGGGCCATATAATATAGAATTGCATTAGAAACACAGCAAAATTAAAATGATTGAACTATTATTTATATTTTATTTAGACAAAAAAGCAAGTTCTGAAGATTAGAAATCTAATAGTTTAAATCCTTGATGTCTTGATCACTGAGAGATGTTTTGGGTGAGCCATCCCTTAATCATCAAATGGGCCTCAGAATTCACTCACTCTTCATGTCATCCAGATCAGCGCTGGCTAACATCTGAGCCTCGGCTTCATCAGTAGGAACTTTCTGGTACACGGCCGTCTCTATGGCGGTCATGCTGCCTATGCAGATGCGTTCTCGCAGGTCGTAGCTGGTCCGCTGGGCTCCGGCCGGGCGGTGGACGGGCTTCCGGCGAAACCATCCTCGTGTTGTCATACTGGCAGGTTCTGGAGATGGGTTAAATCTGTAAAAACAAGTTCAATATTGCCTTAAGAATTTGTTGCTAGGGGCCTAAGGGTCTGGTAGGGTCCACAAGAACTCTTCAATGTATGAGTCAGTATGAATAATAACATTTTATACCATAATAAAAAGGTCGCCAAATCATGTCTTATGCAATGCAAGCATATTAGTTATTATTTCTGATATTTTTAACTGTACTTAACCAATATATATTTATAAAAAGATAGACTTCTGCAAGTGCTTCGTGGAGCAAGTTAACCAGCAGAGGGCAATAAAGTACAACATTTCTAGATCTCTCCTTGCAAAGTCATCATCCTTTTTTTCACATCCTTGTACCGCTTATGAAAATTGCATGACATAGTTGAAATTGAAAGCCCATTTAGCCGTTTTGACCACCTGAGCACTGAGGATCAGCTGAGTGGTACTACACACAGTTTATAAATAGCTTGTGTACAGCGAGATATATTTTGTAGAATATGTTTGTACAATGAAAGCAAATCTGAAAGTAGGATTGTAAAACACCATCAAAAATATATACATGTTGAAGCAAATCTTATTATGAGTCATATACCTGTTGGAAAGCTCTTTCTCTTCTCTGTCCGGCGGTTCGTGTGTTTCCTCTTGCTCCTCCATTCCGGCCGGGCTGAGTGGGGTCTCTTCACTGCTGGGGGGTCTCTCACTCTCCATATGGAAGCTGGTGAGAGGGAGGTCGGCCGCCAGATCTTCCTCGCTTCCCAAACTGAACTGTGAGATCACAACACCTGTCACCATCTGCCCAAAGTCTTATCTAATCTCTCTCACGATTATCCACACACACATCCTTCCAAAAACACAATGATCCCTAAGTGGTAGTCGAGTTGTAGTTAAAAAGCTATTTTTAATATTTTTCATCCATTTGAGAGAGACCTAAATATCAATGTAGCCAATGTACAAGTGCTACAAATGGCCTATAAGTTATTACATTTGTGTTCTCAGATTGCTGCTGCATCACCTATAAGTGACTCAGGATCAAAGCCAAACAGGAAGAAAATATGATTTGCTGTCTGGTATCAAAACCAAAAAGTTCTTCGTGTCTGTTTTGTTTCAAGTTCATCTTCAGAAAAACATGTTTAACAGTGGAAATCCTTTTCAAAAAATCTCTGCGACACAGATTGTTCATAGAATATTATAATCTACCACACAAAGTAATACGCTACTGGTCTACCGAGCTCAGCCAATGACATGAAATCACCTGTGGCAGCTCTTCAGATGGCTCAGTAGGTGTGGCTGATTGGCACTGCCCCTCTGTCTCAGACTCCGCCTCCTCTTCATCAACCTCATGAATTGTGGGTGTGACATCTGATGGAGGTATGGACGTCTTCTTTTTCTTCCTCTTCTTCTTTCGTCTGCGGTCCATGCTGAGCACCCTCTTGCGGAAACGCTGCGGGGGGAGGTGGGTGGACAGGGGGTGATGGGTGTGGTGAAATGTATGCCGGTGATCTGTGTATAGAGACAAATGATTATTTTTTTACAAACTTGTGGATTTCTATCCCTTGCCACAGTGACCTTTAGCTCCCTCACTGGGCTTTTACAAATACACAGTATGAGAGCATAATTTTCTTAAATGAACACCAATGGGACTTGACTGCTTTAAAACTTTAAAACTGCTTTAAAATGTACATTGTGAAACGCACCTTATAAACACAAAACAACTGAATTATGTAAAATGTTGTGTACTCTCAACACATTATCCCTGTGGAAAATAAAGCCTGACGTCTTGTATGTTACACTATAAACATGCAATTATTACAACATTTATCGGTCTGATCGGTCTTCGCAGCACCGAAGATCAAAAAGCATTGGAATCCATTGAGGAATGTATTATTCTTGTGCTTCTTTAACCAGTCAAACCTTTTATCCCCATTCACTTGTATGTATTTTTGCCCTCCCCAATATGGCGGCCTCATTTAACTACTGCACCAACTACCCAAAGCGGTCAATGCAGCGTCTATGCTTCTACGCTTCAATCTGGGTTTTTTCAGCCAGCATTGGAACATTTTTTTTTTGTATAAAAGACAGGGTGGACGCATTATGATGCTAATAAAAAGTATGCAATGCACACTTGCTTGTTTGTATTCAGTAACAAGAGATACACAAGAAAACATAATGTGACTAAACACTTGACTCTTGAACTGTTTACTTTTGTTGCTTTTGAACATTGTTACTTTAGAATTTTTTATCCAACCAAATTGTTTCGATGCCACATTTTATTTCATTGTTGAGAAAAATGGCTGGAAATGTTTGACCTATTTATCGAAGGGTAATGTATTGGTTTACACATAAAAGGTATAAAAAAGAAGCCATATGAACCATATGCCAAATCTAAACTAATGGTTGAAGATGAATTAGCATTAGCATGATGTGCAAAATAAGACCAGTAATGTGTATTACAGACAAGATGGAACTGTTGCGCAGCTCCAGGATCAGTCGGTTTGGCTGTGAATGAGACACAAGATAGTTTACACCACCCACTATCGTCACCAAATGTAGATGAAAATGTGGGCCTTGACTTATCAGGGTCCAGAAAGTAGATGCGGCCCCACGGGAGGCCAGAGAACATGAGAGAACCCATGAAAATCTGTATCTGCTCTTCTATAAAGTGGCTTCCTCAATATTATGGAAACTTCTCGTAGGTTTGATTTAAAGCATACGTACTATTGGTGGTGTGACATATCAAATCATACTTACACTCAAAATCTTTCTCATTGTAGCTGCGGCCCATTTTATCTGCGCCATTGATGGCAGACTCGGTAATGATGTCCCCAAACCTCTCCACAGACAAGGCCTTCTCCCATTCCTCATCATCTTGACCTGCTGGGGAGCTCCGCTCTTCCTCTGACAAAACCTGCAGAGATCATTTGAAAGCACACGGATGGTGTCAGACACAGAACTGCAGCTGCTAAAGTGCAAGAACATTTGTGCAAAAGACCAAATGATGTCTTCTGATGCACCATGATGTGACCACACCTCCATTAGCACCCATCACACCACTAAACCGGATGGGGACATTGAAGAGGCCATTCGGAGGCATCCAGCGTTTGACTCCTGGTCCCCACTGCTTGCGAGCAAGCTTTGAAGAAAGGAGGGTGGAGGAGAGCGTCACGACAGGTTACACGGCACCCAGATCAGTCAGCTAAATGTCACCATCTCAGCAGAGAGCCTGCAGCCAGCCCATCAATAACCAAAACTGCATTCACCAGCACTAATGTCATGTCAAGCAAACACCTGACGCTGAATAACTCATGTAGCATTAAAGCCAATGAATATTATCATTTGAGGCATAATGTGACACGACACAACAGAAATATTAAGCTACTACTGTAGGTATCACAGAATATGACATTGGTGTAATCCTATTGGTTGAGCCAGCACATGACCTGCATTAACATATTTAATATTCTAAGGTTTTTTTTATTTTGTTCTTCAATGATATCTTCACATTTAATTTTCTAAATAGTATAGTAATTGTGAACCCTGTATTGTACTAAATCATATAACCCCTTGTCATTTGTATCTTAAATTATGCATTTACATACATATAACATGAATTGCTTTAGAAATTAGAAAATCACAAAATGCAATTAAAATTACAATAAGAAGAGAGGGCGAGAGAGAGAGAGAGAGAGAGAGGGCGAGAGAGAGAGAGAGAGAGAGAGAGAGAGAGAGAGAGAGAGAGAGAGAGAGAGAGAGAGAGAGAGAGAGAGAGAGAGAGAGAGAGAGAGAGAGAGAGAGGGCGAGAGAGAGAGAGAGAGAGAGATGGAAAATCTTCACCTTTGCAATTCTCAAATCTCTTTCTCCATTCTCTATACAGTTTATAATTTGGCATGCGACATTTAGTTATGACACTAGACCCAGTGGATGTTTTAGCTTCAACAGTGACAACCATTCGTCACACCATGGTTTAACAGGTCAAACGTAGAAAATAACATCACTTGGTTTGGGTCTAGTAACATAAGAATGAGTAAATGACAAACAAATGTTATATTTTGGCTGAACTTTTTATTCTTATGTGTCCTCTCTTTAGTGAAAGAACCCTGCTGTGCACAAGCAGCCAATGCTGGGCCATTTTGCATAACAGAAAGAAGATGGATGAACAAGGCACTGATTAAAGATGACATTGAAATGATGAAATCACTTCCTCTGATAAAACAGTAAAAATTGCAACTGAGACAGAGAGAGGATGCTGGAAAACGCCCCCTGTGCCGATCACTTCTACACTTTCATCCCAGCCCTCGGATGTCTTCAGATATCTCAAGTGAAGATGACAAAATTCCTGGTGATGCTGTAGGAGGTTGTTCCTGTCTAAAAACTCTGGATATGTGTGTGTAAATGTTTGTGGGTGAATCTCACGTCTCACAAAAGCTGTCAAAAAAGATCAGGAAATTGTTTTGCATTGACATGTTATACACCCTCCTCCTAATTCCTTGCTACCATAATGCAAAAAGTCATTCTAATGAATGCAATGCTAAAATAGATTTATTATTTAAACATTGCAGTAATAAGAGAGAAGACCTGTTAATAATAATAGAAATTATAAGAAAAATCAATATTACTATAATAATATACCTTTTCACAATATATTTGTAACAGTTTATAGTATAGAAATATATTTCTAATAAAAACTCACCTGCACACAATATATTTTGTTAACAATTTGGTAAGGATAATTGTTTTTTTTTACAATTTTAATAAATCCTATAATATGCTTTATTGTCTTCATGCAAATGTTATTTGATATTTTTTTGGTCGCAGGGTGAAATACAACCTCTTTGTGTTTTGGTGAGATTCACTCTTTCAAGTGAGCACAAACTGTGGTGTAACAATATCTCTCTCTCTCTCTCTCTCTCTCTCTCTCTCTCTCTCTCTCTCTCTCTCTCTCTCTCTCTCTCTCTCTCTCTCTCTCTCTCTCTCTCTCTCTCTCTCTCTCTCTCCATTCCCTCCAGTATTGTCCAATTCTCTTGTGTAATTGGCCCGTCTTAATTACCATAATGTAACAACAAATGAACGACACAAACAAACAATGGTGGGCTTTTTAGAATATTACTTTTTGCACAGCGTTTCCCACCATTTTAGCGCTCTCAATGAGGTTGAGGGACCTGAACGGAATAGGCTGTGCAGTCAGAAGCGTCTCTTTTTGTGTAAATGTTAATGGCTTGAGCGATAGAGAAAGTGCTTCTAATAAAGTATACGCATAGTGGCTCTGTGAGGTAAATTAATGATAATGGGAATTCAGCGAGGGCTAATAAATGTGTTTGCTGTTAGCAAGCGTTCTGGATAAACGGTGTCACAGGTGGACAGCGCGGCTTTTTGTGACAGCGACTGACACGAACATTTTCAGCAGTCCATACCAAAACCAGTACACTCTTAAAAATAAAGGTGCTTCACAATGCCATAGAAGAACCTTTTTTGTCTAAACTGTTCCATAAAGAACCTTTAACATCCGAAGAACTTTTCTGTTTTACAAAAAAGGTTCTTCATGGCAAAAAAGGTTCTTCAGATTATTATTTTGGTTCAACTTAAAAATATTAGTTAATATAACAAGTTTGCATGAAATAAATTCGTTAACTAATATTGTTTAATCGTTTTAAGGCAGCCAGGTTACAATTTTTTTTTGTTAACCCAAAAAAATATTTTTTACAGTGTGGCATTGCTGTGAGGAACTTTTTAAACACCTTTATTTTTTAAGCATCTGATGTATTACATATATTCAATACGTTTTCATAATTTCTTTATGTCTCTACGGTATGTATTAATATGAATATACTTTACAGCTTCTTTGCAACAATGCAAAATTGTGAAAAGTGGGTTATTTCTAAATTGAAATGGTGTTAGTAAACTGGTGTTCTTTGTCTGGAAGGATTCATGGAGTTGTTCTGTGTTTCTCTAAGCCTGCTTAGACTGTATATCAGGTGTCTGGTGAAGGCCCACCTGAGCTCTTTGTGTAGAGTCTTTAAGTACTACATACTCTATTATCAGAGCCCTACTATTTTCCCAAAAGTAGTGACCTTTCCACCGCGGCCAAGCACAGAGCCGATCCTTGACAGATCATTCTCAAGAGCCGAGAGCACCGGCACACAGGGCGGTTGTGTGCCTTCCAGAACTGAACCTGAATCGAGCACACAGTTTTCAGAATTTTAATTCATTTATGAGGATGTTAAATTAAAGTGTGAAGATTTTAATATTTAGATTACATATTTAATAAAGATGATTAAAGATAAAACTTACACTTTTTCAAACATACATCATGATGAAAAGTTTGTCATGTTTATGTTATTATATATGATTAAATAACTTTCAAGTTTTAATACCAGTATATACACACACTGTAATAGCAGTTTGCCAGTAACTTACTGTAGATTTATATTTATCTCCTTTTTCTGGGGGGAGATTTTTTTCTGATTTTTGGTTCCCAGAATGCTTTGCATGAGGCTGTTATTTTATTTCTTTTTTCTGTAAAGATAAAGACTTGTTAATTGTTAATATTCATTTATCTTTGAACAAACTGTTGCCAATACATTAGATGAATATAAATAATCTACAGTAAGTTACTGGCAAACTGCTGCAAGTAATACTATAATTTCTACAGACATTTTGTAACAGTGTATATATGCATAGTTATGTTTTCTCTAACTCATTTCAGAGGCCATGGATTTGAAACTGATAAAAATGTAGTTTTCATATGCACTTTGTGTTGCTTTAAATAAAAGGATCTGTCAAATGCATAAATGCAAATGTTGAATTTTGTTTGATCCTGTCACACAGCAACCCAAGCAAAATCCTGTATCTGTTTCAGAATCCTTCTGCAGTCCTCACAAATCCATGTGGATTCTTAAAGGGATTCCTGGCTTCAGAATAAAACAGTAAGCTTAAGCTTCTCCATGATTTTACTGTTTTTTACAGCACCATACTGCAGCTGGTGGAACACTGACAATGCCAACCCAAGACCAACCGGACACCGGGTCAAGTCACCAAGATTGATGGGTATGTGGCATTCCCTAATGACCAATATTTCCACATGCAATATGTCAATATGTCCGATTGTATTCTGACAAAGTTTTCCAGCTGTTGCCACAATGCAAATCAAACAGTCCTTCATCTCTCCTACATCAACACAAAACAACATGTCATGATAACAGCTCATTGATATATGTGTGCTACAACAGCAGTGGCATTCATTATCCTTCCCATGAGTCCATTGTCCCTGAAGATTTCTCTATTTCTATTCTGATAAGCAAAAGAACTTGTGAGCCATCAACTCAATTTCAGTCCAGGAGAAGAACTTTGCAGTTTGACTCTAACCCTAACAAAACAAGCCACAGGGCTGTATGCACACAATAATATAATAATAATACCTACGAGTGGTAAAAAGCAGCTCCATTTAAAGATTATTAAAGCAATAGTTCACCCAAAAATAACATTTCTTTCATCATTTATTCACTATCTTGTCATTTTAAACATGTTTAAAATGTTGTTTCTTCTTCAGAACACAACCAAAGATATTTTGACGAATGTTCGTAACCAAACAACATTGGTCCCCATTGACTTCCATTGTATGAACACAAAGCCACTGAGACATTTCTCAAAATATCTTCTTTTGTGTTCCACATACAGAGTCACATATAGGTTTTGAACCACATATGGGTGAATAAATGATATATTACATGAAATATTTTTACATGAACTACACCTTCTCTTTTCTTTATTATGCCAATGTTAAGCAGTGGGAATGCAATGGGCTATATAAACATAACATACACTTTATAATTTAAATAGCAAATGTAGTAAAATACGTGGCTCTTTCACGAGAGCTAGACTCGAGATTTTTGAAAGCAGTGGTAAAAAAAAGCAGATGCTGTCAAGGAGCGATGAGAAATGCGAACGATGTAAACGAGATGTTTTGTTTATGCTTGTTATTGCTAATAAATAACTCCATTAAAAAGCTGCAAGCAGAGCCGCCTTCCTCTGTTTCGAAACACCACATCGTGTCGCTCATTGCTGACATTACAGAACCACAGATCCCCAGACTGCCCACCACCAGATGACTCATCTCTAGTCTGGAAAAATATTTCACTACAGCTTCTCAAAACAGAGACGAATTCTATAAGTTTTAATATATGTCAAATTTATAAGCATTACATATTTACATTTACATGGGGCTGTCAAATGATTAATCATGATTAATCGCATCCAGAATAAAAGTTTGTGTTTACATAATATATGTCTGTGTAATGTGCATATTAATGTTGTATTCATAAAAACATACACATACATGCATATATTTAAGAAAAATTAATAAACATTTAAATAGAATTTCAATTATTGGTAAATATAAATAAATACATCTAAATACTTCTTAAATATATATATATAGACCTACATGTATGTGTTTGTGTTCACAAATACAAAATAATATGCACATTTCACAAATACACATATATTATGTAAACACAAACTTTTATTCTGGATGCGATTAATCGTTTGACAGCCCTACACTTACATTTTTTCATTTGCCATTCTTTTAGGTATCAACATATCCAATCCACTTTTTCAAGAACAAACTTTTAACAAGCAAAATCCTAGCAAACAGGACAAAGTTAAAAGCTTGATAAATTCGAAATAAATTGAAAAAAAATGAATTTGCATCAGTCCATTAAAGCATGCACTTCTATTTCCTAGTAAATCATCTAATGACAGAAAACAACAAACGGCACGTCTTTGTAATTCTTCACGTGCTGCATAATGTTGTTTCATCTCTCTATAAAGTGAAGCATTGGGTGTAACTTTTAGACAAAAGAACAACGCGTCCCCCCACCTGAACAGGTGGCATCAGCCGGGGGGGTGATGTTACCCCAGCTGTTTGCACCACTATGAGGTCATCGTTGCCATGACGACCATGAGCTCAGACCACTGAGAATAGAGAGTACTGTCTAGCCACGACCCTGTACAGTGTAAACACTGATAACGCAACGTCTAGCAGGATCCTCGGGGGACCGATTACAGGCAACCTTCAGCTCATCTCTCATATATCAGTTACACACGCACCAGAGCTTGGGAAAATGTGCATCTGCCATATCTGTTATCTGTCAAAAAATGTAATATATAAATAATTAGTTCAATAAGAATGGAAGCCATGTCCGATTTCTTCATCATCTGATAGCTCGAGAGATGGAGTTGTGCTTCTTTTAGATATCAACTGATGTTTCTTCTAAAACCTTTTTCTCACACCTATCATAATATCTCATAAGTATCATGGACTACACTTTTATGTTGCTTTTACACCCTTTGAAACCTGTATAATGTATGTATTTGTGTTCCACGTGTCATTTTGAGGATGAGCAAGTGAAGATGAATCTTTTCCAGGGAAAATAAGAGAAGATATTTCAGAGAAGCTGCCTTCATCTGTTCTTTAGGTGCACATCGAGAACAAAAAATACTATAGTGCAGAAAAATACCCAGAACTTGGTACTGAATTCTAATGGAGCCACATCAAATATCTTAAATAAATGTCTTTCATTACTAACATTACATTGAGTTTTTTAATGTGTCATTTTTCTACTTGCATTAATACTTAATTCACAAAATGTTTTGTTTTTATGAGATTGGTAAGAGAATCTAGAACAAAAATACTTCTGTGTACAAGGAAGCAGACATTCTAAGTTTCTCCTGCAATGATCTAAAATTTAATTAAAATTAAATTCAAATTTACACTTCATTTCATACACCTCATGAATTATTCTTTTTGTTCATTTATTCATTCATTCAGCATGAATTATTTTATTTTAGCATTCATATTTCCTGTGTGTTTTAATACACTTTCAGATAGAATCTGTTTTCTGTGTAAAGATTGAATACATTTTTTTTTTTTTACATATTTTCTGGGGTGTATAGTGTAACCAAACAGCTAAACCTGTTAGTACTGTAATATTATTAATCTAGTAAGTAACAAAAAAATATCAAAACTTTATTAACTTTAATTATTATCTCATTTAAAATACTGTAATCTGGTGTATTTTTGAGTAAAACAGAATACAAAAGACTACAGAAAGTGCATTAAGAATATCAAAAGTGTGATTGGATGAAAGTTGAAATAAAACATTCTTATGAATTTCTCAAAAAATCACATACGTAAACAACTTATTTCCACGTAAAAGTGCTGGATTGAATGTGACTTGTGTTGTTTACGCTGTCATCCAAGAACACAGATTATGTGTGACATCAGATTTGCATGGTCCCTGCTTCCACTGGAATTTATATGAAAAATCTGTGTGCAGTTCTCCGTCACTGAGACATCACGTTTCAGTTTTTTCTGCCATGTCAAATCTTCTCACAAACTGCTATTGATTTTCTCATTTTCTGCTTGTGATTGAAAAAGACACCCTGAATATTCTTTCAGAAAATCTCAAAATGCAAGAGTATGTTGTAAGATGTTTGCAGCATACTATACTATCACAAAACATTTAGTTCTGCTGATACAAACAGTGCTGAAATGTGATCTGATGGTCTCTACAGTCCAGACACGACTTGCCAAATGGCCATCAGCAGGCAGGTCGAGCTATTAATCTGATAACTGATGCCACGGTGAGCAGATTGGAGCCTAAAACCATCCAAACACACAATATGTCCCATCATTTCAGGGCAACGGCGAGGTTCTGTAGCGTATTTTTACAGATAAATAAAAATAAACAACAGTAACATTATTCTTTCGTTAAACTCTGAACATTTTTTTACGGTGCAGCAGATGTCAGTCTGTAATATCAGGTTGCTCTGTTCTTCCGTCATGTGAAAAGTTGTCACCCCAGCACTGAGACACGTCTCCGCTCCCTCCGCTTCCTCTAACAGTCAAGCAAGCCTTTGAAAGACTCGCATCAATAAGATAAGAGTCCCAAGTCCAATGTGCTGACAGCTCCACGAGACACACGCTAAACATCAACCAGTTATCACATCTCTGATGAACCGGACCTAAAAAATTACCAGCCCTGAATGTTTAATAACCCTTCTGGTGGTCCTCAGATCTCATGTCATTTCAAATCTGTTCATTCAAAGAGATTTTCAAGAACATTGATAACCAAACATCATTGCACTGCAAAAAAGGACATTCTTACTAAGCATTTCTGTCTTGTTTTCTAGTAAAAATATCTAAAACTTCTAAAATATCAACCAAAAAAAAAATTCTTTTTATAGAGTGACCTAGGATATTTAGGCTTGTTTTATGAAAGAAAATACATGAATTAGGGAATTTTATGTTTAAAACAAGCAAAAAAATAAAACCATTTTCTTAAGTACCTAATTCAAGTTTATTTTTCTCACCCTATTGGCAGATTTTTTTGCTTGTTTAAAACATAAAATTCCCTAATTCTTATATTTTCTTTCATAAAACAAGACTAAATATCTTAGGTGACTTTTCTATGTATCTTGATTTAAGAAGTTTTGGATATTTTTGCTAGAAAACAAGACAAAAATGCTTAGTAAGAAAGTCATTTTTTGCACTGTGGACCCCATTGACTTCCATGGTATGAAGACAAAACCACTTTTCAAAATATCTTCTTTCACGTTTCACAGCGAAGATTTGACAATTTGTCTGCAATAAAAGAATTTCATATGTTTGCACAATTTTATTTCTGGAAGCAAACACATTTCTGGACCCTAAGCTTTTAAACATTCACCATTCCGAGTTGTTATAAAGTTTCTAGGGTTTCTGTTCTTACAAGCGGGTCCACTGTGGTCAAGTTTCAGCCGCTCTAAGAAACACTTTCTATTCACACAATACACAGACACACATAAATGCGATGGGCACAAAAAGGGCTATTCAGACATACACATGGCCTGAGAACCCTGCATCCCAAGTGTCAAATGAGACGAAGGTCAGACCCATGGTATTGTCCTCTGTGCCCAGCCATCATATGTAACCCGGCACCTGCGCCTTCCTGCCTGGCGCTGCGCCACCTTCCCTTACCCTGCCACAGCTCAGAAAACAACAACACCTGCCTTAAATGCCGTACATTTAAGTCAATCTACAGTACTTTATTGATGTAATCATTCATTATTTTCCATTGGTTTTTTGGCTTGAATATATTAACTCTAAGGATATCTATAAACTATTGTAAGAATGATTAATATTGGTCAAATATGGACAAACCAATCTAAAACATCTATATTTCACCTATTCATTGAAAGCCAACAGTTGGGTTAGTCCATATTTGACCCAACCATGGGTTGAAACCACCGGTTATGGTGTGGCAACAATAATAAACACCATTTACAGGTTTGTGATGAAATCATCTAAAATTCCCAAAGTATCCGGGGGGATGGAACGTCTCACCTGATGCAGGTTGATTAACACATCTGTCTCGGGGGCATGGCCTCCTGTCGCCATGGGGACAGGGAGAGGCACAGCAGCAGGAACACAGGGGGTCTGGGATCAGCCCTTCTCTTTTACGGCTGGATTTCCAGTCAGCCTGTGGGGTGGCATAACCTGGAAGAACATGACACAGTCCATCAGAGACCCCCCCAAAAAACAACGGGATACACAAAACTGGAGGCATAGAGCCATAAGTGCTGCTTTTACATTTCTTTTAGCACAACTCATATCTGTTGAAATAATCTCAGATTATTTGTATAATGTATCTTGTAGGTAAAACTCAATAAAAGCATTTTACTTGTTTTCTACTAAATATATCTCAAACTTCCTAAATCGAGATACATTTTCTTGACAAGGAAAGTAAAAATATCTTTCTTAAATATATGTGACCATGGATCACAAAAGTAGCATGAGAACATTTGTAGTAATAGCCAAAAATACATTGTATGGGTCAAAATTAGCCTTTTTTCTTTTATGCCAAAAATAATTAGGATATGAAGTAAAGATTATGTTCCATGAAGATATTTTGTACATTTCCTACCGTAAATATATCAAAACTTTATTTTTGTGAGTAATATGCTATGCTAATGACTTCATCTGGACAACTTTAAAGGCCATTTTCTCAATATTTAGATTTTTTTGCACCCTCAGATCTCAGAGTTTTAAATAGTTTTATCTTGGCAAAATATTGTCCTATCCTAACAACCCATACATCAATAGAAAGCTTATTTATTCAGCTTTTAGATTATGTAAATATCTCAATTTTAAAAAATGACCCATAAAACTGGCTTTGTGATCCAGGGTCACTCACATATATTCTTTATATTTAGTCTTGTTTTATGAAAGAATTAGGGAAATGTGTGTTTTAAACAAGCAAAAAAAATCTGCCAATGGGTTGAGAAAAATAATTGAATTAGGTACTTAAGAAAAAAGTATGTTTATTTTTATCACCCCATTGGCAGATTTATTTGCTTGTTTAAAAAATACATTTTCATAAATCTGAGATTTTCTTTCATAAACAAGACTAAATATCTATGAAAATGTATCTTGATTTAAGAATGTTATTTGATAGTTGACATTTGTACAATACAACAAGACAAAAAGCATAGTAAGAATGTCATTTTTGCAGTGAAGGCAGTAAACAGAATTTTTCTGTACTTGTCTGCTCCCTTACAAAATTAACCATGTTTTCACTATATTAAAAGTAAAGTAACCGTGTTTTTAGGTGCATTGATTACTAGTTTTACTACTATGGTGACTGTATAGCAAAAACACAGATTTGTGATTACGATGGTTTAACTATAGTAAAATCATGGCTTTTTTACATTTACATTTATGGCAGAAGCTACTTACGTTGCATTACACATTATACATTTGTTTCTGAGTATGTGCAATCCCCTGGGATCGAACCCATGACCTTGGCATTGCTAGCGCCATGATCTAACCACTGAGCTACAGGAAACCTGTTTAAATTGTAGTAAAACCATGGTTCATTTTCATAAGGCCTATTAAAGCAACCCTTATGGCAAATTAAACATGGTTATACTACAGTAACCATGGTATTTGTAGTAAAATTGTGGTTATACAAATGGAATAAATGGCAAAACTTATTTAGGGAAAGACAAATCAGTTCCGCTTCTTAGTATAATTTATCAGTGAAGAGGATTATGACATAGAAAACACACAGAGACACAGATGAAAAACACAGGAAAGGTCAAGCCCTGACAAAAAACTAACCATGCTGAGCATCTGCTCCTGTTTGGGTAATTATCTCCAAACCAGAACCCAGAACCCTACACACACACACACACACCAGTCTTACACACCCACAAGCAATGACACCGTACTGAATCTGTTGTGTTACATTGCTCATTTGTGAGTTTATGCCCAGTCACCTGCTTTACAATTTCAGCTCTACCCTAAACTATAGACCAGGACTAAACCAACATAAACCAGGAAATTTACTCCGGTCTAACATGTTTTTCCAATAATGTAGTCACTAAAAATGTGCATGCACTTGTATTTGAGATGCTTTAGACGCTGGTCTGAAATAATCTTTATTGAAAAACACTGGCTATGTAGACATTGGCAAGGCAGCAGGCTCTTGGCCTAATGTTAATATTTCATGAAGTCTATGTTAGAGTTCATACACACATAAGCTTATTATCAGTACAGTAAGACTGTTCTATCATCCCTTCTATAACTATCCTAAAGTTTAAGACTGTATTTGTGTGTTTGTCCAGTGACTTCCGTATGATAAACAACTGCCATGATTCATGTCTTGAGTCATGGACAGTCACTGTAAATGTCCCAAAAAAGTGGAAAGAACATTATGCCCTTATTCACCTTGTTTGCACAGATATAGTTCCAAAATGAAAGTCTGGAGCGGATATTTGCACAATATTTATTTGTAATTCCCCTTCAGGTTCTATCAAAATATGAGCTGTATGGTGCAAAATGGAGAAACACTAAACTTGGTTAAGGTATTGGGCAAAAAAAGCTAAAAACTGACTTCTTAAGATACACAAATGTACACTAGGGCTGCACAATAGACAGGTAAAAAATAAGTCTTATTTTCCTCAAATGATTCCCAACCTACAAGACTTTCTTTCTTTTGCAGAATACAAAAGATATTTTGAAGAACGTTGGTAACCAAACAACACTGACCTGCATCGACTACCATTGTATGACCACAAAACCACTGAGACATTTCTCAAAATATCTGCTCAACTGGTAAACACCTATTGATAAAAAAATCTAAATTTCAGATGCTATAATTCATATTTGATTCTCTCTTGTGTTTGTCTCTTGTACAGCAGTCATTCACTTGGGTCTTGACTTAATAATCTTTGCACATTTGTTTACACACATACAAAATTTACACTGCATTTTAATGTTTACATAAAGGCCAAATTTGTAAAGTTAGAGATCGTTGCACTATAAGAATCATCATATGATGTCAGTAACTGATGGGGATGATCGAGACACTTTCTCTCACGTCACAATTCTGCTGCCTTGGAAACATTATCACTGAATCCTCACCATATTACCATCTATCAGGCGGAAATGAAAAGAACAGCTTCATCTTTCAATTGCTGAGCTGTATAATCATCCAGAGACAAATGTTATTGCTCAAAGCTTGATCTTTCATGGTACAGGAGATTTAATGTAGTTCTCAAATATATGATGTTTTAAGCCAAATCTTAAGAAAAACAGAAATATATGATATACAGTTGATACACTAAACCTATTGTGAACATAGTTATTATGCATGTAGCCCACGTGACCCCTTATTACTTAAAATACATAATGGAATATCTGTGCTTTTAAATACAGATCACATTATAACATTTCAAATAAATAAATGAAGAATCCGGACATTGTTGCCTAAATCGCTAAAGGAGACATATGTGAGATTTTTGGAGTCGTTTTAAAAAAAAACATCGAATTTATCTCTATGTAGTCTCCCTGATGTGAAAAGTAAAACTATTGAGATACTAAAGATGCAACACAAAATCAGAAGCAAAATGATCTTTTGGGCCTTTGACTGCTCTCTCCCTGCCATCAGCAAACAGCCACAGCAGGAAATCAAACAATATTTATAGAGCAGCATTACACTATTTCACCAAATGATTCATTCACCTTCTTCAAATAAGTAGGAAAAAATGTTATTAATGTACCAGCGCATGCTCAGGGCATCATGGGAAATATCGGGAGTCTCCCAGAGGCGAACAATTACTGCTCACCTGAGAAAGCAACAGGCTTCTCTCACCCCTGTAAACACGTCAGGTATTTCTGACAAATTATCACCTAGACAAGTTTTTCACACCTCTTAAAACTCACAGTTAGATTAAACTAACAGACACAAGCATCATTTCAACAGCTGACCATCTGCTTCCCATCTCTGTCCAGCAGTCACTAAATGGAAAAACTGATCTACAGATCGCGTGTCGTAAATATGTCATCTCCTTCATAACATAAGCATAACGTGTCGTGACGACACCTTTGTCCTGTGTCAGCCACCGTAGTGCTCTGTAAGGGAGGAGTGAGCGGTGAGGTGAGCCGTTGGTTGCAATTTGTAACCTCACCACTAGATCTCCACATTGCTTCTTTAACCAAATCGTATTTAATTCCTACTGAATGTGAACAATTGACTTCTTCGGATACACAAATGTACACTAGGGAACAATAGTCAATAGTCATAGTGCAATGTCAGGACTTCTTAGAGGTTAGAAATAAGTTTATGTCATCATTTTCTTATCCTCAAATCATTCCAAAGATGTGTGGCTTTCTTTCTTCTGCAGAACACAAAAGAAGATATTTTGAAGAATGTTGGTAACCGAACAACGGCATCGACTTCCATTGCGTGAACACAAAACCACAGAGACAGACATTTCTCAAAAAATCTGCTCAATTTGTAAACACCTACTGATAAAAGCACTTTAAAAGCATGTAAATGTCCAAAAAGCATCTCGTGGCATGCGGTTAAGTGTGCACTTGTGTTTCAATCTGCATTCTCCATCACAGTTAGTGCATAAACTCTGTAATGGATGCGCAGACGACAACATGCTTCCTCTACACCAGAGAGCGTGTGGCGCACATTACAGTCCTCACTAAGCGTACATCAGGGGCAGATGTTTGGTTTCTTCTGAGGGAGCTGTAGGTAAATTATTAACACTAATAGCCTCTTATCTTTCACAATTAGGCACGCAAAAGCACACATAAGATTTAGCTAATGGTCCCCAGGGCTTTGGATCCTATAGAAACCAACTGCTTTGTAAGCATGAAGGCCTCTGCCCTAGATAGCATGCCCATGTATCCTTTAATATCTCAAATATTTCTCCCAGAGAACAATGCATTTTCACAACTGTCTCACTTGTTTCTGTTTTAAGTTCTCCTAAGCAATGTGAGTTGACACTCAAATGAAACACAACTCCATCTAATCTCCTGAAAGAGCGACATCTGAGCAATAATGTGTTCCTCTGGGTTAGTTAGTCGGTACATTCAGCTCAATATAGAGAAATGTGTGCAAACAGCTGTGTCTGGACCCTGGATTCTACTACATTGCTGTTCTCCAGAAAGCTAAAGAGCTCATGCAAAGGCTCAACACAGACATGTGTGATCCCTCAGCTCCAACATGATCTAAATAAAGAAATCCTCAGTACACATGGCTCATAGACTCTCTGGAGCCCCGACATAGACTTTCTGCGAACACGCTGGCGGTTTAAACCCAGCAGATGTTGCAACCATCCACTGTATCTTCTGCCTCTCTGTTTTTCTCTATAACCAGCGTGGTCTTGTTATTTCTGTTTGTCTATAAATAACAATGCATGTGAAAGGGAGACTTGCGTCTCTCCATTGTAGACAGTAAAGCAACCTGTTTGGCTCGGACCACGCAACAGAAATGAAATACATGGCATTAAAACCATTTGGAAATACCTGTTGTGTTATTTCACTTTGAGTAAAGGATCGCTTACGGCTGGTGTTTAACGCAGCACATAGCTGTGAGCAGCTGTTTGTATTGAAGTGTGGTGTTCTCAGCCTGTTTAACAGGTGTGATCGCGGCACAGCACCCTCACATCACAGACTCAAGGGCCTGTCTACACCTCTCACAAGCCACAGGTTGAGCAACATCTTCATGTGAACCGAGCTGCATCATCATGCGACCCGGTAAGAGATTTTTGTTTTAGAATCCCCTTGATGATATTGGTTTCTTTAGGGGTTATTCACCCAAAATTGAAAATTCTGTCATCATTTACTCACCCTATTGTTGTTCCATGAAGAAGAATGTTGGTAACTGAACCATGGCGGTACCCATTGACTTGGTTTTGTGTCTATAGAAGTGAAAAGCTACCGCCGTTGTTTGGTTATCAACATTCTTGAAAATATCTTCTTTTGTGCTCTGCAGAAGAAAGTCCTACAGGTGATTTCATTTTTGAGTGAACTGTCACTTTAACCATTTTATTAATGATTTTTTTACAACATAATCAATTAGTCACAGTTACATTGTTGCAAATTGCAAAAAAACATATGACAAATCGAAATGTGTCATATTATTTTTACATTTTTCTATATCATTTATTCCACAAACAACACTATTGTATGTCATATTTTTTAAAGGGACAGTTCAAATTCTGTCATTATTTATTCACCCTCATGTTGTTGAAAATCTGTGTCTGACCCTTTCTTAAGTGGAACACAAAAGAAGATATTTTGAGAAATGTGGTTTTGTGATCATACAATGGAAGTCAATGGGTGCCAATCTTTTGTGTTCTGCAGAAGAAAGAAAGTCATACAGTTTTGAAATGACATAATGGTGAGTAAAAAAATATTTTTGGGTGAACTATCCCTTTAATTTTAAATTTATTTTGACAACATTAAAACTAACTCTTTATTTATTTATTTATTTTTATTTGAAAGGTAAATCTGCTGACACCTGGACACTAAAAACATGAGGTTAAACAACAATGTGACCACACAGGAAGTATGCCAGGAACTATTATAGATAAGCATTTGTGTTCTGGTGGAAGAGAGTCATGATTCAGCTCTAAATGTGCCTGTAAGTGCTGTCACTCACACCCTGTTACAAACACAACACCGCACACAAATACTTGTGTTCAATGTAAATTTCAAATATTTCATTTGCATGCAAGTCTCAGAGTCTAAATCCATCCCAGGCCAATGCTTACTACTCATTTCAAGAATCTTTATCATATAACATAACTGAACATAACATAACAACAGACAAAGTAATACAATTGCAGACACAATGCTCACTTACTATGAAATAATAGGTTGAGAGATATTTTTTTAATCCATGAGTTTAGTGCTTGTTTGAAGAGAGCATATCTGCAGGTATCCTGGACTAATTTAAGATCTAAGATGATGAAAATGTCTCTGTGGAACAGATGAGACCTAATTGCAAGTGAAGCTTTGATCATTTATAGAACTCACAGCGAGAGATGTTGTAGATGTTTGAGAGAAATCTTGTCGATATGAACATGTGCTCCGCCGCAGGAAACAGACAGCTGTGATGCAGCAATGACTCAAGACTCAACACCCACTGCTCATTTCTGCATTTTAAAATGTTATTTTACATCTATTCCTTCTATTGTTCTCCTTTTCTTTCTTTTTTGTGTGTTAATATGTGAGTCACTGATTTAAATAGTCTTCAAATCTATCAAACTCTGGTTTAAAATGCACACAAACATGCCAATGCTATACTGTACAAATCAGTAGTTCAAACAATGAAATGTAATCAAATTACTATGCAAAATGTGTTATACGACATCCTAGAAAACAATGTTATTGCTCAGAGGTTGCACTCCATTGTGTTAAGTCTCGGTTGTTTCTCCAAAAATAGCTTAAGAGAAAAAAACAGAAACAAATAAAATGATTAAAATAGGTAAGATAATCTGGATTTGGGTCATATTAGTACAGTTGCTTTACTTAGACGAATCACTTGCTGTTTTCCTCAATTGTAAGCCGCTTTGGATTAAAGCATCTGCCACATGAATAAATGTAAATGTAAATATTAAGATCTTCAATAATATTGACTTTTGATTGCACACATGACAAATCTGAGCTCAGGAGAAATATCGGAGACACGTGAAATTTAAGCAAAGCTCTCCATTTAATCTTATTGATATCTAGAAAAATGTATTGAGATCTTATGGGATGGACAGGTAAATATAAAATATTGTAAATGCATAAACAATAGTTTCCTAACATAGTTTGGATCATGATCCTATGTTCACAATAGAATTCCACGCACCTGTCTATGTCGTCATCTGCCTCATTTGACTAGCTTCTACTGAGAGACTTGGTGAATTTGCATTGAAATACAATTGAGTTTGATTGGATTCACTGCCTTTGGTGTCAAAAGTAAAAGTTGTTTTATTTCGCTATCTGGTTGTGTTTTATAATCTGCATTCAGAATAGTTTGTCCTGCCGTCTGCGACCCTATCAGAACAAGCTTGTGACCCATTTGTGGGTTGCCACCCACTAGTTGAGAACCGCTGGTGGATGGCACATACTGCAGCTTATGAATGTATAATGCCAACCAGCCAAGACCTAGACAGTTATCCTGAGACCCTGGTGAGCTCCACCTCTTCAGGGAGTATCTATAATTTTCAGCCTACTTAGCATGATCCACAAGGACCAATGTGTTGATGTATGGATCTATATTGGGTTGTGCGCGTGGGAAGCAGAAACAATATAGAGGGCACATCTGCAAGATCTTTCACTTCCAAGAAGACTAGACAGTACTAAACCACTGTTTGAGAACAGTAGAGGGTTTAATGTCATTTACCTCATTTCAACAAACTATTATTATTATCACTACAGTTTCTTAATAACTTAATAACTTCTTGGTCTGAAGACAAACATGTTAGATTCAGCAATAATTTACTTGTATTAATTCTTAGCTTGTTACTGGTTTGTAAGTACTGTACCTGGAATTATCACAAGAGCTGGTTATACATCACTTCTGTATAACATTAGTACATTTACATTTATGCATTTGGCAGACACATTTATCCAAAGCAACTTTCATTGCATTGTACATTATATATTTGTTTCTCAGTATGTGCAATCCCTGGGATCAAACCCATGACATTGGTGTTGCTAGTACCACCGAGCTACAGGAAAGCTTTCTGTGAATAAAACAAAATCACTACTTCCATGATAAAATAACCTTTTCCAGTAGTTTTTTGCCTGTTGTTCATTATAAAGAATATCACATCTGATCCCTGCACAATGCAAGATCATATAGGACTAGAAATAGGAGATGGTGGCTCTCAACAAAAACTATAATGTTCAAATCAAAAGTCTAATTGCATAAAGTAAAAATGTCTTCTCCGGTTGTTTTTGTGTTTATGATAATGCTTTGTTAAGCTAAAGTCTGTTTTTGAATAGGCACATACACAAAGATAAACCGTAAGTGATGTCCAACTTTAAAAACTGATGTCTTTGCTTACTCAAATATATCAATAAAGTTGTATTAAAAGTGTTGTATAGTTGTGAAATAAAGCGCAGCTTCAGGAAAAATTTAAGGAGACTTAACACAGAATTTGTTAGTCAATGCATGCCTTACACGTGCACATTTTTGTACATTATCATATAGGCCTAGTTTGCTCTTTAGCCAAATCATTTGTTTATTAAGTATCTAAAAGGTTTTCTACCCTAGACATCATATTTTCAAACCTGAAGAGGGCATTTAAAACAACATAGTGAGAGATTTAGAATATAGTGAGCAAATATTATTTTTGGCTCATAGTGTAATTATATTAAACTCAATATGTAAAATAAATATTCATTGGAATAAAATGTATGATGCTCAGATCATAATCCATTTACAAGCAAAAACACTCAAAGCATTGTTATGATCAGGCTGACCTCAAGACACCTGCACCTGGGATAGGTACTCATTGTTGGACTTGGGTATATGTGATTCTGTAGATCAACTGGTAAAGAACTGGGTTAGCAGTGAACAGGGTCCAGGATGGAATCCCCATTAAAATACAGCCTACCTTGAAAGAATTATACGTCGGATAAAAGCATTAGCAACATGCATACATGTGAATGTATTGTGCTTGCATACACAAAAATAAAATATGGCATGCCTTTATAAGCAGATACATTTCCTTTTTAAGGCATTCCTTCTATTTAGCAATGAATGCCAAGACTGTGGTAACAACTTCATGCACGTTTAGGTTGACTGGCTCAAATAACCCACTTCAGCATCTTTCACGTGTTAACCCTACACGCGCCGCTCTTTGTTACACGCTGGATGACATTCTGCATCTGAAAGTCGTTTCGTTTCACCCTTTGCAATACATTATCTCTAAAATGCGTTTACATTCATTGAGGGTAAAAATCGCCACCGATTATTTTTAACCGAACAAATGCTCTCTACTACACCACGACTCCGTACGCGTCTTCCCTGCGATGCGCATGACCCCAGTCCTCAAATACGCATCCTTTAAAACACACCAGCCCTGTCATCATCATCCTACGCATCTGAAAACTGATTTCTGCCATCGGCTTCGGAGGAGGAAGGAGCGCCTCCGCGCACCATGCACCATAATAGCCAAGTTGATACCTCATTGTGCCAACATGTGACGCGCTCCTACATGTCTACACGCCTGCGATGGACGCTCCATCGGCACCTGGACAGAGTCGTGCTCGCCTACCTGTGTGTTTGGAGAGTTGTCCAGGCGGAATAAATGTGAAGAGTCGCGGTCAGAGCGCGCAGCGGCGGTGCTGGTCCATAGTGAATGCGCTCCAGCTGCTCTCTCTCACCCGCGAGCGTTGCGCGCCTCCGCCACTAGATGATGCTGATCACCAGCGTCACAGCTGCTTTACGTGGGGTCAAATTTACATTTTTATGCATTTGACAGATCATTCAAATACATTTAAATACATTTCATCGTCTGGAATTCGAACCCGTGACCTTTGAGCTGCTAACCCAATGCTCTAGTGCTTATTAGTTGTGTTCACTAAGGAGGGGATTACTGGATGCCACTTATATAGGTCTGGGGGTGTGACATTTTGATAAGCATATAACATCTTAGAAAGATTCATGAGCAATATTATTATATTAAAAACCAACCAGTACCACTCACATTTTCTTCTCATAATAATGTACATCAATGTGGTAACTAATCTTTTTCAATTCAGGATATCATATGAACACTGGAGCCACACTGACATTACAAACATTTTACTATGGTATCTTCCCAAATAGCCACAACCAAATAGGCTAACTTGTTTTTTTCCACCAGGTATCACCAAGAAATGAAACAAGATGACAGACACTAAAAATCTAACACTGCTTATCCAGACATAAAGTTTCCTTTTAAGAGTCTTTCCTAAAACAAAATCCACCCATTTCAGAGGATAGGAAATGAATTCACACTTGAAAACAGCCAATCGTCTGGTTCCTATAATCGCTTACTTTGTCATCATTTGATTCCTTTGGTCTTGTTTTTGCTCCTCTCTCACAAGCTCTTCTCTTAAGCTTCAGTCTTTATTTATGGGTTTATGTAGTTTATTAATAATTGAAGAGTTAAAACACATGCAATTCTTTTTTGCTAATTGTACAGTAAAAAGGTTGTATTTATTAAATAAACCACGAGAGGCCTCATTTATATATTTTACAGTATAAATAATTTACTTTTTATTCCACTATACACTGACAATACCTGAAAACACCTGACTAGATGTAGGTCTATGGTATGTTTCAGACCAAAATAGTTTTTAATGGAGCTGCTGGCATATGAAACTTGTTTTGCAATGTATTTTTGTAAAGCTGCTTTGAAACACTTGTGAAATTGTTTTTTATAAATAAAAATTTTGTACAGAAATAACTCAAACGTGTCAGTCAGGTCTAAACATTTGCTGTTCCACGGAGTGTGCTGCCCTCTTGTGGCTACAATAGATTACATGAACTATTTTAAGCCATCTTGTAACAGTAATGAATAACAAAAACTTCACAGCATTAACACAAGCATCACTATTACTATTTCGCATTCTGAGGGAAATGGACTTCTCAAAACGCTTATTAAGTCTATTAAACTTCAGCACATGGCCGGTCCTGCATCATTTGGACACAAATGACACCTAAAAATGTTATGTCTTGCTGAGAAAAGATTTGTTACAAGTTTTTAAAGCAAATGGAAAAATCTTAGAGACATTAGCTTTACAGACATGAAGATGAATGTCCTGTGTCAGCTAAACCCTGAAATATTCATGAGCTTTTAAAAGAAGAGCAAATTCGGTTAGATGGGGTCATTTTCAGACATCAACAGACTGAATATATCAGAATTCTTTCTGCATGACACTGGCTGATACCGTACAAAATAGTAGTCATTAAACTATACTCAACAGAATTTTACTTTTATATATATCTGACAGCTTAAAGAATCTGTGTGTATGGCCGAGCCGCTTCTAACCCATCCAGACTTTTACTCCAAAATACTTGCTTAAATCATTTATCTTATCTACTCCTTCCTTTAATTTTGCAAGCCATCTGTCTTATATTTGAATCATGTTGGAGACAGTACAGCTCTCAAAGCTCATTGGTCAGACTGGCCGAGTGCCCATCAGTGCTGGTGTCCACCTGCTTTTAAAAGCGATCGCCTCCTGCATTCCATTAGAACAAATGCTTCAGCAGCAGAGACACAGAGGTGGGCAGACGTTGTTATTATTACCAGAACCTGTCATTACTCAGCTCAGTCACAATAAATGAGACAGTGTGTATGTGTGACACGCAGAATGTGAACTGGAGGATGGAGTTTGTGTTCCATAAGGAGACGCCAGTCTGGAAAAGCAGTAAGATGCAGTCTGCCACTCAAAGTGATGCTGGAATGTCTCAATCTAAGTGATAATATCTGCAAAATATTGCTTAATATTCGAGCATCACTTTGACTGTCCACGGGGTTGAGTCCACATGCTTACCTTATCTGATCGGCAGAGTTAAAGTCAAGTACTTCATCCTTCTGTCCTTCATCATTCTGCTTGGGCTCATGACAGTTTGTGATCTGACCGCGACCATTTATTGTTTTATGATACACACTTCATTTCTACTCCAACAGCACATAAACACCAGCCTGTGCCAAACCGACAGCCATATAACTCACAAGCACCTCATTTCTTCAAACAATCCTCTGAACGGACATTATGATAATATAATATTACCTTACAAATTCAGGAAAAACCATACATGTATAATAAACCTCACATGCATTATTTTGTATTATATGTTTCCTGTGACTCAGTGGTTAGAGCATGGCGCTAGCAACGCCAAGGTCATGGGTTCGATCCCAGAGATTGCACATAGTTAGAAACAACTGTATAATGTACAATGCAATGTAAGTCGCTTTGGATAAAAGCGTCTGCCAAATGCATAAATGTAAATGTAATACACATATGCTCAAATGGCAAAGATTATTAAATTAATTTCGAATCAATATTAAATTTGTTATTCTCAAGATTTATTCTATATTAAATCAATTATCTTGGCTATCTGGGTCAGGCTTAAATATATATCCAATATACATCTAGTAAAATTCCACAATGACACACAGGCACGCTTGTAAATTGTATTAGATTTTTGTATTTATCTGTAATTTGATATATTTTTTGATATATGTTTATTCTATGTTATCTGTATGCACCTAGAGTCTGAGAGTAACGCAATTTCAATCCTCCATTTGTATGTACTGTACATGTGGCAGAATTGACAATAAAGCTGACTTTGACGCACATGCTTTTGCCAGAAGATGGCACTGTTTCGCCCCCAGCTTACATTAACAATTTACCCTAATATAACAATTCTGGCATCATTAACTGAGAGCTGGAAGATTTTCAGCAAAATTGAAACCAACTGGTTCATTTAAATCAGTGGACCTTTAGTTTTGTGGACCCACACACTAATACCACACCTGATTTAAATCATCAGATTTACTGTACATAATGTGCAGTGCTGTGGGTCCCCAGTGCCAGTAACTGAGAACAATAGGAACTCACAGCTCCCACTAAAGTCTTTTGCAGCCTTCTGGTCCAGTTTGAATAATTGTAGTTTTTCCATTGTGAAAGAAAGAAATGTATTTCTTACAAACGTCATTGAGGACACCGTAGCACATCACCAACGGACAGATAACAAAACCCATTTTGTAAGGATGCTGTGTACCTGTGGTATAGGACATGAGAGGAACAGTGACAACCATACTGTTGTCAAAGTACTGTTGCGAGATTTCTCGTCGCCATCGCGATACTTTGATGTCTGTAGTATCTTCCATGGAATAACCAGACTACGACATATAATACGTTGCAGGTAACACTTTACTTTTGTTTGCACATTGAAGCAACAGACTTTCCACTGCATGCATACTGCATGGCACATCTTCTTTTAACCCCACTCAGACAACACACAACACACAACAGTTGTATATCACTACTGACACCTAGTGGTTACGCCAGGATACTACAATGTCATACGCAGATCAGGCTGCGCAGCGTCACAGGAAGTCCAACACAGCTTTTGCGTTGACCACATTCAGGTCCTGCTAATAAAATGCTGTTTCCACTTCACAATTTCACATTTCACAGTTTGACCTGTCAACATACCCAGCGTTTATGGAAATATGTCGATATTGCTGAAAATATTAAAAACTACTGTTTAAGCATAGTTCATTATTCAAATGATGGTTTTATTATACATTTTATTTTTGTGTCAATACAAAATATGCACATTCACAAATACGTTTTTTTGTAATTTACGTTGTGTTGTAAGCATGCCAGATGCCTCCTGTTGTATTATGGTACTGTACATGCTTTATGTTTATAGTAGGCTACAGGATATAAAAAATAAAAATCCTGCGTGACGTCATTGCTGTTCCAGCACTATAAAAACACGCGAGTGGGCGTACTGAGCTGGCAGAGTATTTGTTTTGTATTGCTGTTGTTGTTGAAGAAATCGGACAATGGTGCAACTTTCTAAAACGGGAATGAGAGACACGCTGAAGGCTGGCCACCCTCCTGCAGGTCTGTTAGTTTGTTGCGTTCTATGATTTTATCCCTTGTGTGACGACACGTTTGTAAACAAGTTCGAGATTTTTTTTTTGGTACATTTCTGGTTTATTATGTAACACGTGTTGCGCGTCGTAGCTATTCTACGCTTGTATTTACTGTTCGTGGATCGTGCATGAGCATCGCAGGCTGTACTGAGTGTTTTGGGTAACGTGATGAGATTTAAACAAACATCGGCTCTTGTTTTGTTACTCGACAGGATGTGAGTGCGCGTTCACAACATTCACTTTCAATTTCTGCGTTCTGAACGCAGCGAAAGTTGTTTGCAGATTTTGCAAACTTTATTACCTAAACGTGTCTTTTTACAAATATCTTTAATGAATCATCAGCTGATTTGTTTAAACCTCTTCTATATGCTTCCATTGAGTGTTAAGATGGTCATTTAAACTCTCAAATAGGTCATGCATCTGTCAGACAACTTGCAAGAAAGTGGGCATGCAACATTCATCTTTAAACAAATACATGATTCTCCATAACAACGTGGTTTTATATTTTTCTCCAAAGATTTGTCGTTTTTGGAGTCGAAGGGGGAAATCAAGTCTTCCAGAGGCACTTATGTCAGTAATAAAGCCAGTTATGGGAAAGGTTGAAAGGTGGTTTTTGATGTCAAACCCTGAATGGTTGATGTCAAAACCCCATGCACACATGTAACCTCTCTTATGAAAAACTCTGCCGTTAGAGCACATGACCGGTTCACACAATGTTCTGGCACTTTTACACCTGGCTTGAACTGCCAATGCTGGTCACGCCTCTTATTATTCTACTTTTGGAGAGTTGCCTTTGCAGACTTTATTATGTTTGTTTGAACGGGTGGCCTGCTTTGAGCACATTTGCACACTCCTCACCCTCGGGCCCTGGGCAAACGCCCCAATAATTCAGAACAACAGGCTAGAGGACTGAGCTGATAGTAGCAGACATCTACAGGATTGAACTGAACTCATGACCTTGTATGATTTGAATCTTCACTGAAATCCCTTTATAGTTTGAATTTCCTGGCAGTATAGCTTTAATGTTCCAAATGTTTTTACCTCAGACCTTTTGCCTAATTGTGTTTGTGTTCAGTAAAAGCAGGAGGAAAGCGAGTGGTGAAGAAAAGTTCAGAGGACAATGTGGAGAAGGAGACGAAGAAAGTGGATAAACACAAGTACACTTTTTTTTTTTAAATTTAACATGATGCATTTTTATACTTTAAATGAAGTTATGCAGCTTTAATGTAAACCATTTAAAGTGTTGCAAGAAGTTCTTCTTTGCAATTTTAGTAGGCTTTCATCCCATTTTGGTTCTTTTAAATAGCCTACAAATTTCCAATGTAGCTTTTTTTTCTGCGATCAAACCTCACAGTAAAGCAAAAAACTGTTGCAAAAAATGCATTTAAAGTTTGTGTTCTTTATAAACTGTCCGGTTCTAGAAAGTTTTTGTATCTTTCCGTTGAAACTAACGGGGTGTGTTTGTGTACATTCCAATATCTTTTCCAGGTCTGTGCCCACTTCCAGACTGCAACACTTGAGTCTTCTACTGGCTGGTCCTCTTGAAAAGGTTTGTTGCACTCTTGCATCTATTAAATGATGTTCATTTGCTCTTAATCACCACACGCAACAAGTCAAGAGCTAAAATATTGACTCTGCCTGTAAGAGGTAGAAGATGTTGCAGCTGCAGGCCTCCCATGGAAAAGTTTTCAATACCATACAGATTTCTTCCTCTGAAAGGGTTCGAATGAACGTCTTCCCTCACACTAGAAAAATGTTGTTCATGTTATGACCTTTTTATTTTGCTGTTTTATATTTTCCCTGTGCAGTTGGGTCACGACTTCCCAGAAACTCCAGTTTCCGTGCGACACTGCAGAGTCAGACCGGGTGTGGAGAAACCACACGTCCCTCGCACCTTTTGTATCCAACAGCCACGCAAGTTTTGAGCCCGAATGGCCTCGGCCGCTGATCTTCTGAAGAAGTGATGTGCTCAAGACGACCAGAAAAACTATTTGAAACAAATGTTATTTTTGTCTTTACTGTAACCATGTTGGTTGCACTTTGTAGCTTTGCAGCTTACTGCATAGATTCTGCACTTGTGCTGCGTGTGGGCTGTATGTTACATTAACTCAGTATGTATTAAAGCTGAAAATATCTAGATGCCTGCCCTACATGCATTCCATAAATGACTGTTTAGAAGCTTGACATTACATTGTAGCATTTAATAAATACGCATGGAACCATTAAAGTCATTGTTTCTTGGATTTTGTTTTTTAAAGTAAAGGGTGCAAATTAAGTGGTGCTTGTATTTTCACTTCCTGATCGCTAGATGGCAGTGGAAACCAGTTTTTGTACAATCTATTTCGATCTGAATGATCCAGAAAGGTTTATTGTTATTAAATGCAAGTTTTAAACTGCATGCTGTGATTTCGAGGGATTTCCAAAGGGTTATAGCTGAAATACATGCTGGTCAACTTCAGTCATTTGATCTATAACTTTAGGAAAACAAAGTAATGACCCTCCTGAGAAAAATGGTTTAGAAGATGAGCAGTTTCTCATATAATGAGCAGAACATTAGGAAAATCCATGCGTTTGGAAATATTGGATTTAATTGGAACTCTTAAATGATAACCTTCATTAAAATTAAATCATGTGATTTGTCTTTGAATTTTTTGCATTTCACGGCTCAAAAATTAATGTTCACCCAACAAATGTTTAAAAACAAAGTATTATGAAGAGAAGAGTTTTTTTTTTTTTTTTTTTTTTTTAACCTTGATGGATGATGTTTTCCATAAAAGATTCATTTACAGTCCAATGTGATCTCCGTGAAGATGAGCCAAATACTACAGTGATGAGAAGCTGTGTGTGGTAACTTTGAGCTGTCAGTTATAATGGGGGATGTGAGCGGATGTGTGCTGTATATTTAGGCATCTCGGATAGCACAAAAGAACCCCTATTGAGTGTAAACTGGGCCAAATACCAAGACTGTAGCAGTGTTTTTATTGCAAATATATTAGAAAGTACAGACAAAGAAAAGATTAAAGGGGTATCACGTGTACTAGCAGTCAGAGGTTTAAAAACCCTTACAATAATGTTGTATTTGTTAACATTAGTGAACATGAGGTATGAAGAATAAACCGTTAGTTTGTTCTGTTATATAAGCTTTATTTCGTTTGCACGATTATTGGAAAAAAATCCCATTGTAAACTTGTTCATAGTGCTTTAGTGTACCTTTCTGTTGGATCTATAAACAAGAAATGTAGTATTTAACCCAGACTGAGTGCATTATGTTTACACTTGTACAGTTATGTGCGGTATGCACAGTTGATTTCGAGTTGATGTGAACAAAGCATCTTGATTTATCGTAAACTCTGATACATGTGGGAAAAACACGATTCTACAAGCTGCGGCACATGACCAGAGCTTTTCTTCAAAGAGCTGCAGGTGCCAAATGAAATACCAGCAGGACGCTTGGCACCCTGCATCATTCTGATTAAGAGATGAACCCATATATACTGTATATTTAAGTGAGCCTTTTGAAACCTGTTAGGACCTTGTTTGAGCTATAATGTGCTCCAAGAAGGTCATAAAATCTACCAGTAGCTTCATTTTAGTCTTCAGCTTAAAAAATGTATTTGTTCCAAGTATAATATCTTATTTGGTTATTATGGATGTTTTTGCTCGTGTTGTTCATTTCCTTCATCTCACATTTCTCTAAATCCCATGATTTAAGCTAATGGATTTGGATTTGTTATATTGTTGTGATTCCGCTCTTTCCCGCATGCAGATGTAATGTACACATGCAGGTTGCGGCATGCACGTGGATTAAATGTGTTTCCAGTAAGGCTCAAATCATTCCACAAAAATGTATTCCATCTCACAGGGGCTAGTGTGATGTCACAAGCACAGACTCACAGATTCAAATAACTGCTAAATTTCACATGACAGGTTGTTTTGCATGCATGTATATTTATGAAGCATATTTTGATGCTGTTGATGCCGGTAAGATGTTATCTCAAAAGAAAATTTCCATATACTGTACAAATAGCGTTTGTAAGTGTAGCTGTATAAGTCTAAGTAAAAATACAATGCCATTGAACAGACGTCTTAACTATAGTCCAGATTTAATGATTTTATCTGTATGCTTCTGCTATATTTTGTCCTCCCTGACCAACAGGCTTAAAATGATTTGTATAGAAAAAGCTACAAAAATTGTCCTTCTGCGCTCCATTTTCAACAACATGAGGGCAAGTAAATAAGATTTTTCATTTTCAGAGGGAACTAATACTTTGAAGTCGTCTCAGAACAGTTCGACCCGAGAGCTCTAAGATCTACGTGTGCCTTTTATATGGTACACATTAAACAAACTGCATTTGTTAAGAGGACTTTTCATGTGGGACTGGAGCCACATCACAAATCATACTCACTTAACAGCTGCTGACCAGAGCCGCTGTACCTCAAAGAATAATGATGGGATTCACATACTCAGACATGGCCGGTAGCCACTAGATGCCCACTGCAGTGATTTGAATGCCTGAGAACCCTCAACAGGTGTGTGACAGAGAGTGTGTGGAAATGGATATGTGCGTCTGTGTTGTCGGCTTGGTTAGAGATTATCACATACACACTAAATTCTGTGTTGAAATTATTATAAGAGTTTCACTTCTGGGCAGCTGCTGTTGTGTTTGTAGTCAAGAGCTGTCATAAGAGCCAACAATATCCACATGCAATGCCACTAAAATATAGATTCAAACGATTGGTTTAAACTTTAAAGGGATTGCTCACCCAAAAACAACAATTCTTTCATCATTTATTTGCCTTCGTGTCATTTAAAACCTGTATATGACTCTTTCAGTATGGTTTCTATTTGCATACAAAAGAAAGTCAATGATGTTTGGTTACCATGTTCTTCAAAACAGAATACAGCTTTTCTATAGCTCATGGTTAAAGCATGGCACTAGCAATGCCAAGATCATGGGTTTGATCCCAGGAATTGCACATACTCAGAAACAAATGTATGCTTAAACAAAAGTGTATGCTTAAATGTAAAATATCTTATTTTATGTTCTACAGAAAAAAGAAAATGTAAATGTAAAAGAAAGGTTTGGAATGACATTAAGTATATGTCTAAAGAATTTGCATACACTTTCCTTGTAAGATTACGTTAGTTTATATGTGCAATACCTGTCTCCACCTTGCGGTGTCAACATTGAGTTGCCTTAAAAAGTGTGAGCGAGCACGCACGCACGCGGTAAAGACATATTCAACTCACTTTGATTTGTAATTGCTACCTCTTATTATTGCAAACATATGCAGGACAGCTGCTGTGGAGATCTGGGACTGTTTTAGAATCACCACATGAGTGTTTCCCCACCGGATCCCGATAAAACGCCTACATATACCATGTGCAGTATAACTGTAAAGGTCAAACTACATTAAAGACTTTATAACATCTACTGCAAACTATAACCTCTGTATACTGCATTTACACATCTCAGAGGATTTCTCTTCACAAGCATCTTTACTGGAGGAATAAGGGACATATGGTTCTCATTCCTGGGTTCATTTCAGGCTGACTAAACATTTTCCAAAACACAAGTCTAATGTGTTTTTTTTTTCAGATTCAAGAATATTTTAGAAAAAAAAAGATTACCAGATTTTGCGGTCACATTTCTGCAAAGTGCATTATAGCTTTAGTTTTCTTTTTGTAACATAAAGGAGCAATAATATGTTTGGTTGGAATAAATACCTTTGACAATGAAAAAGAGTGTGCCCTCAATAAAAGTAACTTCACGTGGATGCCGCGGTGCGTGACGTCACCGGCGGTGGGAGGAGCCCCGCGCGCGCTTCCACACTGTCCGCAAGAGTGACGAGCAACGTAACGTACATCCTAACTTTCTCCTCACGGATACTTCATGACATTTCACAGGTAAGTTACCTTTATATCTTCGGTGTTGTTCGTAGAACGCTTAAAACCGCGTTCTCGTAAGTTCTCTCGTAAGAGTTCCGTTGGAATTTGTTGCTGTCTTTTTGCTCTCAATTCCTGATCCCAGATCAGACAGGGAATATGCCGCGGCTTGTTCCTGTGGGAGAATGTACTTATCACGGGATAACAGCGGGATTTTGTGAGAGAGATGTGATTTAAAAAGTGTCTGAATGTACTTCTGAGTGGAGACGAAACTTTGTTTGACGCATCTAGATCATGTTGATGTGTCCTGCTAGGATAATCTGGAATTTTTGGTGGGTTTGCGAAACAAACCTTTAGTGGGAAATATTTTCTTATGCTATAACTCAATGAGATCATATTGGACTTTACTCTCTCTAAGAATGGTTATAAATATAGTTCCCAAACTCTGTATCTTCCGTATACAATACCAGTTAAAAGTTTGGATTGACTTCCCTACTGAACATTACAGAAAATCAGACGGGTGTATTGGGAATTATATTTGTTTGAATAGGAACGATATTGGGTCTCCTAATGTGTTGGGTTCTATTGCTGGGATGTCATTTGGCAGATGGGGACCACCTTTCAACACGGTTAACTCCTACTGGAATAATACACAAAACCCACTGGAAATAAAGTAATTTATAATGGTTTTAATAGTGAAAAGCTGATGGTTCATAACGGTATTTGTAATGGAAACCATTAGAATTGCTTAAAAGGCTTATTCTTCATTTATTTTATTAATATGGAAATGGAGGAGTTGGAGTGATAGTGAAGGATAAGCAGTCATCAAGTGTCCAGAATACACGAAAACTCCTGTTTTAAAAGTATCCCAGCATGCACCTCATGAGGGTTGAGAGAATGCCCAGAATGTGCAGAGCTGTAATTTATTCTAGCCCAAAAGTGGCTTGTTGAACTTTTGTTTTGTTAAATATGATCTGCAGGTTTTCTGGGATCTCAATTTTAACGCCATTTAAGTTAATACATTTGATCTATTTTAAAATTGCACAAGTTTGATCTTGATCTTAGATGTAAAGTGGAGATGTTTTGGAGCTGAATGTCATCTCTATAGAGTTGACTCATGAGAGCTGGTTGTGTGCTGTGTTGACAGAGGCCACTCCTTTTCATACCCTCAGGAAAGCTTACCGTGGTTTTACTCTACAATGTTCCCACGGTCATGGAATAGTTTTGCTCTGCAGATGCTGAATGATCGTGTAGAGTAGAGATTAATTGAGTTTTTGGCCATTAACTACAAATAATCATGTTAAACTAGGCAAAACCAGGGTAGAAAGTCAAGAGAAGAAGACTTGTGAAGTCACCATGTGCATAAATTAGAAATCCTTCTACGTTTGATCAGACGATGTCACATGAAGGTGTGATGTCACACAAGGACATGCATTGTTTTGAGATGACAGAATAAAAAAAGCTCTGAGTGGGTCATAAACAGAGAAGTGTCATGCAGGAGGAGTCATTTATTTGCTTTATGTATATGTACCTTTCCAAACTTCCCTGCCAGTATAATCAACAGTATATCATGTCACAACTGTTGTAATGATATAAAACTGATATAATATAAGAGAGGAATGTTTTTTAATCCTTATTCAGTAATGAGGACTAATTGGAAAAAGTCATAATTCTGTGTCCAAGACTGTAAGAAACCTTTGTCATGCTTCATAGCCAGCTGGCAAATAACAGGTGATTGTACCACATGTAAACAAAGTAGACACTAAAGGGCAAAAATGGGTCACTGGTGTGCCCTGGGTGCCCTAAAGCAATGTCTCTTCACTATATGCCTATTATTTTGCTGAAATAGCCATGTGCTTGCTTCAGGATCCAGTGGAATAATTCATATATCAAAGAGTGGCTTCTAAATTTGAAGAATGACCTATGTGACTCACATTCTCTGCATTCTTACAGATTTAAGTTCAAAAGTCATCCTTCTATCTCTGTTTGGCTTTGTTAGATAAAACTTCTAGGGCACAAATGTACTTTGAGACTTGAAACAAATGTTAGAAAATAAATTTCGGGTCTGTCCCACAGGGTTTAATGGTGCTGTGGTGTCAACTAAAATGAGAGTGAGATTTCTTAATCGCCCTCACAGGCTCCATCACAGTCATTAATAAAGGGACTGTTTATCAGTGGGCCTGTATATCACGACGGGACGTTTTTATGGTGCTGGCGGTGCCTCTGTGACTCTGGTGGCCTGCAGGGAAACGCTTATTTAATGACATTGTGGTAGTGGTCAGTGAGAGGGTTGCGTTACTTACGAAACAAAAGCTGTGTTGTGCGTCTCATTCAGCTGTGCAATCTAATGCTGTTGCTCAGGAAATACAAACAACAATTCTAGGGCTTTGTGGGAGGTCACAATGCTTCAAGTTGTCTGTATTTTTAAGTATATTTTAATTTTTTTGATCTGACAAGATTGTGAACTACCATTATAAATAAGTATATACTTTAGTTAGTTAATCAGGTTCTATAATTGAATGAAGTGGAAGACAGGGTTAATCTGGAATAGCAAACTCTCAGTTCCTTTGCAGTATCTTAAGTAATCTTGGAGTCTGATGTATTGGGCTTCTGTGCGTATGTGTGTTTGGGTTGAGCTGTCATTTTTGGACATAGACTATAGAGGTGGGAAGGTGCAGAATAACTATAGGGCGCTGGCATTAGGATATATTTGGAGGAGTGTGACTGTTTTTCTTGTGCTGTAAAGCATCAGAAGGCTGTGAATGGACCCTGAACTTCTAGGATTCTGGGTTTTTGTTCTATAATCATCCTACGAATTGCCTAAAATCCAACGAGACCCAACTTGTTAAGGTCACCCATATTACTAAATGTGTCCAATCCTCACCCGGTTTTGGATATATGATCTTGAGACCATAACTGACAGAATTCATCAGATATGACTCCCAACTTGTTATGTCTCTTTGGCAACAAGAATAGCTGTAGGTTGTTTTTACACTAAACCTCAGGGTTGTGCGTTTTGAGGAGGGCGTCATGGTTAGCAGCATGGCCAAGTTATCCTCTGATGGTATATGTTATTTTTGCACAATCTGGTCTCATCTTTCTTTCTTCAAAGCCAGTCAGATGTATCTTGTATGTGTGGCATAGAAAGTGAAAATACTTCTTTATATTGTAGTGGATGTTTTGCTAGTGCCCGGTGTTCTTTGGAGCGTGAATTATAGAGCTCAACATAAGACAACTGTTGTGAATAGGCCAGTTTTTCTTGTTTTATAAGTCGGTCATGTTTATTCTTTATTAACAACAGAGCAAGTCTTATTTTTAACCTCTGACAAAAAGCATTAGTTGAGATTGATACAATTCAGATTTCCTTATACAGTAACAGATGTTAAGATGGCCATGGTTTTTGTGTTAGAGAGCTTGTTGACATTTTAAGGAAACCTCATGTCATGCTTGATGAGCTGCAGAGATTTACAACACAAATGTTAGTTACACTTCACTTCCCAAACTCTTCTTTTGAGTCCCCAAATATTTTCTTAAATCTGTTTGAGCAGTTCACATGTCATTATCACCTGCTGTTGAGCTGATGCTTCGCTGTGCTCCTTACTTACTGATTTGTGATTTCTTTATCAGCGGGGAGAATCAGAGCTGTGGCTGATGTCGCATTTATTCATTTACACTTCAGTTTTATGAGGAATGTTGGGGAATTCTTGTGTTTATGACACTCTTCCCTAACCTTTCACATTTCAAGAGCTGCTTCATTTGCTCCTGTTCTTAAATTAAGCAACATCATGAATGATGTACATAAAGGCAAGTGAAGGTTGAAAGGCCACGTCCTTATGTGGTTACGTAAGACGGTATTATTTTGCAGTGATGTTAGTTAATAAAATGATGTAGTAACACATATACTGTTTACTATATGTTTATATTTGTATGTATAGATCAAATGTGTTCATTTAGTGAGTGTAAAAGCAATACTGAAAAAAACTATTGACATAACGTTTTAGCTGCCTGGCCCTGTGCTACTGAAATAGGTGCTTTTGACTTCACAGTTGGAGATTCCCAGTAGACTTCATACTGGGGAAGTTAATATGTTACTTCAGTCAGATAACAGCAGGTAACCACATATCTGTAGCTGGTCTGTTTAAAGGCCTCAGGTTATAATGAATGTTTTTGTGAGTACCTCTTACAGATATGTTTTCTTTTTTTCTCCAGATAATAATGGGGGTGTATGAGTAATATAGGTGAAGAATATATGAGATTGAGTTGCAATATTCTTTGGGTGAATCTATAAGGGCATGACAGGGTGATCTTTCTTTTTCTACAGTATTTATATGTTGGAGGGAATGAATGTGGTCCTGTCAGGTTGATTCAGTTTCCAGAGCCTCAGGTGTAACTGCAAACTTATGAAAACATGTCTCAACTTTCTTTCAGAGTGGAAGAGTATTTTATTCATCCCATGTTTCTTCTTCCTCCAGTTCAGCTGATTATTATTATGTCCAAATTACATGCCATAAACAGTACTGTTGGAGATTATTAATGGTTGGTATTTATTCTAGATAGCAGTTTGATGAATCTGTATTACTCCAATGTTACTCAATCTTGTGTACATCACTGAATACAAAATGCATAAACCTGATTTTTTAAAATCTTTTGTTTTGTGACAATGGACCCAAAATTGTACAATCAATTCTGCTTATCTTAACAAGAGAACCAAAAAGTAGGCCCTCAGGCACCCTAGTCCAAAATACGCCCTGTTTGTCCTCTGAAACAAAAGCAGAGGCTAATTAAAATGTTGTTTGTAGTTGACTAATAGAGTGTCTGGCATCTCATTTGGGAAAAGGAAAGAGGACGTTATTGTAACGGGAGGCACAGTTACACTGCTTGAGTCAAATCTAAACCCACAAGCATCAGCATGACTTCATTTTCTGCCCTGAAGAGGCAAATGAGTCATTGAATTTGGGCTGTTGAAAGCAGCCTGTTTCTGAGTCGGCTGAAGTTTGCTTAGACCTGTGATCTGTCCTGTCAGTTGGGAAGAGAAACTTCACTCCTTTCTACAGAAGGCTGGTTTGAGTCCAAATCTTTTGAGGTCTAGGTAATTCAAGCATGTACTGCTTCCAGAGGAAGAACCAGCTGAATTAAGTTCACCATTCAATTGTAAAAACATCCTGAGATTAGGTGTATGTGGTAATTTCAGAGAAGTGACTGATTCTGATAAAGTTTCACCCTACCACTGAATTTGTTCTGTTGTTTTGTGCTTTGGGGAAGATATGTCCTGTTTGAATAGAAATCATTCTGATGTTTTTCTGGAGTAGCCAATGGTCCTTGTGCTAGTTTTGTGGGACATTTTTATTCTCTTGTTACCCAGACGTCTCTTCCTTGTTTGCCAGAGTTGTGGCACTGTTTGATGCTCTGAAGTAAATTTGTAATAGAGATTGTCATTATGTCTTTTTCCTTTCATGCCATTCCTGCAGTTGTAGAGCTGAGAACTGCCCGTCCAGTGCCTCATTGTCTTTTATTCACTCACTTCACTGTTTTAAAGTGAAGAATTTTTTTTCTCTCTCCAATCACCTGTTATCAGGCTATTTTTGTCTGTTCTGAATCAATGTATGGGCATTAAATGGTCCCTGTTAATGTTTCCATTATTCTCACTTGCTTGTTCATTATTTTATCTGAAATTCTCCCTTCAGAAAATGGTGACCATCATTATTCTGTCTACTAAAACCTGCTCTATTTCTGGTGGAGTCTTTTTTGTTATGCAGTGTCTTGTGAACTTTTTGAGTGTTTTTTATCCAATTGACATCGACATTTGATGGGCATATGAAAGCCTACTTCATAGTGGGAATGAGGCGGTCATAGAAGAAGCCTAAACGTAGTGTTGGGTTGTGGGGTTGTCATGACACTGGACACTTTGAAGATCATTCATGTAGAATAGCTTAAAAGGAGACATTTGGAGAGAGACAGAATGACACAGTGTGTAAATAAGCAGTTTTTGGCATCAGTTTGAGATTGACCCCACTTTCATTGTGAGAATCTAGAAGACACACACAGGGCTGGTGCTGTGACTCTTCAGCATGTGAGTGGAAAGAGCCTGAGGCGATCTGCAGAACAATGACACGTCCACTTCCTGTGTACCGCTCTGCAGATGGTACCATTAACACTTAACCTGCGTATTGTGTAGCTCTGTTTTCTTAAGGGGGGTACAACTGTGACATGATGAAAACCAGATCTCCTTCCTCTTTTGAACTAGTCCAAAGTTTATCACAGGTGTTGATGAATAACATATATTGCAGATTCATTTAAAGTCATCTATTTGATCTTTCACAATGTTTAGTGTAAAGATGGACTGTATAATACCTTTGATGTTTTAGTTAGAAATGGACAATTTGATAAGCTTAGTTTGATGTTTTTTTAGTCTTTGTATTTCATGATGGATCATTGCTGTCACTTTTACATTTTAAAATATCTGTACCTATCCCATGTTTAAAATTTGTTGCAGTTTCCTAGTTTAATGTGAAAACAATTATCTGCATTGTCTGTTTGTCCAACCAATGGCAGGCAGGAGTATTTGTGAAATCTCTTCGGAAACTTGGCAGTTCCGTTGGGTGTCGCTAATGGCACAGAGATTGCACATTTCACCTTTAAACCTGTGTGCTTTGCTCTGTTTTCAAGTATTAAATAAGAGCTTTAGGACCTTTCAAGATCTTTGTAAGTACTTTAATCTGTGAACGGTGCTGAGAGGCCCACCAGAGCATCAGCAGTAGAGAGATAAAGCAGATTCCTGAGTCATTGGGGTGGCAAGTGTCCCATCGAATCAGAGTGAGATGAAGCTTCTTTATAGAGCTGAAGTTTCTTTCCTGGCGAGAGACTGATAGAATTGCCCCATGATTATTTCCGTTCCTTAGGATACGGTATCTTTCTTTTGCACAGTGGAGATGGTTCCGTTGAAGTCTTTGTTCTGTCAGAGAGCCACATGTTGATTTAATTTAGTTCCTGGGTCGGATCAGATGTGCAGAAGATGACTTGCTAACACTATTTGAGGTTTGGTCTCTGTGAACCCTTCAGATACTCCTGACCTTGAGTTTTCATGTGTGTATGGTGCCATCAAACCTGCTGCTGTGGGACTTTAAAACTGCAGTCTGTGACTTTTGCTGCTCTATTGTCATTTCTGTTTTAAACCTTAAATTTCAACTAACTAAGCTTATTTTTGGAATACACTAGCATACACTGTAGGTTTCAATAACTCTACTGGGATATGCATCTCAACTGCATTGTTATTTTCTATTTAAACTGCTGCCACCATTATTTTAGGCAAAGGTGGGTGGGCACCTCCCATGTAAAATGACCAGTGAGCCCTCCATCTCGCTTCTGTGACTAACAAAAACAAAAATCTCATCACCCGATCTGTAGGTTTCACCTTTTGTGCAGGATGTTGTAGATGAAGGCTATTGTGGTGCTTCATTGTGATGATAATCATACAGATTGAGTCATGGTGGAAGATTCCTGTCGTATCATATCAACATTTCAGGAGTGCAGGAATCTGTCTGGATCAGCTCTGAAGGTAGCTGACGCTTTGAGGGAGGAAGAGATGGATGGAGTGTGAGATATCGTCTGGAATGTGACGTGCTGCTGTAATTGTTTGCATATGCTCCACTTTTAAGTATTTTTAAGAGGTTGACTTGACTATCCCGTAACCGCAACAACAGCCAGAATGGAGGAACACAGACACATTAGAGATAAAATTGTTTTGTGCTCATTATTATAGAAAATAAATCCAAACAAAAATCTTTAGTTTATTAGGTAGCCTAATTATTCATTTACCATGTAGTGGTGTTAAAGTCAACACCTTTCCTGCAACCCAAGTAATGGAAACAACACATTTTGTTTGATAGTAGACGGTACTGTATGTGCACCGGTTGCAGTGTGTTGGCCAAGCTTTTATATTTGTGGTTGTGTGCTTGCGTAGATGAGGTATGTTTGGGGGGATTTTTTATAATCCAGGATTATCAGAAGTATCCATAAAATTTGTGCTGTGCGTCACTAAAATGCTTGATGGTGTTTTTGTATGTTTTGGTACATTTGCAATTACAAGTTAAACTCAACAAAGTCAATCACATACATCAGTTATAGTGGTGCAATGGATCACAAAACTCAGGTTCGGATCATTTTACGGATTTTGGGTCATGGATCAGATCATTTTTCAGATCAGCGAATGTAACTGCTCATCATAGTTTTATTATTATATGTTATTATAATAATAAAATGCTCAAAAATAACGGTGCTTATATAAGGGGTTAAAGAATTTTATAAAAATGAAATTGTGCAGATATCAACAGATTATTTTAACAGAATTTTTAACATTTTTTTTTTTTCTAGGCCATGTTAGGCTATTGCATGCTTGCATTAAAAATAACAATATGTATAACAAATAAATATGATATAATCATGTAAACAGCTGACAACTGGATCCCTAGAGATCATGTGACAGGTGATATGATGTGGCAATCATGAAGTATCTCAACCGACTTTCTCTCATCTTCTTAAATGAGTTACTGAATCATGAGTGGGTGGCGTCCGTGTCAAAATTGCTGAAGTGGTGCGCTTTGCGTGTGGATTGCATTATACAGTAACCTCAAATTTTGTTTACAGTCATGACAAAGGTTTCTTAACTTTGTTTGATATAGAAGCACATTTTGCTGCATGTTGAGGGTCTTTCTCTTGAACTCTCACTTTGGACGGGGTCACGGCAGGGCTGTTCATCTAAGAGCTCGATTTGATGGGGATGGGACCGCCTGTTCCTAGAGCAATGTGCTGTGAGTTTAGCATGACTGGAGAATCTGACACAATGCTTTTTCTTATCACATCTGAGCTCTCAGATACACCATGTATTTCTTTTTTTGCATCTCAGCCTGATGAAGTACCTGAAAATATTAAGATGAGAAAATAACCAACAGTACAGAAACTAAACAAATCAAACATTGTGTAAATTACTTATTTTGTTAAGTGCACTAACCTTGACCAACACTGTTCACTTATAAAATAATGATATATTGGACATGGCCAGTGTGTTTATGTTAAGTCACCTACTTGTGTAGTTTAAACAAGCAAGCTGCAACACAGCTAGAGTAAAGTAAACCCAATAAATGTAAATGTTGTAATGTGTTTGACCCGTTCAGTTAACTCTGTGTAAACATGCGCGAGCGGTGAAATCTCACCGTTATCATGATGAGTGGCACGAGAAACCCAAGTTCAGTAATGTACCATCAATTAGATGCGGAATGTTGGGAATGCAATAGCTTGTTTTCCGGAATAACAAGATAGCGGAGCCGAGCCGCTCTCAGCAAATATTGAAGAATTCTTTCCATGCCGTAATGACAGATGAGACTGGGTGGACTGTGGGAAAAATCCCATCATTTGCCAGCACATAAAAAGAATATACAAGAAATTATTTTGATTGGGTATTATTATAAATATTATAAAAGTGTTTTGGTTGTGTTAGTAGTACCTGCTGCTTAATGTGAAACATCTCTCATGTCTTCACAGCATAACCGTAAAGGGATTCCTGGGGTCGTGCCATGTTCAAGGCCATGCTGAAGAAGAGCAGAGACAGCGGGAAAAACTGCAAGAAGGATGCAGGTATGATTTTTTTTACCTTGCATTCACACGGTGAGTCTTTGAAGACGGGCCAGAGCGTTTGAAGCATGGTCCGACGCGATTGTCATAGTGACAACACACTCAATAGTGACAATCATATTGTTCTACGGTCTTGCATAAACGCAATTGGCAAGCGCCTGCACTAGGTTATTTGCGTAAGGTGATCTGACTGCTGACGCCTGAGTCTGCGCTTAAAAAGTTGAGAAATGTTCAACTTCTGCTGCGAGCAACGGCAGTGACGTGACGCAGACGGACCCACAAATCAGTTTGGCAACGCTTGACGTCACCCATTAAAAGTAAATGGAAGCGTTAATGCTGACGCTCCGTGTGCATATACCATTAGAGTTGATCGACGCTTGTGTATTTGTTCTAGTGTTTCCACACTCATGGAAAATCTTTAAATATTTTGGTGCTTTAAAATTTTAGTTTACAGGCCTGGAAAAGCCATGGAAATGATTAGCAATTGATTGCTAAAATTGATTGGAAATACATCAAAACAGTTCGTCACATTGACTGTTTTATACATTTTATCATAGTTTACATGATACATTACTTTTGTTAATTTAGCTGATGATTTCTCCCAAAGTATTACAAGAATTACAAAATTTGTCTAGGGAGCCATCAAGAAGTGTAGTCTGCTAAGTTAGTTTTAGTCCTGTTTTAATGGCTAGACGTTGCAGTCTTTAAGTGCACTTTTTATAATATAATTGCAAGTGACTTGAAAAGTCTGGGAAATTCATTCAGTTTCTGTCTGATGAGACCTTGATGTCATGGATTTCGATTTGTCGTTTTCCATATGGTTAGTTGATTTACAGAACATAAAACCCTTCAGACGAAAGGTAAATGTGTCCTAAATAAACAGGATCGGTTTGAGATGTCTGAGGTTCTGATGAGGTTGTCTTGTGGTTATGTGTTAGACATCCGTCGGCATAAATCCGGTCGGGTTGTCTGATTTATTCATGTGAATTTATGATCTGCTATTCACCGCTACTGTGAGTTGTGTCTTCTGTGTGTTTTGCATGAGCAGCGCTGTTAGTACAGAACTGCTGCTTGTGCAGAATGTTGTCATTTGTTTAAAACAGATGGTTTATCTGATGTCATACACTTGTAAAACAATCATGTGAGGTCATTGCTTGTGTTTTGTGTCTGTAGCTGTCACAGGCTGCTGGATTTTTTGTGGTTGATGAAAAAATGGTTTATATTGTATAGTAAGTGATGCCTATTTTTTTGGATAGTAATACTGAATCATATCTAAATATTTTGTCTTTTTGGCTGGGTTTGATATGTGCAGTCATACATGCATGATGCATCACGGTCTATAATTTGTCAAATAGTTATATAATTGGCAGTCAGTCACCGGGCTCCTTGAAGCATTGAAGAACAGGGTTACCATAGGAATTGCCAATGTTGTTTTGCTGACATATTGTTTTTAGTTGTATGAACATGTTTAACACACATGAATCACTGTTTTACATCACTGTCTTTCTGTGTAGTGCAGCTCGGGGAATCCCTGTATCTTATGTTGTTGACTCAGTCTCTACAGTATTTCATCACAAATGTGTCATTCAGCAGAAGCTGACTAATTTAGACAAACACTCTAAGAAAGAAATGTTGGTTCAACTTAAAAAAAAAAAAAAAGTAACCTGGCTGCCTTATTTTGAAATAATTCAACTTAAAAAATATTATTTAACATGACAAGTTTGCACGAAATTTATTAGTTAACCATTTTTATTTTAAGTTACTTATTATTTTAAGTTAACCCCAAAATTATTTTTTTACAGCATATGCCATCATGTTGTTGTATTACTTGTTGTCCATTTTAAGAAGTCACTTGTTCATTTTCTCTCTACCCTTTCAGTCAGATCTTTTCCTGTCATGCTGTCTCCCGCTGGGACAATTACCTCTGTTCCATCTTTGCTGTTGCTTTGGACACAGAATGACATGTTTGCTCAGCTCTTGATGTGGTGGACGGCAGAATGACTTTGCCGTCATGTCATTTGATGTCCCTGTGGGGAATTAGTGGCATGTTTACGTTCAGGCTGGCTGGGACATGTGCGCTACAAACCCGAGATGAATAGCAGCACATGGTGTCTAAACAGATGTGCCTCTATGAACAGCATGTTTTTTTACTTCACTGTGTATCATATTCCGTAAAAGCTTTTGAGCTCAGGTTTTGTCTTGAGTTACCAGTGTTCTCTGTCTTCGAATATTGAGCTGGCTGACAATATGGATGGCCTGCGGCCAGAGTGTGAGAGGTCAAGGGTAATACATGAGACACACAAGGTGTACAAACACAGAAGTGAGGGGTACACAGAAGTGTGGTCTCCCATAGCTGGTTTATTTAAGATCTGTATTTACATTTTTGTTGACAAGGAGGTAATTCAAAGTTTTGGATGAGTTCAATTTGTTTATTTTGCAGTTTTTAACCTGTAATGTATCCTACACTTTTAAGTTGTCAAGCAACAAAAAGATAATGTGTTAGCACAATGTAACCTACAGTGAAGTTAATATGTCCAAATATTTGGTAAAATAGTCACTATTTAAAAAAAATGAATCATTACTTCATTAATCTTATAAATCTCATTATAGTGCATTATTGGTTTAACTTCTATCCATAATTAGGTATTTTAAAAGGCAATATGAATATAATGTTACTGCTTTTCTGTGTTGAATAACCTAGGTTTTAAAACACTCCTCTTGATTTATGGGACTCATTTTCTAAATTGACAGCCGCTTCATTAATATTGACCTAGTAGTATTAGATACTTCATCTTTAAATGTTATGTGCCCTTGGTGATTTGTAACAGTAATGGGTGAATAGGAAAGTCTTGATCATATTTTAAACAGGCTGTATGAGAGCTAATGTTTTTGGTTTGGCCCAGAGCAGCTCTAGGGAGTTTGAAAAGGATCATGGAAACTCTTCCCTGTTGCCAGTGACCACAACCATTAGCCCAAATAATCACCAATTTCGAATTTAGACGTTCTCTCTTTTTCCCTCTATGGCGCTGTTCTAAAATTTAGTGAGGCAGCATTTTGAGCCATCATGCTCCTGACCCAAACCCTGTGATGAAAGGTAGAGCGAAACGATTTCATCACACATGACAATGCATTGTGAAGATTGAGGTAAAGTAGGAAAAGTGTGTACTTTCTCAGTTAATACTAAAATGTCATGGTACAAATTAAATAGCAAGCAATTAATATTTTGCAAGCAATTTATGTTTAATAGAGTATTAATGGAGCTTAATAGAGCTTTATAGACTTAATAGAGTTCACTTATGATGTTCCACTTCAGTTCGAATGTTGCCTTGGTTTTGGACAGAGCTGGCCTGGGTGTGCGTATGTTTTATTTTTAGTCTTGCCGACATGAATCTGAACATACAATTTTCTTTCTAACTATGTCATGTTGCCTTCTGAAAATCCGTTTCTAAATTGAGCCTTACCACATCTAAGGGGTTTCCACACATCTCACATGTGTGGTTTTACTTGTTTTATCCTGTTTTTAAATTATTTCAGTATTGACTCAACGTTTTAAAGGTGTCTAGAGTCAAATTTCCAGAAGCCATCACTGTTCTTAATGATTCTGAGCTACTTGTAAAATTAGACCTTGAGAATGTATTTGTGGGGATTAAATTAACCTCTTTGCCTCTTTAATCTCTTGTAATTTATCTTACACTATCTGAATGAAAACTTTAATAACTTGATCAATTGTGCTGTTTGTTAACGCAACACTGTAGACTCGGATTGAATGTCTTGCATTAGAACACTTAACATAACTGCATAGGAATGTCCTCACAAGCACCCAAAAAAGCATCATCAAAGTGGCGAGTCTTTCAAAAATCTTTACAAATTGTAAAACTCTAGTTGGTATTTGTGGTACTTTGATTCAAAACATGCCACTCCAACCTTAATGTGATTTTGATAGCTGCACACATGTGCTCCAGTTATTGCAGTGCACCATGGGAAGGGACCATTTTATTAGGCCACTAAAGAAGGTCTGTTTACCTGCAATGCCTCGTAATTTCCAGGTTTAGATTCATACTGAACGTTTGCGCTCTCCCCTCATTAAAGATTTCTTGACACTAGTGATTGTGCAAATTACTTGTCAAATAGCAGTTGCACATCTTCTCATTTAATATTGTTTAAGTAGATCAAAAATTTTAATTAGTCATAATTATAATGTCTACAAACTAACGCTAACCCAACTCCAATCCATGAATTAAAATCTTTTGCCATTTTTAATTTAAAATTTGTAAACAGTTATTTGTATTACTGAACTGTTTTTGTAGGTAAAGGAGACATTGTTTTGTCAGATTTAGCTAAGTTTGAGGACACTATACGTTTTTCCAGGGTTTTGTACTTCCTGTGGATGTATGTGTGTTTGATTTTGTTGACTGGAAGTGTGATGGTCCTACACAAACTATTTCAAGGACTTGTAAATCATTGATCAGTATGTTATGTCTCTGGGAAGTTTCCTGGTAACAGTGGTGTAGAGGGGAGGAATGCAGGGCTGCTGTGAATGTGGATGTTATCAGAACAAGATTTGGCCCGGTTGAAGTGCTTCTATATTTACATCGCTGACTATGTATGGAGCAAGCAAGATTTTTACTATCTGTTTCATAATATTAGTTTTGCAGTTTAATTGTTTTGTTTTTAAATAATCTGTTTTGGCACAAATGTCAGATTTATAATTCATCTATAATGAAGAGTTTATTTGCAAAAACAGATAAAACATTTTTTTAACATAATGTTATCATGTTTTCTTAATCCAAACAATGATTGCTATTACTTTGAATGCACAAGAAATATGAAAAATATGATTGTCTGTTTTTGCAAATAAACTCTTTAAATAATCTCATTGCTTGGTTTGCATCCAGGTTGCACATTAAAAGGGAAAATAAATAAGATGATGAAAAGTGTTTGTTTGATTTAAATGGCTTTTTTTGTTACATTTTAACTCAACTTACATCATTACTGTGATATAAAAGTATATAACATTTTGGTCATAACCACCCACTCCAGTCCATTCCGAACACAGACACTGATTATTTTCACACAGTCTGTCTTTAGCTCAGGTAATTCTCTGTTGTAACAGAACCAAAACCTTTGTGTGTTCTCCACAGCAGGACGTTCATAAATTAGGAGCAGAAGACAGTGTTTGACCATTTCTGTCTAAAAATGACCCCTGTTGACCTGCATGTGGTCAGTGGGGGCTTCACTGTTACTGTTGTTTCAGCTGTGTGTGTGTGTAGCTGGTAAAGCTTGTCTCAGTGCTTTTGTGTGACTGGTCACAGTTGTCTGCATTCTGATTGGATGGTGTGCTAAGACCTTGGAAAGCTCCGCCTTCTTTGGTGTTTTCAGGTTGTTCTGAGGGCGCAGTGTTACCCTGCTAATTTAAGATTATTAATATGAACCAGATTTCATTTTGGTGAAAAAATGGCAGAGAACCAAGGGGCATGTGTTATTGCTCAGAGGTTGCTCTTTCATAGCTCATGAGACATAATGTTCTCAGTAATTATTATTTTAAGTATCAGAACACTCTAGCCACATGATAGTGGGATTTGCACAGTCAAACACCACTCACAAGGTTTCTCCAGTAAGAATCGAGTTTTTAAGACGGGTTTGTGGTTTATCTTGGCATTTTTCATTCTTGGACAAAATAATAAATAATAGGATAATACTCTTTTTTTTTGCACGTAGCACTAGTGCTACAGAGGTTTAAAGTTTTGTAGCACAGGCCAAACAGTTGTAGCACCAGTGTTAAACGTTTGCTATATTAGAAAAAATATACACACAAAAAATATTTATGTTTAGTTTATCACATAAATTGTCAGGGCCATTTTTAGGGCCATATAATTTATTTTCCTTTTCAATGGTTTCTCTGATGTCATAAGTTACTTTTTTCCGTTTTGATTTTGCTGAGTTCTGTGTTTTGCATTCTTTTACTATACAATAATTAAATATTTTTCAAATTCCTGCTTTTGCATATACAATAGTGTTTTTGAACCTTACTATAGTAAATACTAGTTTAGTAAATATAAGTATACTCTTATACGTATAAGTGTTTATATAGTTTATCAATGTACTACTAGAAAACAAAAAAAAAACACGTTCAAGTTAACCAGACTTTTATTTGGACAATTCGTCGCAAAGAGTGTATGGTTGACTATAGCTTTTCTCTAACAGTGAAATGCTTATGAAATAAACTTTCAGAGCAGTTCTGGAGATGGAGTTCATGTGTTAATGTCCTCATACAGTGAGACGCAGACAAATGCACGAGTGTCAAATGCATGTAGTAATACGTTAAACTGTGCAGCTCATTCACATTCACGCAAAACAATCAGATGACATATTTAAAAAGCCGGATTGCGCCTTTGCTATTCCTTCCCTGTTTTAATAACATGAAAATCACAGGGCTCTAATTATGGACTCAGTGCAGCAGGAAAGCAAGTTCTAAATGCTAAAAAAAACTAATAATAGCGGTGCACCATTGATTTACAGCACACACAAAAACAAGCACCACGACAAACACAGCTCACACAAACAAGCATCTCTCTAAATCACGTGCAAAACTGTATCGCACGTGTGCTTCACTGGTAAATGTATTTTGCGCACAGACAGATTTTTTCATAGCATGTCGCACTGTACAGTCCTGAATTGATAATTCTGCACATGGTTGTTGTTCTATAAAAAGCGAAAATGTACTGTGTTTTCCTTATGATAACTAATGTTATCATTTAATCCCTACTCTAAACAAGACATTTTCTTGGAATAGTTTAAAATCCAGGTCAGCCTGTGGACAGGATATTAATTTCTCTCCAAGCATTCCTAATATCTTTGTTTTTCATCAGTGAGAGTTGGAAGCTGAAGCCTGCATGGCTGCGATCCGTTCGGACTGTGCTGTAATCTGGGCCTCTCTGTGGGGGAGTAGATCTACAGTTTGGTGAAATATTAAACAGGCAGGGAAAAGCAAACTTTTCTGAAGCCTTGTTTTTCTGGTTTCCCTTCCCAACGAAACTCTATCTCCACTTTGTGACACAAAGGTAAAATGGATAGTTCGCCTCTGAATTCAGGTTAGATGAGCCAAAGGAGGCTGTTGTAAAAAATCTAAAGTATATTTCCAATTATCAGTTTAAATAAACAACCATTGCCTTTGTGTCTAAAAATACTCATATTTTCCAGTTTCGTTACTTCATATTTCCTTGCATTTCTCCATGTTTCTTTTCAAATGCAAAGTAAAAGTGTATATAATGTAAATATCTAGCATCATACTGTCTAGCCCTGCTAAGCGTAATTTCAGCATTTAGAAGTAATTAGGCGTATTCTGCTACTTGACATAAGGGTGTGTCTGGCTGTTCCCTCAATTTTACCCAAAATATTTCAGGACTGTATGGATTTCCTGACCTGAATGTTTTTGTTTCACGGCCGACCATCCACTAATCCAAGAGTAATAAAGTGCAGAGCTCTCAGAAAAATTCCATGTGTGATGTGGTTACCCAGCTGTGGTCTTTAGAATCGGGCTGTACCTGAATCTATGCGTCAGAGCGGTTCAGGGAAGGTGTTTCATAGTTTGGTGGGTGTATGCATATGTCTGCATATGGACACAGCGCTACACAGGTCCTATTTAAGATAATCCAGATGACCCGAGACGCATGACAGTCAGTAAACGTCCACAGGTGAGAGACAGCTGAGACAATCTTCCTAACTCAGGGTTTTAGGCATTCATAAAGAGGGTGAAAAGTAAATGAAAGTTTTTGGCAGAACTGACAGCTGTTGTAGGAAGTTTCAAGCTCAGTGCCATTCAAACCAGTCAGCAGTGCCAGACTGCTTTGTGTTTGAGTTTCCAAAATTCCGCAGGCTGTAACAGTCAGGACTTCATACTGCAGAGCACATTCACTGATGGTTTTATTCTCTGCTGTTCTCTGCATTAGTCCTGTTATCTTGATATATCTTAACCAGCAATCAACTTTTGTATTTACTGTTGACAGATTACGAGATTTTACTGTTTCCGCATGTAATGTTTTATGACTTCTTGCATATTTGTTGTTTCAGTTTGGCTACCCAAATCAAAAGAAATCACTTATCACTCATCTGATGAGAATGACCATTCATAACAAATGTTTGGGTCTGAAGTTTTAGGTTCGCAGCTGAAAGTAAAAAAAAAGTGTCTGGGTAAGGATTTAATTTAGATTTTTAATTTTGACAGAAGCTTTTATTTTATTAGAAATACTGCACATATAAAAGACAATTAATTACACTTACTGAACTTCATTTTGAAAAATATTTTGTTGTTTTAAACTGTTTTTAAGAACTTACACTGCAAACCAGCTTTATATTACTTTATACAGGTTTATAGCCCTACATTCAGGATTGTCATTTGAGAACACACAAAGAAATCCATTGAGAAAGAACCTGCTCATGATGCAGAAGTCTCTGAACACCCTAGAGGCTGTTATTAGCACCACACACATAGAATTACACACAAACAGTGAGGTTCAGGTGTCCACACGTGGCCTAACCCAACCTTACATTTCAACACAAGCCAAATAAAAGTTTCATGGGAATGATCATGAACCATGCCACACCGACTGACTGTCGTCTGTTTACAAGACCTTGGGCCAGATTCCGACATCAAGATACCCTTTCATTCTCTCACCTTTTCCTCATTATTTCACTCTTTCTCTTAGTTATTTATAAGCTTACTCTGTGTGTAAGTTGGGAACTAAAAACTGTCAAAGTTCCATGAACACATTTTTGAAATCTTTTGACCTGAGTTTATATGACTGGCAAAGAAGTCCAGAACTGCTCTGGATTTTTCTATGTTTGCCTGGTTAGATGTGTTAAATATTTGAGTACACTGTATTGATTTGATGTTAATTATAGTGCAATACTGTATGTTATGTCTGAGAAATATTTGGCTCCAAATATTTTGAGCAGAAATTCTGTTTAGAAAGTTTTCTATAAAGTTGCAGAACAACTCTGCAGTTGTGTGGGTTGTTTATTTCAGATACACCTGTCTGGCTGCCCAAAACTAGGATAAAGTCTCCATACATTTTTTGGCTTTAATATAAATATATTTGCTTTAAGAATCGACAGACATTGACAAAATTCAAATTTTAAAGAAATAAGCATTCAAAACTTAGTTTCTCACTTTCTCCCCTATGTGTCAGCGATGTTTATGACGTCATTATTGCACAGTTTTATATCAAATTCTAGGATGTGATGTAAACTAAATGGTTTTGGCAATTCTAAAGTGGGAGGTGCCATTCAACTTCCTGTTTTAATGGAAATTGTCAACGCATTAAATAGCGCTGCGTATTTCAAGACACTTTAGTGACTTTAAATGAAACTTCTTCCTGGTCAGTGTCTCTCACAGCTCTGAATGCTTCTTATTTCCTCTCTTTTTCTTTCAAGGTCTCAAGACCATGGCCTTATAAACTCCTGTGATCCAGTGAATAAAAGAGAAAAAGGGAAAAAAGCGAGACAAATAAGAGCTACGTCATATTTGGCAGGAAACACGAGTGATGTCACTCCCTGATCAGCATTACACAGGATTACATGTTATCTGGCTCAGAGCTGCCATGGGAGAATGACCTTAAAATCTTAAAGCTGTTGTGTAGTGAAAAAGGAACAGACGGTGTATTACTTTAACAGTGAGCTGGAATTATCTGAGAAAGAGCCTAATGTAATTCAATAGCATGTATGCAGGTCTAGGCGAAATTTCATTTCACAGCAAAGTTTGATGTATAAGTCTTGAAACCTTGAAGCATTGCATTAGCAAGACACAGTTGGTGGGTTTAAATCTCAGGGAACACGCATACTGTCATAAACAGATAAAAGTGTGTGCATGAATACAAATCCTTAAATCCTTAGTGAGTCACTTACTGAGTCATTGCTTTTGTTATGTCCATCTCAAAATGCTGTGAGTTACTGTATTAAGTCTACTTAAAGCTTGAATGACATAATTCGATGTAAATGCTGTTTTGTGATACACAGAAATGTAGAACCAGAATTTTAATGATAAAATACTTTAGTAAGCAAGAGAATTTATGTATGTCCATCTGGGTTTTCTGGGTCTCTTCATTAGGGGGTCTCACACACACAGTCTGCTCTACGGTGAGATCCAGCTTTGAGTGTGTGCGGATGAATTGTCTGTCTCATGTTCAGAGCTTGACTGAACTACTGACCTCATGCTTTTGTGCCCGTCCTCACTTACAAAGGACTGAGGGGGATGGGGGTAATAGCTTCCACCTCTTCTAATACACATTCAGCGCTCTATGGGTCAGGGTGGGAGATACCGCAGTGGTGACACTGTGGGAGAGTTTTACTAGTTGGGGGAAATTTAAAAGCTTCACTATGGAGGGAAGAATTTATATATGTTGACCGATCACAAATTGTAATGTCAAACTTGATGCTTAAAGGCATCTGCACACATTACACTAATGAAATATTTTTTGTGGGAAACTATGTTGAATAAAACTAATTTTAATTAAATGAAATTAAAGATATTTCAGCCTAAAATATGATTTGGATATGCTTTGTTGATTGTCTTCTATATGGCTGTGTTGGTGATGGTATTAAAAGGCCTCTTGTTGCAGCTTCTGGTTGTTTTCTAATGGGATTATAAGGTGTTTGGTGGTCTGCACTTTACTTTCATTTATCTTCTCTAAAGGCGGCTCATGTGAGGCTTCCTGGTGTCCAGTCATGCAGTTCTGTTGTTGTTCCTCTAACCCTCACTGAGTCCTGCCTAATGATCTGTGTTAATGCCACTCACAATCCACCATCCATCCTGATCTTTGCATGGTTGCTTAGAGAGCCTCACCCTCAATGAATCACCGCGGCAACCGTCGACCAACTGTTGCTATGGACAGGAAGCGGGAGGTGACTAATCAGGGTCAACAGTCCAAGGTCAGGAAAACAGAACTGAAATCGTTTCTAGAAAACTTTTTGGGTTACTAAAAATCTTACTTTGGCACCATTATAGCAGTATGTTAACATACTCTTTTAGAAAATTGTTCTGTTCTCAAACTTTTGTCATTCAGTTATTTCTCCGTATTGTTTGATTAGTGATCACAGGACCAGTGCAACAGTGACCACCCACAATTATAAATTATTCATTTTTTACACATTTATACATTTTGTTCAGTAAATATATTATTTTAGATTCACCTTTACTTCTAGTTCAGTAAATACCTCTTTTCCCTCTGTAGAACAATATCACCGGGTTTAATTTTGTGTGTAAAGAGAGTCTCACAAGAACACGAGTAAGGCATCGCTCTGGTCTGAGATTATTTTCCCATACCAGCTGAAATTGAGCATTTATAAAGAGAACTGGAAAATGTCATGCCCTCTCATATGCCCAAGGGGCTGCTGGGAAAGAGATTCCAGACTGTTCTGCCAGCGTTTAGCTGTTTTGGCTTAGTTGTGGGTTTGATGTCTGTCTGCCTGTGGTATCCCATCATATTAAGAGCCTAATATGTTCCCGGAAAGGATGTTTGGTTAATGTGTTGTTAGCCTTGATGTTTCAGACGTTACAATTCATTTTTGCTGTGAATTTGGCTAGTCATAAACCATTTTTTCTCTGTTCTAAAACCTATGGAGCTAACTGCATAGGCAGCGCTTCATAGATACATAGACATTAACATCTACATATTTATGTTATAGTAAAAGTATTTTCAACTCCGAAGAGTTTTTCTGCTCATTAATGAGTCTTTGGGACACAATCTCTCTCTCTGTCTCTGTGTTTGTGAATGGGATGCTGTGGTTTGTCATATAGAGCTGTTGTTGTTTTGTCAATGAAGGAGGCCGCAGCCTTCTGAATGATACTCTACAGGGAGCAGACGAGTGTTTGTGCGATTGTGAGTGAGCAAATACACAATGTGTGCGTGTTGGGAGATGTGCGGCATGCGGTTCTATTATAATCGAGTTGAAAGAGTCTGATCACATGCTGTGTCGTCAAAGCAGACAATCATGAACTTCACGGCACTCATGAGTGAATTGTGTTAAGAATGATGATGCTATGAGAAATTTTCACTCCGATTTGAACACAGATATCACTTTGGCAATGTAAAGTCTATTTTTGCCATGTTAATACTGTTTGAATATTCAATCTGTTATTCTGTTATAAAGACTTTGAGGAAGAGAGTTCAGCCGTGCAGACACTTCACTTTCTCTGTCTTCGTTTTTCATTCTCTTTTCCCTCTTTTGCTACATCTCTCTCTCGCTCTCTCTCTCCCTTTCTCTGTGTCATTCTGTATCTCCAGGGTTTCAGTTGCTCATTGAATCTCTCAGTCACTGTTGTACATCTAACAAAGAGAACCTGCATTAATTATTCCCACATTATCTGGCGGGTGGTACAGACTGACACACACACACACACACACACACACACACACACACACACACACAAACACACATTATTTGTACACAAATGTCCTGTACACATACATTAGAGCAGTGATCACAAACAGTGATGTTAATTAAAGTAAAACAAACATCCCCAGGTGAGTAATTAAAGTCAAATAAATGCAGTTTCGGCAGACCCTTACTGTAAGTGTGACAAGCCACAATGTGAATACTAAACGCCTGTTTCTGTGTGAACAGGGTTCATCTCTCTCAAGGTTACGGTCCCTTTGTTCAGAGGGTAAAGTGTGTGTGTGTGAGGAGAGAGAAACGGGCTGGTGGGCTATTATACTGCTGCATTTAGACGCTTTAACAATGAACATTCACATTCCTGTGATCAGATTTATTTTGCTTACAGACAAACAGAAGCCAAAGTTACACGTTAATTCACATCAGCTTAAAAGTGTGACCTTTTTCAAACAGATGAGCCATCAGTTAATTCAGACGGCCATGGTTGCTTCAAAATGTTTATTCCAGAAGTAAAATGTGATTTTAAATCTATTCATTGAGTCATTTAGATTAACTTTTCTGGTGGTTTTGCCACTGAAGCTTAAGTCAGAGATGCCATTAAAGCACCTTTATTCAGGATCCTGACACGAAACTCGGTGGCTAAATTTGCTTTATTCAGTCTAAAAAATATAGTTCTTTATTCCTCAAAGTTATAAAAAAAGCCTGCACGATTCACTCATGAGTCTGTCAGACAAAGATTGCATTTATTTATTAGATCGCTGTAATTTTCTAGAGGTTTCACACTAAATAAAATAGTTAACTCTCATTCTCTGACATTATATCCATTAAAAATCAATCCTGGTGTAATCAGTGTCTTTATAAACACTATTATTATACTTCGAAGTCTTACTCTGAGTTGGCTTGGAAACATGTTGTAATCAGTTGAACATTCACTAGTATAATTTGTTAGGCTTGGTTTCATGGGGCAATTGCAGGTCTAGTGCATGTGGTCTGATTCAGGCCCAAGGAGCAGATGTAAGGTTGGTAAGTTTACTTTATTGTCACTCACACTGTCTCTCTCTGTATAATTTAGTATTTTTTCGCTTTAGTCTGTGTCTTTGGCCTCCTGTGGTTGGATCATGATTCAGCCCGTCTCAGGCTCCATGTTTCTGTGTTGGCAGCATTGTAGGGCATCATAGGCGCCATCCTGATGCAAAGGCTGTATAAATCCCAATGCAACATTGCATGCAAAAGCAATCCCAGAATGCACTGCAACAAGCTCAGTAAAAAACAAACCAGAGAGCTCATTAACTGATTTTTCTTAATTTTTTACCCAAAAAATTAAAAGCAGTGTGCAGCTTTAAAATGTGACTAGATTACCCAATTTATTGTGTGCTGTGTAATATTATATTGCTTGGAGTTTTGAGAGGAGAGACTATGTATTTAAACAGAGTATTGAGTTTTTGGTATTCTTATGTCAGTTATGCACAGCATGTGTGCTTGGTTTCCAAATCTATCAGCTTTTGTTTTTGTTTGTTTGAAATGACAGATCGATGCAGATAATTTTCTAGCATATGACATAAAGAATGTGAATTTTGTTGGAATTAATGACTCAGAGCTTTCAGAAAAGAAGGTCCGTGACTCCTTAAATGTCAAGCTTGACTTCATCATTGTTTGGTCTCTTAATGAAAGAAGCTTCAGATTTGCTCTGAATGAATTCAGTTTTTAATCTGAATGCTTTGAAGTTTGTCACTAGCATGGTTATGTTTGGTATCGTTTCATTGCTTCGTTTCTGATTGGTCATTTCAGTCATGCTACAGTACACAGTATAGCAACCGCTATATTCATCATCATATTACAGAGGTTTTGTTTAATCAAATATTGTCTCCATTGCAAAACTTAGCAAGCTTTCTTGGTGTCAAGATTTCATCAAATATTCAAGAATGAAAAATGCACATCTAACAACCTCATTATGAGATGCTTAGAAATTCTTGTTGTGAACTCAGAGGTCATCACTCTCGTCAGAGGTCACAGTGACCGGACCTCAGTGGGTGTTTAAAAAGAGCCTGCGGCCGGGCGGAGGTGTGACTGGGGCATGCCAACTTCCTGTTTTCTGGCATTCTTTACCATTTAATCGCCTTTTAAACACAAGCCATCTTTGTTGTGGTCTTCATCAGTGGGTGAGAGTGAGTGGGAGAGAAGAGACAGAGTGAGAAAAAGAGAAAGCATGTGGGGTTTTTCAGAATAGAGAATCACTGTACCATACTACTCTTACTATTGCTGTGGCTTGTAGCATATAAAATGACATATTTTTGTTTTGGCATATACTTGATATTACTAGCTCTACCAGTTGAGCTACAGCAGTGTTTCCCAAACATTTTGTAATGTCTTAAGCCATTTGATAAATAGTCATCTTTGTTCACCCTCTATGTATACTCACTAGTTTCACAGTGTTGCTTTTGAAAACAATCTGAAAAGTAACTCAGATTTCTTCTTCTGTTAGCAGGAGAGTCGTACCTGCTCAATGCCCAGCGGAGGTGCCCGGGTGGTGCGATGCAAGATGCTGGCATGTACCTGTCCACAGATGAAGGCCTCAGACACAGCCTGACTAAAGGGGTCTCTATGTCTCTTCCGTCCTCACCTCTCCTACCTCGTCAGACGTATGTAATGGCGGCTCATCCCTGCAAGAAATCTCCAGGTTGGTCTTCTGCATTTGATGGTGGAGCTCTTCTCATTTTTGTAAATGCCTTGAAACTGTGGTCGGGTTGCTGATAATTTGTCTAAATGTGAGCCTCTTTTAAGTCTCATTGAAAATTGGTGACGTCTCGGCACTTAGTCACAACAAACAGCTTTATGTTTGAACAGGGTTTAGTGTGTGTTCAGGTATTTAATTTGACACTGTGTATATATAAACACATTGTTGTCTGGTGCTCTCCGTGTGTTAGGAACAACAGCTAAGATCTTCAAAGTGTTGTCCTCATTGTCTCTGCGCTTGTTTCAACCCGAGTTTTTTTTTTTTTGAGGACTTAGCACTGAGGGTTGAACTCCTTTTAGTGGTCACTCTGGCATCTTCTTCACATCTGGTGTTCGCATGTGTGTTGTATCAGCACCTCTCTTTGAAAGCGCTGCAGCCTTTGAAGGCACCGCAAGCAAGCGACACGCTTCAACCATTTTGCCCTGCGCACGTTTCTTTAGTCTGACAATTAAAGAAAGATAAACCGTTAAATGAGTTCCCTCTGGAGTAGAGATTTCTCAGGGGAAAAAATCCTAGTAAACACTGGAAACATGTCGAACTCAAGTTTTTATTTTTGACCTTTGCAAAGGTTGGATTAAATGTAACCTACGATCTATCAACATTATCTGTAGCATGCTGTTTATTTTCAAAGGAAAAAGCCTTGACTACAAACATCCCACAAACAAGATTTGTTTACAGTAAAGCACTCTGAAGTTCATAGAGAAGTTGTCCATTATCTTTTTGTTTTAAAGCAGAAATGTTAATCGGACAAATTACACAAGTAAAAGTTTGAAGAATAAGCTTACAAAAATCATTGTTTGCTGACACTCCTTATTATCTCTCCACACCTTTATTATTTTTGTAAGTATTACCTTAAAAGCAGATGTTAGCTAGAATGTCTGTGCTGGTCTTCACCATACAAGCAAAGCAGATGGTGATTTATCATGGTTGCCAGATGCCAAACACCATATTATACAATAGATGTCTATCAAAAGGGGTACACTAGCTTTGTCATTATTTATAAATTATTGTTTTGTGTTGTGGTCACATGTCACAACAACCAATATATTTGGAGCTAATAACATAGAATCTGGCACAATGTGCGTTCAAGTGCTATTTTTATGTAAACATGATTGGAGATGGGAGGTCTAGTGGAGAGGAAGATTAATATTGAAAATGGTATCATTGAATGACGTCTGTTTCTGACACAACACTGTCATGTGACTTAAGTTGACTGCTTTCATGAGACCCTAATGCTGTTTTCTGTGGGGAGCTTCACTGTAAATGTTTCTCTCACTTCTCTCATAGTGTCTGTGTGGGGCAGTGAGCATCTTCTGATTTTCATAAAGAGGTGTTGAAAACAGTATTTGTCAGTTCACACAGAGAGCTCTTCCTGAGAGCAGATTCCTGTCTCTGCTGGTCGGATTTGCTCACCGCAGGGTGAACGGAGTGCCGGTACGGGATGATGCTGTAGAGTCTTATTTTCTAATATTGGCTTCAGAGTACTTAGTTGTATTGTTCAATTTTCATTTGTCACTACACATGCCATGTAAGCAGTGTGGAAAGAGGGTGTAGACTCATTATTAGATACAATCTATCCTTACTAAACATATACATGCAATGTTAATGTAATAAAAATATATGACTTGGACTCTTCAATAATGAAGAAAGAACAGCAAGAATCCAGAATAGATGCTTATTTCACAGCATTGATGAGTTTACTATTAATATCTAAAATGTGGATAAATAATGTGGAATGCGTTTGGGTATCCCAAAACCAGTCCCAGTTTTTATCATCAGCTCACAGAGAGCTTTATTGAGCTCATTCCTTTTGCTCATTTCCTCACAGTTGAAATTATTTCGAACTAGTTTCATCTAAACAGCTGTTTCCCCAAAATCAGTGACTGATGCTTATAAAGCTGCACACGTTATGTGGTACTTTCATCAGGAGAGAGACGCGCAACACGTGTTTCTCTGTGGTGGACTTGTCTGGTGATGGTGTCATTGCTTTAATTTGGGTTTATTGCCTCATCCTCTTTGACTCCTGGGTGACCTCTACTGGAAAGTTTAGGTAATCATTTCCATCCCAGTGTGTTGAACCTTCTAAAGTTCACACTTATCCCCAAACATTTCCATCAGTTTATCTTTGTTTTGACACATACCTATTTTTAGATTTATATATATTGCGTTGGATACTACTGTCTATTATAGGTTAAAACAGTTAGAGAGGAAGCAGTATAGCGTGTTTGAGCTGGATAGTGTTAGCAGATGTTGAGCAAATCCTCAGAGAGATGATGGGGAATGAGATGTCTTTATCAGAAGGCTACAGTATGATGCCTTTGCTTTTACAGTTTACTTGGAAAAATACAGCGTGTTTGTTTTACTGTTGACACAGCGCTGATTTATAAAAGATGTTTGATGTGTGCATTTAGGTATGCCAGAATTGTTTAACATTCCAGTTGTAGCATCTCTCTTGGACATCCCAGAAGCTCCTAAAATATTTCATTCTTGGTCTCCATGTACAAATTGTAGGTATATAAGCTGTTTTATTATGTGCTGGTGTATATCAATGTAAAAGAAATAGAGGAAAAATCTGTCTGGCATGTAAATGTTCTGAAGTTCCTCTGACGTTCACACGTAAACCATCTGTGTAGCTGTTAGCTGTGTGTTTAGTTAGCATGTTATGTGTGTTCATGCATGTTATGAGACCTAGAAATGCATGACCATCTGTCTCAGCACAAGCAGATAGACACACCATCAAAGATCTTTGACGGCCGTGTCAGGAAGGATTTTATGTTTCTCTGGACTGGTGGAAGCTTAGAGCAGCATTACATAACTACACTAGATTTATTGAATATGTCATGAATTGTATTATCTCATATCTCCATCACAGAGTACACCTGCTGTAAGTGTATCCATAAAAAGGTCTTGAATGACCTGTTCGGATCCACACTGTCTGGAAAGGAGGTCTTTGCGCTCACTCAATGACAACTTGCACATTAATCTCAGCTGAATTAAGCATTGCATGTACATATAGCACATTTGGTTTTCTGTCAGTATTATATTAAGTTAATTGTGTTTATAATCAACATTTCTCTCACCGTGTCCACCATCTGGTGCTGCCTCAGATCTGGCCAGAGGAAGGTGTTTAAGAAGGCAGCACAGCGATGCTTATGAGGGCTTTAGGGAGTGTGTGGTGGCCTCAGTTCTTGCTTATGTATGCAGGTTTTGGAGCAGAGCGATTGTTGTTTTTCATCTCCCCCCTCCCTCTCTCTCTCTCTCTCTCTCTCTCTCTCTCTCTCTCTCTCTCTCTCTCTCTCTCTCTCTCTCTCACACACTCTCTCTCACTCTCTCTCTCCTTCTGCCTCTGATTTATATTCTCTTGGTCTTTATTTGCATGCACCTTAGATCAGACCTCAAACTGCGATAAAACCTGTTTGTCCTCCCCACCAGAGAGCTCTGTGTGTGTGTGTGTGTGTGTGTGTGTGTGTGCCTGCGTGTGTGTGTGTGCGTGCGTGCGTGCGTGTGTGTGTGTGTGTTATAAATCCAAGATTTTGTGGAAGTAAATGTGTGTGTTTATGTGTTATTCCTATATATTTGTCTGGTATTTGACATGCATATTTAGACTGCAGTGTTTGTATTCAGGTAGCTCATATTGTATTTCATTTTGTAGAAATACTAACATTACCGAAAGTGGCGTCCAGTTTTTTCTTTTAAATGACTATTGTTAGTTGGAGCCAATAGCCCTGTGGTGCGCCAGTGCGCTCACATTCGATTGCCGTCTTGACAGTTTTTTGTGGGTCCCATTCCCCTATCTCTTCCCAATGCTTTCCTGTGTGCTCGTCACTGTTCTGTCGCAATAAAGGCAAAGCCCATAAAATATAACTAAAATATTTAATAATCAAATTTTGGGGGGATTGAAATTGTTGTTTATGGTTTATTTGTCACACACACAGGTCAGATTGATGCCTTAAATCCTTTGTATTTCACTGCAGGTGTCCATAGATGGCAGTCTGACTCAGAACACTATATCACAGCTGCAACATATCACATATTAACTGATTGTGTTTTTTTAAGAACAGGAACCATGGCTGTGGCATGCCTACGTTATAATACATAAGTTACTGTTTAAAGCAATTGAAGTCAACCAGAACTGATTTACTGTATTATATGCACTTTGGATTTGCATAATTTCTCATTACTTTCCCTTTTATTACTTTGAAGCAATCCATATTGTATGAAGTCCTATTTAAATACAGGTGTTTTGACATATGATATGTATACATTACATATCACTCTTGGTAAACTTCCATATGGTAGTAATAAAAACATGTCTTTAGACATAAACTTTTTTCTTTTTAAAGACCATAGAGCCCCATTGAGTTAATTCAAAGCTGAACTTTATGATTTTCTAATATGAAGTAGTTTTGTATGATCTTATTATCTTATTGGTAATGTCCGACAGTGTAGCGTTTGCTGGAGGTCAGGGTGATACAGGTGCGTGACTGATGAATCTGGTTTAGAGGCTGATGAATTTCTCTCTCAGATGTAAGAGCTGCTGTTGCTCGTGGTCTGCAGTCACTCTATGACTTTATTTGGTCAGATCTTGCACGAGCTGCTGAGGTCTTTGATCTCACTAGTGTTTTTCATGTTAAACAGAGGTGCAGACTGAAAGCTACAAGCTGTTGAGTTGAATTTGAATGGTTTTGTCTTTATTTTATCATCCCAGGGGAAGGAAGTGGAATTTGGCCCTTCAGGACTTTATAACCTTCAGCATTCTTTGTGTATCAGAAAATTGTGACATTGATCTTGTATGCATTCACACAGGAGGAGTGCCCGCAATGGTATCTAGCAATGATAGAGATGGATTGAAACAGAATGCTGTGTATGAACAAGACATGTTGAAGGACAGAGAGAGAAACACGGTATTACACAGTGATCTTACACTTGGTTCTGTGCTTCTAAATAGCAAATTGCAGCGGCTTCCTGTTGTAGTTTACATTCCCGAGCTGCTGGTGTTTTTTGGCTCAGGCAGACGATCTTTCCATCAGCAGTGTGTTGTGAGCCCATCACCGGTCAACCGCTGGGACGCTTTGTTTCATGTCTGTGAGACGCTTGTGACCTGCAGTGGTTGATGATGCATCTCTCTTCTTTTCTCTTTCTGTTCTAAAGGACCTGTTAGAAAGGCGAAATATGTGGAGAGTCCACGTGTTCCCGGAGATGCCATCACATCGCTGAGGAAAGTGAGCGATGCCACAGCTGGTGAGTGCTGTTGTGCTTTTTACAAGTGTCAAACCATTTCTTTACTTACAGCGAGGGTTGTATATGATAATCAGGGTTCTCATGTGAAATACTGAAAACATACAGTATTGGATTTGTAACTCCCAGGCTTGCCAACAGTTTTCACAAATCTGCTTGTGAGAACCTTGTGCTATGCTCATTGTATTTTTTGCCTAGGACTTTATGATTGCATGTTTGAACTTGTTTGTGTTCTTTTTGTGTAATCAAAGCTGTATATGCATAATTTTATTCACTGAATGCAATATAAATGTATATATATCCACAGAATAAACACTATATAAAAGTGTGTGTGCATATTGTCAGTTCCAGGGTTGAAATTCCTGGGTTGGGTTAAAATAGACCGGGCATGTTATCGCAACTTTCTGTGTGTGTACTTTTACACATCACTGGACCCAGATTTGGTTGTTACTGATGTGTGTGTGTGTGTATGTGAGAGAGATCAGAACTTTCCTAACAACTGTGATGGCAGGTTGGCGCCAATAGAATGCCAGCTGTCCACATCATGGTATCACTCTGGTCATATGTCATATGATGTCATCAAAAGGCGTCCACACTGCCGGGTGATCTGTGATGAGTGGCACAGCAACCGTGACAGTATAATTTATGTATGTGTGTGTGTATGTATGTACATGAACTGTATCAGCTGACAATATTTATAGAGATGTTTGGCATGTTGTGTAGATTGCAGAGGCACACAACATCTCATGCAGTGTGCACAGTATGGTGAAGTTTATGTTTGTGGGAATATGGGACTGTTTGGCGTTTTGAAGTGTGGCCCAATATAACCTGCCCTGCATTTTCACCCCTTATTTTTACTGCATGTCTGTCATAGCTCACTGACACACCCCAGTTATACCAACATCACCTCCAAACACACACATTCGGGTCAACACTGTTTACATGTGGAGTCTGCCACACGTTATTTTAACCCTGAGATAGTTTATAGATAGCATCTCCACACATTCCTGCAGGCTCAGGTTGCAGGTCATCATGAAGACGTTTATGAAACCAATGTATGGAAACGCAACCACAATGTCGTAATGACCAGTAAAATATTGTATGTATTGTTTTTAAAAGCTTCAAATTTCATGTAATTTGTGTAAATCATACTAGTATAAATGTAATGTATAAAAATATTTGTCAATTCATAGTTTTATCTTTAAGCTTTTAATCTTTGAGTTTTTATACAGCAGGTCTCTGTGTACACGGATACAGCTTCTCCCAATTAACACAAGGAAAACAGTGGGACGTGAAACAGCTCCCGGCATTTCCAAGACTTTTCAGATTTCCTGAGAATGTAAAGGCTCTCTTCATAAATACCTGTTCTCACGCCTCATCTCCGAAACATTTAGTGAAAGTTTGTAGAGGGAAAAATAAACAGTGTCATGTGGAATTAGTCAGCGGGCTTCACTGATTACATTAATAATGCATAATTAAGCTCAGTGTGTGTGGAGATAATAATGATGGTTAATTACTCACTTCTGCTGATAGACTTTCAGCTTTTTGACGTGGCTTAGTCAAGTTAAAAGAGTTGTGGGTGTTCGTTTTATACACGCAATTGTTTTCTGTCACCTTAAGTGACCAAAACGGTTTCGAATGATTGTGTGTTGAAGTTGAGTTTCCCCAGAATATTTTTCTTTGTTTTTTGCATTGTGTTGCTTTGATATTTAAACCTTACATTATGCAACAGTTTATCGCTTTACAATTGCTCTAAAAATATTTAAGGACACCTTAGCGATTGCATAACCACACCCTGACAAGCGCCCACAATGCCAAGATCATGGCGGTGATTTCCGCACAGGAAAGCATCTTTAAACTGAGTTTAATACCCATTGACTTACATTGAAAAGATTTTAATGTAGCTATCGCTATCTGTTTGTTATACAAGTCACGGTTTCTCGCTCAGACGCTAGTTTGTCACACATGTACATCCTCAAACCTTAGACTGTTTAACGTTAAACTTTCAGACAAATTTATTACAAGTTTAAACATTTAACTTTTCTAGTCATAATAATATTAGAATTGTGTTTAATGCTCTTGTTTCTACATCTTAGCTTCAGTTTATGTTTATTTGATGGGAGACAAACACATTCGGGTTGCTTTACCCCTCACTTCCTGGCAGACAGGAAGTACAGGAGGTGCAGTGTGGCACATGTGTTTCCCAGTAGCAGCTACTTGTCATAGTCTGAAAGAAAGTTTGGGTCACATTGGTGAGTTTCATATCTGAGTTGAAACCTAATTTCATCTCAGGAAATTGGTCTCTTGTGTGGTCTGCTGGAAAGAAAGAGAGGGAACTAATTGAAGGACGTAAATGTTGTTTACAAAGTGAGCTGTGATTGCCTCTCAAGATCACTAACCCAAACATTTGGGCCTTGATGAGATTCTTCAAAAACGAAGTTTACTATTGAAACCCACGTTAGATCCCAGGTAAACTGTGTCCGTTCTCTTTAAAAGGCCTGGAAAATCTGACAGTGACCTTTAAATGATGTCATATTTAGGTAAGAACTTATTTATTCTCAAACACCCCAGACTTTCAGTTTCAGTGGTTTTAAATGTCTAAATTTTTAAGGTTGTTTTAAAAATAGTTTCCATGCTTGAATGTTTCAGTTTAATTTGCAGGAGAATTGATTTAACAAACAGTGTGGATTCAGCCTAAAACAATTCAGAAGTAAGAAATCTATTGATGTGAGAGGTCTTAAAGAAACAGATCACTTAAAATCAAAATTGGATTCCTTGTTATTTTTTCTTAGGAACATGAAAGGATTTCTGAAGAACACTTATGCAACAGTATTTTTATTGAAGTCTTCATTAGACAGAACATGTATCTGATTTGACTTGATGTGTTGTCATAGGGATGATGCTGAGTATGTCGAGGACATAATAAGGTCTAGTAGGATGAATTTCATAAAGACATGCTCAGGACTTATTTCTCCTTAAAATCAGAATTAAATTAATTATAAATATTGACATAATTTTTGTATTTTTTGATACTTTTCTTAAACTTTATGCTTTAGAGATTTGACTTTTTTCTATTGTAATTCCCATTACACTTTCAAACTATTTTCATAATAGACAAATAAAAAAATGCAAGAATCATGTTTTTTTACATTTTCTGTTCATCTACAATGGATTTAGTTGTCAGAACAACAATGACACCATAATGCAGAAGGTTTCCATTTCCTTGATGCAGAATATTATGTTTTACTTTTAATTTTGGGGTGACATGTGACCATGTTCTTAACAAGTTTGTGAGATTGAGACACTTTGTATGCATATACTTTTCAAGACGTGTAATTTAGATTATAAATAGCTCATGTCATGATAGTCAGTGATGTGATTCTGTCTCAGTCATAAGTGTCGACTCTTTTCACTGGACTGTGTGTGGTTGTATTTCCCCGAAGAACACTGCATGAGAAACATATGAGATTCAATGATGTCGAACTCAACACATTCATTAGTGAGGGATCAGATTATACACGCAACTATTTTGCCTGCCACTGATTCATGACTGTAATGATAGGATTTAAGTGTTTTGATAAGTTCACCATTGATGTTTTAGTCCGAAAAAAAGAGCGTGTATGTTAAAGAAATACAGAAAGAGATTTTACCGTAGTAAAATTGCTGTAAAGCATTATGTCAGGTCGGGCATTGCTTTCTTTAACGGCGTCTAAAGCAAAATAATGTTTAATAAATAGTTACGTTTATTAAAATAATATTCATAATAGATGTTCTGTTAATCCTTGACAATTTCTTTCTGTTATGTTAATATGTAAACTTGGATCTATACGGGAGGATGTTGGCGGTCTGTCGCCGTAGTGCAGTTATAAGTCTAATGTGGATAATTTTGGTTTGTGTTTGCCTGCAGGCCATCGACTGACATGATGTCATTGTCTTGTCATATTCCCCGAGGCCACAACTGGTACCTGCTCACGCGAACACTTTCTCTTACACAAAGCTACTATATTTAGTTCTACCCCTAAACACTTCAGAGTCCCGCTGTGGATTAAAGCATGTTTGGTTTTTCACGGCTGTTATGTCCTTGTGTCACAGGGTGGTCTGTGTTATTAATGATAAGCAATAGCTCAGTCTCAAGTGTTTGGGTATTATATTTAGTGTTTTAGTTTTATAATAATAAAGTGCAAAGGAGGATATTAAAGGGATAGATCAGCGCTGTCACGATTCACCCTCATGTCGGCCCTACATTATGATTTAAGTTTGAGACAGTCTAGTTCAGATGGTCTTCTCTTGTGGTTTGTTGCAGGTATGATGTATACCAAAGCTCTCTCTCTCTCTTGTGCCACACCCAAATGATATGCCCATCTTAACATCATAACCTTGGAGTTTTTGAGTGGGAGTCACATCACATGGATGAAATTAAACCAGGTCAGGTTAGCTGTGATCGCAGTCCTCACAGACAGAGAAAGAAAGAGAAACCACTTGTCGTGATGTCAGTTTTTGGCCTCCTTTAAGACTGACTTACTGATCACCATATAAAATGTAAATGTTTAGATCTGTGATGGTTATGTGGGTTTCTGATAGATGAGCCCACTTCATCTCCCAAGATTCCCTGCTGTTGTTCTGAGAGTTCTGCCTGGAAGTAAAGGCCATTCTCTATAGAGCTTCATTAATCCATATAAAACACACACACTGCTGTCCATTACTAACACAAGACTTCAGACTTATTTATGCACTGCTTCAAGAAGAATGTTAATGTCCACTCAGCCTTTGATAAAGCTGAGAAGCCAAATTTTTCTTGTTTTTATGAAACGTAGCTTCATTGACTTCTATATATGTATATTAGTCTTGCATAGCTGCCCCAAGCTGCTATCTGACTGACATCTAAAGCAACCAATCACAGTTTGTTTTATTCAGCATCACATTTAGGGGTGTGAAAATGTAATGTAGATGTCCTTACATCTCCTAGAAATCCTGCAGAATTTAATCAGATGTTGACTTTGAAACTCCTGAAGTGTTTCCAATCTTGTGCTCTTATGCATCAGTCCATGGGCGTGACGTCTGAGTCTGAGGCTACGTCCTATACCCGTATAAATATATTCATGCAGACGTTTTCCCACAAGCTGAACAAATAAAATGAATGTCAGTGGAGCAATTCACAGCTAACAGGTTGAAGAAAAGCACATTAATTGAATGTTAATGATTTATTTTGGCGAGGATGATGGGTGTAGGCTGCGGGCAGTGTAAAGGGCGCCTGTTAACATCTTACGGTGACTCCGGCATCTGCCGTAACAGATATTTAACCTGAACACATGGTGAGAGAGGGAGAGTTGTTGTTTATGGTGAGATGTGAAGAAGAGATCTTTGATAAATCGTTTTCTGGCTGTGAGCGGTTCAGGAGAGTTTTGGGAGCATGTAAATGAGTCTTGGCCAAATGCTGCCCGCAGCGCTCAAAGCAATAGACTGGAAATTAGTCTGAAAATGAAAGGACACGGTGGTGAGAAGAAACTAACGGATAGACTGAGAGGAGATGGAGGAATCCAGAAAGAATGAATATTCAAATGTGCTGGTATGGTTGTGAATGAGGATTGTGTGCAGATCTCTGCTTTGTGAATGTGCGGTGTTGAATCTACAGGAATGATTGTTATTAAATGTGACTCACAGAGTATGAAACGCTAATGTGAGAATGAACTTTTCTCGCTCTAAGGTGACACTCCATCTTCATTCTCATTATCACATATTCATATCTGTCCTGAGCTTTCACCACAAGACAGACGGGAAAATCCTGTCATTATTTGCTCACCCTCATGTTGTTTCAAACCCTCGTGGGGTCAGTTTTAGTGCAACACAGAAGGAGAAAATCACAAGAAATTCAAGCAGTTCTCTTCACTGGATTACAGTTAATCTTTCAAAAAATACGAGTAGTCTTCATATAGCATACTAGTGTATATATTCCATATGACTAGTGTACAGTAAGTCTTGTAAAGCCATGAAGTAGCGTTATGGAAGGAATAAACCAATGTTTTCAGTCAGGGTTTACAGTCATGGCATTTTCTATTCTGCAAATTAAAATGAGAGTTGATGAATTATCGTTTTCGTATGCTCCATTTTGTACACACAATTCCACATTTTGTGCTCCGTGTTTCTATTTATTTTTAACTTTTCATTATTTCAGCTTATTTAAATTTAGGCTCATTTATTTTCATATTCCGACACATTTTATCTTCATTTATTCATGGTTGTTAGCCCTATTAGCACCATTGTTTATCCAGCTAAGAAACTCTGTGTGCTTGTGGCTTGTGTAGGGTTGATCAACATAAATACATTTTTTGAGGACCAGTTCTGTATATTATGGCATTTATTAAAGAAAACAGCTGCATTCTTTTTCCTACGTGGATTCAATGCCAAACATTCAATATAAGCATCGGAGCTGTTGTCATGACGATCAGCGCACATATGTGCCCGTGAATCAGATATTATCTTTTGTGATTCATCGTTTCCTTTGATTAGATAGTGTCTGTAAATGCATTTTTCAGTGGTTTATATGCTTTATCACAAACATGGTCTGTCTCACAGAAAATATACATTCAGTGTATTTGTTTACGACTGATGACGTTTATGTTGATGCATTTGGCAAAGACTAATTTCCTAAATGTAGTAAATGAACAGATAACCTGTTGTTAGTCTATTTCTTTTATTGTTTGTTGAAATCATTTTATAGATGGTTTTTAGGGGAAGTGAATGCAGCAAGATACTGTCATTTTTTTCCTTTAAGATAACAGAAGGATTTATTTACATAATTGTAATTGGAATATTTAATGCAACAATCGTTTAATTCCTCGTTCAAATCCCATCTAAGCATTGCATTTAATCATCGTAAAATGTTATTTGCAATGAATTTCTGAAGACAGGAAGTGATATTACAAAGTAAGAGAGATTTGTGATGTTAGTGGAATTGTAATTGGCACATCATTAAACTCTTTTAATTCCTCACACTATAGTCTATAGTGTTTGAATCCCAGAGAAGGTCCAGAGTATTACTTTGAAGGAGCAGCTGGTGTGTGTGCATGCTCAGATCCCAAAAAACACACAGACATGGAAGGTCTCTCTTTCTTCCCCTCTCATTCCCCCTCTCTCTCTCTCTTTCAGAGCTGGCCGGTCCTGGCCCCTCCCCCGCCACACAGGAGTTGATGACACGCTTGGGGTTCTTACTGGGCGAAGGCATCCCGGGCTCCGCGCGCATACCTATGGACGACAAGAATGAAAAAAAGGTATTTTTCCCTCCGCAGCAGCTGCAGGAGTGAGAGAGAGACAGTGAGATGGGCGAGAGAGAGAGAGAGAGAGAGAGAGAGAGAGAGAGAGGAGAGAGAGAGAGAGAGAGAGAGGGAGACGCAGGAAATGCAAGGAAAGATTGAGAAGCACGGGAGCAGAGTATCAGCGGGCTGCTGGATTAAACGTTCACGCTGACCGGAGCGACTCCCGTCTGTCCGCGTGAGATGCAGTGAAGAGCGTTTCAGAGGCGAAGTGTGTCTGTGTGTCACGGCAGTAAGTCATTCACGATCGGTCTGAACCGCTGACAGTTATCCTGCAGATGAGAAAGTTGAATGAGCTCGAGGTGCGTGTTTACTTGAGTATATGAGGACTGGTCTAGAAATAGTTTTCTTAAAAGGACTCGGTCTGCGTTTGGCTGATAAGATAATTAGACAGCGACTCTGTACAAGCGCTCTTTGAATTCCGCTGGATGTTTTCCCATATTCTGTTACAGAGCTTCTTCTGTACGAGGCTTTTGTTAAATAAATCATAATCGCTCATCTGTCTGATGGCCTGTGGAAATTAAATTAGGTGTGATGATGCAAAAGTGCGTCTTAGTTAGAGATTTACTTTTTAATGATGTGATTATACGACGGGGTTTGTGTGTTGTTAGAGGATGTTGTCCGGTGGGATTTTGTGAAAGGTTTTTATCAGTTCCATACTGTCTCTGGGAAGTTCACTTGAAAGAAACTTTCATCTTCTATCGTGACCTTGACTGACTCACAGCCCAAAGATGACTCAGCTGAGGGTCTGGCGCTGGTTTGGGTCTCTGGTTTTGGTTCTTTGGGTCGTTGAGGTAGATGGTAACAACATGTTGAAGGGTCATTGAAATGATTGGATTTTTGTTTTGGTCGGAATCTATTTAGATATTTAAAATGCATGAAAAATACTTCATAGATGGTGACTTGATTGTGTTTGATCTGTGTTTTCAATTATTTAATTAAGCATGGGCTTAAAATGTGCAGAGATTGTAATTCTCTCTCAGTGGAAAGCTGACAAAAAGCCAACATGCAATAAGTCACTGTGTTGTCATGTGAATAGAAAACCAAGACAGGAAATGATATCATAGAGAGGACCCCCTGTAGACCCTTAAGTCTCTTGAGTAATTATATCAAAATGTTTGCTGAAATGGTGAAAGGTTTTGAAAAAGGAATGCTACATTAAATCATAAAGGATTTAGGTGGAGAACATTGTTTAAGGGATAGTTCACCCCAAATGAATACTTTATTCATCCTCATGTTGTTTAAAGCTTGTATATGACTCGAGACACAAGAAGACATTTTGAAAAATGTCTCGGATAAAAATGTCAGGGTTTTGTTTTCATACAATGGAAGTAAATATGGTTCAGTATTGTTTGATTACCAACGTTTTTCATAATATCTTCTTTCTTTGTAAGAAAGTAAGTCTTACAGGATTGGACATGAGAGTGATTAAATGATGAAATAATATTTATTTAGGGGTAAACTTTTCCTTTAAAGCATTTAATAATATTGGTATCAGAGGGTTAGATATTTTCAAGCGATTTGCCAATTTATGTTTGATTATTATGATGTTAGGAATTTATCTCTGTTTGTGCAATGTTCAAAGGAAAAGTTCGACTAAGAGATTTCTTTTTTGCCCTCAAATGTAAATGCTAACCTACTCTTTCTCCCGATATTATTGTCCTCATTGGTTGAAAGCGTGATATGGGCCATGTTTTGTGTCGTGGGCTGTTTATTTTCAGCTTGTGGTTTTATTTGGATGGAGATAAACATTACAGAAGAACTGGGATTGATTCGCATGTCTACTGGTCCTGCATTCAAACATTGTTCTGGTGATTGGTTGCTTTAAAATAGGAATTATATTTCTACATTCTCTCTCTCTCTCTCCTTCTCTCTTGTCTTTTTCTATTTCACTGTCATTACACAAATAACAGCGATATCGATGTTTGGATTATGAAACCACTAAAGCTGCCTGTATAAACACAACTTCTCTCTGTGTTTCTGCAGTGTGCAGTAAATCAGGGTATCAGTCCATGTTCTACTCTGACCAGCAGCACCGCGTCTCCGTGCACGGACAGCCCCTGTTCCACCTTAAACAGTAATAGCAGCCGGCCAGCAGCCAATCACCGCAGCCCGTGTGGAACCATCACCAGCCCAAGCTCCACCCTCGAGAGCAAAGACAGTGGGATCATCGGTGAGATGAATGCACATGTTCAATTTTGCCCCAAAATCTAATAAAAATAAACTATATGTTGCATGCACACAATGAAGCCTGTTTTTATAGGAATACTTCAAAAATAGCCGTTTTCATATTTGTAACATATCTAAGACATATTTCTTTAACTTGAGTCTTGCACGTAAATTTGACAAATAGTGAAATTAGAAATATGCACATATGTCATTCAATGTAAATAATAATTTTCTTTAAATGTTCATCTGTAGGCAAATGTTTTAATTTCAAATAAGCACGTTTTCTCATTACTGCAATGCAATAAATCTCATTGTCATTACTGTAATGCAGTTAATTATCATCTTGTCCTGACACACTGAAATCACAATATTTAAATGTGTGCTGTGACCTGCAGGGCAGCATTGGCATGGTTCCGTGTGGAGATTCACAGAGTGCTGAAATCACAGCCCCTGTTGGCCGGTTTGTGTGTTTGTAACATGAGGTGTTGTTGCAGCTTGGCGGTTTCAGAAAGTCAATTTCGAGCTGTTCGCATTTTTAACAGTTGCAGATAAAAAGATTTTATTTATTTATTTACATTTCTTTATGAATTATGCAAGAGCACAGCCTGGAAGTCTTAGTTTCTTATAAAATATTTGAGAATGTGAATTAATAGCACTAGGGTTGTATTTAAGAAATGTTAGTCTGACCCTAAAAGGATTTGGACAAATCAGGACATTGCACTTCCCTTTTTCTGTGGTATTTTGTCCTACTGACAAAAATTTGTACAATTTGATTTGAACCATTTTGATTTTTACATTGCAAAATTTCATAAAGTTACGTGCCAGCTGGAGAGTTTCTTCACTTTATTTGACCTATTAAAGCAAAAAAATTTCTCATTGGAGAGTGCATATTTTGTTTCGTGGATATAGCTACTCATTGAATTTCATTTATGAAACGTGAACACTCAGTAAATTTGTGTAAATTAAGCCTATTCTTAAATAAACTGCAGCATTGAATAAAATGTTATAATTTACCCATGTGTAAGATTACACATGAATTCTGTCTGTTCTGCTGGTGTTTCATGAATGAGATGTGAGCTTGGAGGAGAAAGAGAGGAAGGATAGATCTGCAAAGCCACTGTGAGGAGGTGTGTAACATGTTGCCAGCGGGTGATGCTTGTTTGTTGATGTAGAGAAGAGTGTTTGCCCTGTGTGACCCGCTCAGGGTGTGATTAATGCTCGCATGACTTTGAAGTTTGTAAGGGAACAAGAAAAGAGAAGAGAGAGGTAGGAGAGAGAGAGAGAGAGAGAGAGAGAATCATAGTTTCTGAACATTTAGTTCAGACACACATCCTTGCTTTGATCAGCTGGTTTGATGGAATTATATGTGTACATGTGTATGTACATGCACGGTGGGGTCCAAAAGTCTAAAACAAAAAATTAGGTTGTGAATAAATAATGACATTTTAATATTCTGATTTTCAAGCTTAGACACCATTGAAGATATTAATTTAGCAAAACCTCTTTATTTTCTTCATTCACAAATTATTAAACATTTTAGAAATCTTTTTAGAATTAAATTAATATTAAACTAAACCCTTATTCATGATTGTCTGGAAAAATCACTAGCAAACTTATCTTTCGTAACTAATCACATGTAAAAATATAATATATATGCTATACATATTTTTTTAGCTTAAGCATGTTAAATTCTTTGTACAAACACTTTTCTTTCTTGACATATTACATTTAGCTTTACATTAGAAAAGAAATGCAAAACAAAAGCATTTACAGTAGTGGTCTCAGACTTCTGGACCCGCTGTGTGTGTGTGAACTCTGACATGTGTGTTTGCAGCTGTTGTCACATGTGTTATATTGTAATAAACACAACAGTTCAGTCTTTAACCCACAAATCCCCCTCATCGTCCACTCAACATATACACATGCTGTACGTGACTTTGTCTTCACTTTGGTTTGCACTCTCTGTCTCTGTGTGTTTCACTTTTGTCATGATGTATTTTACATTTGAAATATGAATACATAATTTTCATACATAAATATTTGTGTTAAAAATTCTTATGAGAAATGTTTAGCAAAACCTTATAAATATTTCAAAACAGACCCACTATGAGATCTGAGGATGTGATGTATGATTCAAGCTGGAGTAGTTAGTGTGATGTCAAATTCATAAAATAATGACAGGCGAATGTTTTATTAATGGTGATAGCAAACAGACATCTATCGTGACAGCATGTTTGTAACTGGCTGGCGGCGATGAGGTTGTGCTGGGGCTAACACTCATTACCAGCATGTTAAATGTTTTGGGAAATGATGTTCAGGTGTTGATAAGGTCAGCGGGTGACTCATCATTCATATCACAACATTGCAGGTGTAAGTTATGACGCTCATATGGTACTGGCAGATTTGACCCTTTTCTTTCTGAAGTGTTTTTGTGTCTGTCCTCATGTTGTGCCACCATCACTACAAAATAACAATTTGTGTTAAATGAAAATTGTGCTTTGGATACTGTTTGTGTATTATATTAGGTGAGGTTTCTACGATATTTAAACACATTCAAAATTGTTAAATGTTTAAAAAGATGTGTTTGCTTGTTATGTTACCCCCAGACTCTATAGGAATATAATATATAAGGAATATATGCTACATGGTTTTTATTACTAATATATTTAGATTTTTAGCTTACAAGGATAGTTTTGACAGCGTTGTCATATTTACAAACATTGGCATTTACAGAAATGCAAAGGATAATTGTTACAGTTTTTAGTGCATTGTTGTTGTGTGACTGTACCATGAATTGTGAATCGGAATTGAATTCAGAATCTGTTTGAATAACTTGTGTCCTGTACATTTCTCTCGTTCTCAGCCACCATCACGAGTTCATCAGAGAATGACGACCGCAGCGGCTCCAGTCTGGAGTGGAGTAAAGATGGCAATATAAGGAGCTGCGGTCAGCATGCGCTGGCGCAGACGGCCGTACGGGCAGACGCGTGCTCTCCGGTGGCCGAAGAGGAAGGGTCAGCGTCCGGGGCAGAGGGCAGGAGCAGAGCTAAGACGAGTTCAGGAGCAGCAGCTCACGGTTCTGAAGGACCTGTGCAGTACCACACGCACACCTCATCCAGCCTGATGATGCCTCGACCAAACTCTGTCGCAGGTACGTCTTTGTTTTCAGTTCCAAAATTCATGCAGATCTCATTTATGTGACTCCTTTAAAATAGCACAAAGATGGTGAACACAAGACGCTGTCTGAGGTGCCGTGTGGATTATCCGACAGTTGTCTAAGGTCCAGCTGATGGTATTTACCAGCATGAGTATGAGATACCTTGTGAATACGACCATTAGGGTCTGCCGGGGTCATCTTGTGAATCCGAAGGTGATGACTGACCCATGACTGCTGGAACAGAGACTCTTAGGAGGTCTGTGTCTCTGCTGTAAGAGCATGTGTGTTATAGATTGTGAGAGAGCTCATTCTTTCTCTTGTGCTTGAGATGTGAAAAATGCCAGGCAGCTGTTGAGAACACGCTGCATGCACACGTGTGTTAGTCATCAATTAGATTTCCGTGTTTAGTGTGCGTTTACTTTCTGAATCAAGCCTTAGGGTTAAGACTGATTCTTCTAGGGTTGATCGAACAGATTCTTTTCAGGTCAATTCGACTGATTCTTCTCTGGTCAATCGAATCAATCTCAGGTTTTGTTCTTGGCGAGTGTCCTTCATGTGATGCAGATACTGCTTGGACACTAGTTCTTGTTCTCAGTTGAAGAGAAACACTGCTGATGTTTTAAGATCGGCTGAAGCTGATTGTGAGAGAGATGAATGTGTATGTAGGGGTTTGTGTGTGTGTACAAGGTGAGGTGCAGCGGCGACGTTCATAAAAAAGCCGTCAGTTATTAAACTGAGTTGACGTGAAACAATAAAAACTGCTTTGCGCCATAAAACACATTCACTTGCCAAGGTTAAAGCGTGTTTCCTTCACAAAGAGAAGATGTGTGTGTTCATGATTTTATTCTGTACACCTACTTGTTTCTACTCATTTCACACACTGTTTGGCCTTGGTGAATAAAGCATTAATCTTTACTGAGCATTTGATTGATCCATAATTATAGGAAGAGAATCATAAGAACTTCTGGTATTTAGTGGGGTTCCTTAATTTTATCACTCTTTCATTAATACGAAACAATAATGAATCACAGTTTTATGTGTTTAAGTTTCATTTATAGATACACAACTGAATTCGTCATTAAAAGGAACCTGTGAATCTGTTCACGGTTCTCAGCTATACTTACAGCACACACTCCTTCACTCACGTATGTAATAGACTCTCTGCAGGTCCCTCGTCCAATCATAAAGCTTGTTTGACTTCAGGCATTATGATGTCATAGTTATGCAGCGTTGCTGTTGGAGTGGATTCACAATTCTAATTTTACGGTTGGTTTCTGACCTTCATAGGCTGAAGATGGAGGGATGGAGGGACACTGAAGGACATTAGATGTAGGGCTTAGTGGGACATGGGACACAGTGTCCCAAAGTCACTTTAGACGCTTTGGAAAAGAGTAAAAACACAGTACAAGAACAGTGCAGCAGTTCAGTGTCATTTTGTGTGGTCTGATTATAATACTTTATATAATAAAAATAAGTTATTAAAGTAAAATATAAATAAATATTTTTCATCAGCTAGATATTGTTTGTGTAGAGTTAAAGTTGGTCAAAGCTATAAGCTGTATTCAGCAACAGTTTTGTTTATAATTCAGTAGACTTCATGGAAAAACATGGATATTCATTGACCAAAAAGTGTGGATATAGATAGATAAACAAAAATACTGTTTTTTTTCTGTGTAACACAAAAGAAGATATTTTGAGATATGTCTCAGTGTTTTGTGTTCATACAGTGGAAGTCAATATGGGCCAGTGTTGTTCAGTTACCAACATTCTTCAAAATATCTTCTTTTGTGTTCTGCAGTAGAAAGAAAGTCATACAAGGATGAGGGTGAATAAATAATGTTTGTTGTAGTTGTAAGAAGGTTTGCCAGTCAAGATACAATATAATAGACAGCGATGATGTCATCATAATATTTGCACACTTGAATGATTGGCTTTGTTTCGTGCATTTGTTTTGTTTATCCTCATACATAGCTAATGAAATGTCTCTAATACACAAGTTGTCTCCTTTAACACAGATCTTCTTTCCACCGCGTGATTGTTCATTGATCGACTGTTGATCCTGTTACACAATGATTTGTGTGCTGATGTCTAGTGAGTTGTTTAGTAGAGATTTATTTGTATTAATAAACATTAGATCCGTAATGCTGCTTTTAAGAGGCTTCTACCAAGCAAAGGCAATTATCTTCAGTTCTAATAAAACAATTGTGACATCTGTTTACTTTAATGTCTCTTTGTGCTGGTATTCAAAGATATGCGCTGCAGTTGACTTTCAGACCACGTCTTGCAGATTAATCTAATGAGTGATTTGCAAAAAAGGAAAATCCCTCCATTGTTTGCTTTTCTCTTATACAAAAATGACAATAGTTGTTAAAAAGTCACACAAACACCATAAAGGCTTGTCTTTTTTATGTTTTGGTGAAGTGTTCCTGTAAGCGTTCTGAAGTAATTCTGCCCTTTAGTGTCACTTTAGTGATTTCTTTCTGTCTGGTTTGCTAGACCTTCACTTATCATTCTTCACTTTCATTTCTAACACTGAACTTCATTTGTGTCCAAGCAACCAATGCATTTACTGGGTAGCATATTAAGACTTATATTGAACTCTCTCTCTCTCTTTCTCTCAAGAAAACAAAGACCCCATTTTGTCTCTCATACATTAGAGTCTGTCACTTGGTTCATAGTGATGTCATTCCAACTAACAGACACAAAGATCTAGATTTATAGCCAGTATGTTTCTAATGCTTTGCATTTGGTTGCCAAGGTGTTACTATGTGGTTGCTAGGATGTATCAATGCATCATGTGACGATCTCTAGATACAACTCTCAGATCTCAGATATGATCGGTCATAGATATAAATCAAATTATATCATTCACCATGCAACAAATTCAAATCAAATCAAATGTTTTATTATGTACGCAACATGGGCTTTTATTAGACTTACAGATAAAGTGCTCGAGGTAATTGCATTTAATTGCTATTTAATATGTGTAAAATGAAAACCAGAATATTTTTATCAGAGATGTGTACACATGCTTCCTCACAAACCCAGCGGTCAGATAAAGCCGTGTGACGTTCTGTGTTCTGTGCTCTCGCTGTGAGGCCTTTCTCCTGAGCCGCCTCGTCCGTTTGATTCTGTTCGATTGGCCTCTTAATGCCCGTAAGCTTCCAAAAATAACAGACATAAATCTATAATTGTATTATCTCACAGCAGGGCCTGTCTGCAAAGCGTCTCTCTTCACCTACAGCGTGCCAAGTGTTCTTCCATCTGAAATAAAGCCAGAGAGTCAGCGGACATCAAGACATATGCTCAAGATAGATTATTAAAACTAATGCAGATGGAACTCGAGAAGATAATCTGTGAGATCTTCACATAAAGCTATAAGAAATTAATTTTTTTGTTGTTGTCTTTCACAAAGATGTACATTTCATAAAGTTCAATTTCATCAAGAGAAACTACTTTCATTTTGTAATGTAAGCAATTCTATCCTCTCTTGACAGATCATGACTTCTTGCTTGAATCATTGAGTGGGTATTCTCATTTCTTACCGCTCACGCAAGCTTATTTATTGATGTCAGATAGCATGCCTATATCCCTTTATATGTGCCTCTTTCTTTTACTTTTGCACTTTTTCTGTCTTCGTCATATGAAGTGCATGAGGCAGATGGTGTTTCAATGAGAGATGAAATTCTGCTATTTTCATTTCTTTGCTCTGCGGTCTACAGAGACACGTGCTTAAGATTTCATCTGTGCAGACGCAACGTTCCAGAACCTTTGAGCATCTTTAATCCATCGTTCCAGATGGTTCTCCGGTGTAGCGCACAAAATTCTGAAGTTAAGAATCGAGTTAGAATCTGAATCGAATTGGTCACAAGATGTGAATTGGAGTGACACCGAAATCGAATGTAACTGAAAGTAATGTAGAACAAAGCAGAGGAACAACAAACAAAATGTTTCATTTTTTTGTTTAATGATATTATTAAATTATTTATTATAATAAATATTTAAAAACAAAAAATATTTAGGATGACTGTTGTAATTTCTAAAATTAGTATAAATAATCAATAATAAATCGAAATGAATCAATATCGTGGTTCTAGAAACACCTCATATGTTGAATTCATTTGATTGTGTCCTGTTTGTTACTTTACATTTAGAAATAGAATGTAACCTGCTCTTCATCTCTGGCTCCCGTTCCCAAAAGTGACGCGTCGTTTTCACATGTGCCGCTCTCTTCTCTCCTGACAGCTGGGGAACTGGCTCAGATGACGGGGCATCTGGAGTCAGTGAAGCCTGCAGCTGTGGTTGCTTGTGTTCAGCTCGGCTGATCTGTTTCCTCCTCTGCTCCTCTATAGTTAAAAAAAATATATAAATCTTGGGCTGTCACTATATCACCACATAATCATTCACCACATAATTAAAATGGCTTAAAGGTTTCATGATAACAATATTGTTTTGTTCCCTGTTGAGAACCACTGAATCACACTATGACAAGGGGGCAGAGAGAGAGTTTGTATATAGTTCGTAAATAATAGGGTAAAGAAAAGTAAATGCTGTAACTAATGCTGTTAAAGAAAATTCCTTTAAGAATCAAAATGTTGCACGGTTACTGAATGAATCAGTCATATCTGTAAAATACTGTATCTTTGTGAAGTATTTGTTGCTTGGAGAAAAAAATAATGTATTTTTATTAAATATATGTTGCTTGGAGAAAAATATACAGTTTTTGTGAAGTATTTGTTGAGAAAAATATATTTTTTGTGTTTGTCAGTAGAGAAGGTGTAGTTACAGCATTTACCAGCGGGCACAAACTACTGAAGCAGAGCAGTCAAATCTTCACCTCGTGTGATGTTCATTAATTCTGAGTAACAACAAACACAGACTGAACTGAAATGTTGTAGCATGTTTGTAAAATCGATTAGCATCCTCCTCAAAGGGCATGTGAAGAACCATCTGACCCCATGTCCCAAAAGCTATGACATATGAGCATGAATCAAGTGTGATAATGAACATCAACACGCTCGAGATAAATGAACAAAAGGTCCAGTCATTTGACTTCATGAATATTCAAATCATGACATCATTTAAATTATGCATATTCATACACAGGCTCTTTTCTTTAGGTAAACAATAGGGTCAGTGGATTACCGGTGTGTTTGCCCAAAGCGGGAGAATAGGGTGTAATCTGTCGAGCTGGTCACGGGCAAGTCTGATTAGATTTCTCTCTCAGAGATGTTCAGATTTACCCTGAGAATCATCCATTTGTACTAAAGCCCAGATGCAAAGATGTACAGAAGCGTTCACGGTTTTAAAGCACACAGACCTGAAAACAGCTGCACGATCAATATGTCATCTTGTGTATCCGATGTGGTGTGTTGCTTTTATAATATACAGCAAAATATATACAAAAAAAATGTATCAAATTGTGCACAGTTAGTTTTCGTCTTTTTTTTTACTTTTCGATTTTGCAAACTGTCTCTGTCTTTCAAACCCTAAATCTCTGAAAACTACATAAAGCTTATATAACCTTTAGACTATTTAATAACCTACAAAACCTACAAAACTATTTAAGCTAAGTAAATCTTTTATAACCTTTCTTTATCTTTAATATCTAATTTAAATTGTCTTGCAGACAACATTTTTCATGCCTAAAGTCCCGTTTATGTAAACATGTAAGGTTTGTCTCGGCAAGTCTTGTCATTGTTTTTTACATTTTGTGTGTGATATTGTTTGCACTTTGAAATGTAAATGAAAATAGTGTGATACAGTTCACTGATGGCTCAGCTGATTTGCTGGGGTCTCTCTCTCTCTCTCTCTCTCTCTCTCTCTCTCTCTCTCTCTCTCTCTCTCTCTCTCTCTCTCTCTCTCTCTCTCTCTCGCCCTGCCTCACTAACTCCACACCTATTCCACCTCCCTCCATCTCCTCAATGACTCTTCCCTGCTCCTTTTATTCTGTGACTTATGACTCTCACTTCTTCACACTCTCCTCTTTTCCTTTAGCTCTATTTTATTAGATCTGTGCACTCGCTCTCTATCTCTCTCTCTTTCAAAGGATCATTGAATATTTCTTCTCCGGCTTTTCTCTACAAACTGTAATCAGTCGCTCTGCAGGAGAACAGATCTCCGTATCCTCCTTTTCATCTCTGTCTTCAGTTTTTTTCACCCGTTCTTTTTCTCTGATTGCGGAGCCGAGCGTTGGTTTTTATCCCGGCGGAGAGCCTCCCTGTTATTTCTCTGATGGTTGTGTGGATGCGCTCGGCGATGCGGTGAAGCCGATAGCGTCTCGGGCTGCAGAGGCGCTCACCAGTTGAATGCGGTATGAAAGAGCAGTGGGTGAGCATTGAGGCGCGTGGCCGAACGCCCCGAGGAGAGAGGGAGGTTTGTGAGGCAGATCTCGCCGCATGCGTGTCTGCCTGAAGGACGCGTCGTGCCTGCGCGTCAGTCTGTGAGTACCGGTGCATGCTGAGCGGAGAGTCTCAGAGCTTCTGTAGTTTTTACAGCAAACAGGTTGCTGGTGTGTTTTTTGCTGCCTTTGTTGTTTTACACGCTGCTGCATTATTACAGATCGCTTACCCAGAATAACATTTATTGCTGGTTAGTGTCATATAGTTTCTGCCATATATAGATCGTGTTTCTCTTTAAGTCTGATTGTTCTCCCGCATGACAAAGTGTCAAACTGTGTGTGTCCATGTTGTTTAAGAGGGAGACTGTGTGTGTTTGCTCAGTGACCTGTTTGCCCATTCATTATTTTCTGTAGTTGGACACCGCTTATGATGTGCATTTCAGAGGATGTCATCTTGTAATTCACTGTCACTGTGTGTTCTTGAGTCTACATGCATGCATGCTTCGACAGGTCAACACACAAGAGCAAAATGCAATTGTTCAGATGTTGCTCTTTAATAGCTCAAGAGATTTGATGGAGTTATTGGTTGTGTTTGCTTTAAGTATCAACTTTGTCTCAGATATTTCTCCTGAAATTGTTTAGGAGAAATATAATCAGAAACAAAATGAAGAGTATGGAGGTGTAAAGTGAATGTAGATTGAAGAGGTAAAATATTCTGGATTTTGGTAAATTTGATGAGAAATGTTTGAGGTCATATTGAAATCTTCAATAATTTTGACTTTTGATTGCAGACTTCTGAGCTCAGATCGAGAGCTCTTTTAAAACTCTTAACAGAGACATTTTGAGATTTCTGGCTCAGGAGAAAGACGCACACGAGACTTAAGCAAAAGTTTTCATTTGCTCTCCATTTAATCTCTTTTGGTTTGTTTTCTTCAGTGGAGCCCTGAGTTTGAGGGGCGTTTTGTTCTTATTCATTCCCTGTGTTCACCTTTGAGAACAGATACTTACAGGTGGTTGTGTAAAGGTGTAGTGAATAAAGTAGTAGAAAATGTGCCATTTTGTAGATGTTTAGCCACCTGTGGACAGGAAAAATGTTTGCATAGCCTGTTTTTGCAGTTCTATTTGGTGATGCAGAAATACAGTTTTACTAAAGCTAATTTCTCTACGTTAAACACAGCTTTACAATTAAATGAGAAACTAAGCTAATAATATTTGCTCTACCCATAATGCAATGCTCCTGTTTTTCTGATGTGTGCAGCAACAAGCTCCACTAAACTGGAGGATCTCAGTTATCTTGATGAACAGCGAAACGCCCCCCTGCGTACATCCATTCGCCTGCCCTGGCACAACACAGGCGGCAGAGCTCCACACGATAAAGGTACATTCACCTGTGTTTTGACTGTACTACTTCGGATTTCTGTTGCATGTTAGGAACTTATCGGGGTTCATATATAACTAAATGAAAGACATTTGAAATTACATTGTTCCTAAACAAAAGGCTTTGAGAAAGATGTTTTGACCTGTGATATTATTTTCATGACATTTATATACATTTATCATCAAACAGTTTTGCATTTCTTACATGATTAAAACAATTCAAACATCATGGTTGCACAGCCTCCAATCCTGATTGTATGAGAAAATGATTTTTTCAGTAATTATATTTGTTTGTATATATTTGTGTATATTTGTATAAGTATTTGAGTGTACTACAGAAAGTGAAAAATGTTATGTACAAAAAGTAAATGAGGAAAATGTCTGAATAAGGACGAATAATGAACATTTGAGATAAAAAATTTATTTAGTTTTATTTAGTTCATTGATAATGCATGAGAACTTTAATAAATACAAGTGTTGTTTTTCTAATACGGTCATGTTCTCTTATATAAATGCTTGTTTACCCTGAGGGCAGAACTGATCTGGAGCTTGTGTGTGTGTGTGTGTGTGTGTGTGTGTGTGTGTGTGTGTGTGTGTGTGTGTGTGTGTGTGTGTTTGACCTTGTTGAATGTTCCAATAAATAATGAGAGACATCAGAGGTTTGATTCAATCAGATATTCATCAGAAAACACAGTAATACAGTAATGCTGTCTGATCCACAGCCAGTGGATGATTCATCTTCAGCAGAGTGTTTGAGGACGCTTCCTCTACATGTTAATATCCGTGTGAGACGTTGAGTAAGTGTAATAAATATGTGTGTGTTTTGCAGCTCGTTTCACTCCGTACAAGCCCACCGACATCATGCTCAAACCACTGCTGTTTGAAGTTCCCAGCATCACCACTGACTCCGTGTTCGTGGGCCGTGATTGGCTGTTCCAGCAGCTCGAGGATGACCTGAGGCCACACGAATCAGGGGAGAGCTCTGGGGTCATCCTGGTGGGTAACGTGGGCTTCGGTAAAACCGCCATCATCTCTCGTCTGGTGGCCCTCAGTTGCCATGGCGGCCGCATGCGACAGATCGCATCCAACAGCCCAAGTGCTTCTCCAAAATGTGAGTGCCGAATGTTGGTGTCACAACGTACATACACAACATTCAACAGGCATCATGCAGCAATCTACAGACAACACCAATAACATTCTACACAGAACTAAACATGAAAATTGAAGTTTTTTGAGAAAGGATGCTTGTGGTATTTGTGCCGATATTCACCTGTCACACTCATCCGTGCAGGTGGAGAGCAAAGTTCAGATTTGCCCCTGAGCCAGCCGCCTCAGCCCACTCCTCCCCCCAGTGCCACAAACACCCTGCGGCCCAGCAGCTGTCCCAGCACACCAGAGCTTCAGAGACGACGTGAAGAGGCCGTCAAACGCCTGGCAGCAAAGGTGCACAATCATCCAGGGGTTTTTTTCGTGAAATTGGAAAGAGTGCGAGCAATGGCTTGCTTTTACGTTCTATATTTTGAGAAACAGTAGATTGTTATGAATCTGTCTGGCAACAGTGACTGAAATGATGGTCGACTTTCAAAGCTGTGTGTGTGTGTTATAAAGCATTCCATCCATTTGAGAGACAGCTCATCTGATTGGTCTCTCTGTCATGGTCTTAATAAAGTCATACAGGTGTGCTGAAGCTGAACACAGGTGTGGGGGCATGACCTCTACATGATTTACAGTCTTATGTAAGACGTCTATATTGCAGTCCAGTCAGATACATTTAACTCCAGCAGTGTATTGTATATATCTATTTTATTTCAATCCTTCCATCAACAAATATTGTTAGGATAAAAAAGTTTGTGGTTCCTTTCTTTGTTGAGCGATTTACATGCATGCACACATTCTGTGTAGTATAGTGAAGCTTATTGTATATTTATGAGCTTACTGTACCTTTTAAAACAAGAGGTTTAAGGACAACAGTGATATTTAATCGATTGCTTGCTATTAGGACGAGCCATTTCGCAAACTGTAAATGTAAAATTTAATAAGAGTAAAATTTAATTCATGTTGTTTAAGTGCATTAAGAAGCACAAGAACCTTACCAAAACACCTGACATCTCACGCTGGCCACCATAATGACCTTCTGCTTCATAACTCTGGGAGAGTTTTCTCTTGAATCCCCATAAATGCGACGGTTGTTTTGATGCAGATGGTGATTCATGTGTCCTGTATAAAGAGCACATGTGGTTATGCTCCAATGCTGCTAATGGACTTTGATGAATGTGTGGTGATGTCATCGTTTTTAATGGAAGACCCGAGCTCCAGTATAATGATTTATATATCTCTCAGACTGTCGTGTTTTTTTTTTTTACCATGGACGGGTGTATAGAATCTGTGCAATGTTGCATCAGATGTTGTTACTTTGTGTCCTTGGAGTTTACGCCACATTTACATTGCACCGATCAGACATTCAATTCATGTAAACCACAGAAACACGGTTTCTCGTGTGCACGTGTTACGTCTAACGCAAATGTGGACAGACAGAATAAAAAAATTAGTGTGTGTCACAATATTGTATCTGTGCAGCCGGGCTTGCGGCGTGTTGTGTGAAGCGGGTTTGTGAATCTGAAAATGTGGTTCAGGCCGTGCTGTTTTAATATGACTGATTCTGCCCCTGAGGTCCATAGAGGAGAGATTGGAAAAGTGTCAGCGCTGTTCATTTGGGAGGCATTGAGAAGTGCATGTTTCAGCCTGTTGAAATGCAGAAGATTGGGACTGAGATGGTGTCCACCCAGAGTCCCTCTTTCCCTCTCAGTGAGACGGCTGATGGTCTGATCTCGGTATTCACTTGCGTTGTTAAAGCTTTCTTTATGTAATCTAAGTTTGCGAGAATTGTCTTACACAGATCTCAAGAATATCACATTTTGTCTCATAGGCACTTCAGATGTTTTGTGTTTTAGCAAAGCGAGAGGTTTGGCTGATTATTGCCTCCGCAGTGCTTCTGTACATCTTTGTCTTAATAGATCGAGCTGTCCTCTGTCAAACACAATGTGAGTTAAATGATGTATCAACCACGACACTTGGGAGAACCTGCGGTCCCTCGCATGTTACCATGGCAACAGGTTAGCAGGGTGGTCATTTGGTCGCGTTTAAAGAGAATTGCACCCACGTGGGCGCTGAGGCTCGGCGACGACGAACGGCAGACAGCCACAAATTGATTGTTTGCTAATAAGACGAAAGCACTTTATTAGACATTCGCTGCATTCAAGTATTTCATTAGATGATCAGTTTACTCTGTTTGTCTAAAAACATTTATCACAGTGGATCAGCATGGAAAAATGTGTTTTCATAAGGATGCTCTGAGTATCTTTTCTAGATTTGTTTGAGCTCCCAAAAATGTTTAAATAAAGAACTGGAAAATGATCCTTTCTTCAGGGAAAGATCACGTAAACAGTGAGTCTCAAAGGCTCGGGAGAAAACATTGGAGAGATTGAGCACTTTAATGTGTGATTCAGAACAAACACAGTGAGGTTTGTTCATGGTGAGGGAGTTAATGTTCCCTCCTCCTGAAGGAGCTTCAGATTGATGCTCTTGTCCCAGGCCTCATCTCGGGCTAAATGCCGCGCCAGTCCTATTAACCCCACTTGTCCGAATTGGAAATATGGCCAGCTGTCAAACAGAGGTTTCAATAATAGATTAAGAAGCACAAAACCAGTTCCACAGGGAGTTCCACGGTTCTCTTGAGGTTTCTTTTGTGTGGTCTAACACATCCAGAAGGTTCACGACGGAGTCTGGTGAACTGCTGTGTGAGGACATTGCTTAACTTTGCAGACATATTGGTCCTAATGAATTCCTTCAGATGACTCAGAGTTTCTTTTGGGTATTTTTTTGAGGGATAAATTTTAATAAAGGAGAAGTCACTTCCTTTTTAAAATGGCTTCAACGTTACCAATAAAATTAAATAAATTGAGCATTTCTATTACCATTGTTTTAATATGGACTGTGTTATTTGTGTAATTTGTGTTTACTGTGCTTTTACTACAATTAAAACATAGTTACTATAGTATTGAAGTACTAAATCACCAGAATTTACTGTACTAAAGATGTTTCTTTTTTCTTTTTAAACTGTTTTATGCAACTTTTACTGTATTTTACTTTTTCCATCAAATATTTTAATGTCATTGCTGTGTGGTTGAATCTGAGGTTCTCCTCTTACTGTGAAATGACTCAAATACTTTAAATGTAAATGAGATGAAGTTTTTAATCCGTCTGTGGTTCTCTCCGCAGGTGGTGGCGTATCATTACTGCCAGGCTGATAACACATACACGTGTCTGGTTCCAGAGTTTGTTCACAGTGTGGCTGCGCTCCTGTGTAGAGCCCATCAGCTCACAGCATACAGAGAACTACTGCTGAAAGAGCCTCATCTACAGAGCATGCTCAGTCTGCGCTCCTGTGTCCAGGACCCAGCGGCTGCCTTCCGTCGGGGCATCCTCCAGCCGCTCATCAACCTGCGCAAAGGTACAAAAGTTTTGAAACGTTTAACAAGCACGTATGTGTGTCGTGTTCTGCTATCCACAGACCGTTGACTACGTACGTAGGGCACATCAGATTAGGAAAGTCAATAGGTTAAGAGCGCCATTTAATTTTGGCTTCAGTTTTCGAATAGAGAGATAAATGTTTTGGCTACGTCTCTTTGCATCCATCACAGATGAACGTAGACACTGAGTCCTGGTCTCAGGTGTCTGGTGTTCTGATTTTATGAATCGGGGAGAATTTCCTTTTAGTTGCATTAAATGCACAAAAGTCTCTGTCACAACTCCTCCTTGTATACATGATATACTGTAAGGATACTAGCTTCAACATACTTTGATTTGGGGATACTATGTATACTATTGAGGAGGGATGGATGCAAAGTAGGATGCAGCACTAGTGTCTGTATTGCTAATTATATTGCTTTGAAGGCAGTATTGTTAAATTCCTCATTATTCACATTCCCAATAATGACCATCATCCCTCACACGATATTGAGTGAAACCAAAGATTTTTTCTAAGCCTCTACCGGTTTATCCTATAGCATCAGTGGGGTTGAGATCTCAAGGTCAGCATGATCTGTTGTTTGTGGAGGTCTGGTCTTTTTCTCAGCTCGATCAATATTTTATTGTAGAGGTCTGTGTTTCAGACACACATAAACAAACCAAACACTGGGTGTTACAGAGATGCAAGACATTTGAGATCAATACAGCAGAGAAGTAAACTTAGCTCACGTTGCAAAACAAAATGGTTAATTGTATTTAGCTTAAAACTAAGTAAATAATTTGTTTGCAGGGTGAGACAAAGTAACGTAATATTGCCCCCCAAAAAATTATCTTACCTTCCTCATTTAGAATTAAACTTGTATATTTTGTTCAGTATTATGGGCTCTATGTGACTCTGTCTTAATGGAGAAGTTAGCATTTAGACAGAAAAAAGGGAAACTGATTTAGTTTGGTTTAAACTCTTTCTCATGTATTGAGAAAGCCAATGAAAAGATTTGTGTTTAAAATTCAGAAGTAAGAACTGCTGATTTGTGTTCCTAAAGCATCTCAAACCGTAGCAGTGTAAATCTTGTGCTTGTGAATAAATATGTTTCTGTGTTATTCCACTATGACTTCTCAGTTCTAGAAAGTCTTTCTGAACTCTATGTGTAATGAATTATTAAAGTGACATTGAGGAAAACTAATATGTGGCATAGCTGAAGAGTTTAACGCAATAATTTATCCAAATTTGAAACTGTTTATCATTATTTACTTGTCATTTACATGATTTTGTCATGCGTGTTATTTGAAGACAGTGTGAATAAAAGCATCTGCCAACTGCATAAATGTAAATGTAATGTCTATTTCATCTTATCAGAAAGGAAGATTCCCGAGGAAGATTACATCATCTTGATCGACGGGCTGAATGAGGCGGAGTTTCACAAGCCAGATTATGGTGACACTATCGCCTCCTTTATTACAAAGATCATCTGCAGGTTCCCCAGCTGGTTAAAGCTGGTCGTCACTGTGAGATCCAGTCTTCTGGTGAGTTTATTCTCACGATGTTCTAAAAATCTTTGCTGAATCTTTTGCGTTTCTTCTGTGTTTACCATCTTCTGTTTCTTATGTTAATGATGACTATTTTTATCCTGTTTTTAAACTTAAGCTCTATCAAGAACATGGACGGGTCTTATTTTATATGTCAACATTACAAATATAGTAAAATACTGTAATACAGTACTAAGACTAATGAAAATCACATTTGAAAATAGAAGAAATGTAAAAAATGATATAATAATGTGAGATTTCTTTTGCATTATGGTAATAAGCTAAATTGAGCAACAGTTAAGCAACAGTGACCCGGCCAATGAGACAATAACAGCTAGACAGTCATGCAGACAGTAGGAGGTAAAAAGGAAAAGGGAGAGAGAGGTTAAGTGTTGGCTGAGTTTTGACTGTTTGAAAGGTAAAGCGAGGCGAACGGAAAACACTCATCTACTCTTTGATATTTGTCAGACTAGATTGGTGCGTGTTTGTACTTATGAACGCCTCCTAATGCTTTCAGCACGAGCCGTCACTACAGGCAGGAACGCATCTGGTGTGTGAACTCAGTAGATTTGGCTGATATACTGTACTCTGAAACTCTTTTTGGTTTGAATCTTGTCTGAATTGGCCAAAATTGTGTTTTTGTTTCATGCAAAGAAAAACATTTGTTGTAGCCGAGAAGATTGATAACATTTAGTAAAATCTAGTTTCTATTTAATTTTCATTTGATTTAAAATGTATATTAAATAATTTCATTTTTTATCAGTGAATTAAATTTCATTTTGTTAATCAATTCATTTAAGTTTGGACGGTTAATAATGGAAATACATTTTTTGGCACTAGCATTTAAGTAAAAAAGCCTTGTCAAAATGTTAAAGATTTCCCTAAGCGCTCCTGGTTCAGACAAAATTAAACTACGTCTGTACCTGCTTTAGGAAATTAGCCTGTCTGAATCAGGTATATGAAAGTAGTTGAATATTTGTTACATAATTAAAAAAATGCCTACTTTATCTTTACAGGACATCACTAGTCTATTGAACTTCAACAAGATCAGTCTGGACGAATTCCCTGACAACCCAGAGGTCAGTGCGGACCTCAACGCTTACATTCAGCACCGCATCAACAGCAGCCAGAACATTCTCAACAACATCTCCCTCAACGGCAAAGCCGACCCCATTATCGTGGGCAAGGTCAGCTCTCATCTCATCTCCCGCAGCCAGGGGTCCTACCTGTACCTAAAATTGACCCTTGACCTTTTCGAGAAGGGTCATCTAGTCATAAAGAGCGCAAGCTACAAAGTGGTTCCTGTCTCGCTGTCCGAGCTCTACCTGCTTCAATGCAACATGAAGTTCATGAGCAACTCTGCGTTCGAGCGCGCCATGCCCATTCTGAACGTGGCGCTGGCGTCTCTTCACCCAGTGACGGATGAGCAGTTGTTCCAGGCGCTGAATGCCGGCAGCGTGAGAGGAGAGCAGGTGTGGGAGGACTTCCAGCAGAGGATGGAGACGCTCTCGTGTTTCCTGATTAAAAGGAGGGATAAAACACGCATGTTTTGTCACCCTTCATTCAGAGAGTGGCTGGTGTGGAGAGCGGACGGAGAGAGCTCGGAGTTCCTCTGTGATCCCAGGTGAGTTTAGGATTAAACACGATGGATCTTATCAACTGTTGATGTTTGAATCATGTAACTTCTAAAAGGGATAGGTCATCCAAAAATACAAATTCAAACCTGTGTATGACTTATCTGCCTGTGGAACACAAAAGAAGATATTTTGAGAAATTTTCAGTTGTGTTGTGGCCATACAATGGAAAAGCCAGTGTTGTTCGTTTACCAACATTCTTCAAAATATCTTCTTTTGTGTTCTGCAAGAGAAAGAAAGTCATACAGGTTTGAAATTGCATCATATGAATCAATGTTCAATAAATATTCAGTATATCACCAGCCCTAGTGATACTTCAATAAGTAAAAAGTCAATATCTTGACTGGATTATTTTGTCCTAACAAAAATAAGTACAATTAAATGCAACTACACATATAATTTTTCACATTAACATTCAATCCTTGTTGGAAAAATTGTGAACGTACCTTATTTTCTCATTCATTTATTACTGTACAGCACTGTAGTCAACATTTAATATGTGCTTTATAAATTAAGTGGAAAGAAACTAGGCTATTAACGTGATGGATCTCTTAGCACCGCTGGGTGACTAAATAAATGAGATTTCTCATGAGCTTTCTTCAAGAAATGCATTGTAGGGTTATGTTAATAGAGGCTAAAGCAACCTTAATTCCAAATTAAAGTTTGTGTTGTTCATACGGTGAAATGTAATATTTTGCTTAAGGTTGAGTTTCTGTTGAGTCTGGCTTTTGTTCTGCTTTAGAGATGCAGGTATTGGTTTAAAGAAGAAATGAGTCAGAAAACCGCTTGTGCGCGTCTATGCGTGTGAGCGGTGTCTGTTTGGACATTTTACTAAAGTAATGTTGTGATGTTGAAATGATGAAAGCCAGTGATTATTTAAAGTACCTGTAAAACTACCAGTTTCCTCTAATGTAGTTATATTAAATACATTATCAACCAAGGGAACACGGTGGCTCAGTCTTGGTTTAAGTGGCGGATACGTCTTTTCTGTGTGGATATATATAACAAATCAGCTGTAATAAGTTAGAGAGAGATAAGCCATGTGTTCGACTTCATTTGGATCTGCGCAGCCTGCAGGAGCGTTTCGAAAGCAGTTTGCTTCATGTTCTTTATATATCGTGTGCCGATCCGTCTGTGCAGCGTCACATGAAGTCATACACACCTAAAAATGACCAGCGAGCTCCTCGATATGGCCTGTCTACTACATGATAAACTACATTTGCCCGTAGAGTTCATCGAGTCTGCAGACAGACCCATTGTATGCCGTATTCTTCACATGCTAATGAGCTGCACTGAACTTCGAGTCAAGCTACAAAAGTTGGCTCGGAAACAGAGGGACTTTTAAAAAGGTCCCCTCAATTCGGCCTTGTTATTTCACCGCTGAAAGAGGGAGAACAGAATAAAGGGACCAAGCGACGGAGACCAAATTTGTTTAATGTGGAGGAGATGTAGAGCTGATCAAAGCCAGCAGCATTCATGCGTGGCCTTTTAATGAAGCTCTCAGTTAATTACCACCAGCAAGAGGAGGAGAGGAACACTGAGCCAGTCTATTCCACACTTCTCCTGCAGACCTCCAGTCACACAGACCCAACACAGCAGCGCTTTCACACCCTTGCATGAAATACTACATTATGCAGAGCTTATAGTCAAAGATTTGCTTTACATGAGCTCAATTTTATCCCGTTAATTGAAAAATCAGTGTTCTTAAACCTGTTTTATAAATCCTTACAGCTGTATCGGTAGAGCTGAAGTATCTTCATCACTTAAACTATGGACATAGGTTTTTATTAACTCATTTTATGTTATTAAAAGAATAGTTCACCAAAAAAGAAAAGTTTGACCTCCATTCTTAGCCTGAACACAGATTTTTTTAAAATGTTTTAATGTTTTTTTTTAATGTTTCTATTAACTCATTTTGTTATTAAAAGAATAGTTCACCAAAAAAGGAAAGTTTGACCTCCATAGCCTGAACACAGATTTTTTTTATGTCCATACAGTAAATAGGTCCTAAAGCTCCAAAAACAAATCCATATATTATTACAGTAATCCAAATGACTCTGATATCTTCTGAAGCGAAACGATGGGTATTTGTGAGAAAAAAATAAAATGTTCAATAAAATGCAATAAAGTGTTTGTTTTTGTTCCAGTTTCACTAAATTAGTAAAAAAAAATCTTTTTCTTACACAAGGGTGTGTTTAAGTTTTTGGTTGAACTATTTCCTTAATATTATTAAAGGTCCTAATGTAAATAGTAAATCAAAAATATTACTTTAGGTGAAAAGCAGCCTCATGTTCTATATTCTAAGTGTAAATAAGGACACAAATAAAACTTAAATGCATGCAGAAACAAAAAATAATAAAAAAGTATTTAAATCACAATTATTTGTGTTTGTTTTCTCATTTTCTTTTTTAAAAGGTTTTTAAAAGCAAGCACTGCTTACACATGACTCTGCTTAGCATATAAAATGCTTAAAATGCAGAGTTAAACTGGATCCCTTCTTCATTTATATCTTTCTCGCTTTTCCATTGTGTTTGTGTAGGAGTGGACATGCCCTGATGGCGTTCATGTTGTCCAGGCAAGAGGGGAAGTTAAACAGGCAGCAGACTATGGAGCTTGGCCACCACATCTTAAAGGCGCACATTTTTAAGGTACACACTCACATTTTTGAGAATGCTCATATTGTGATTGCATTTATTTGCTCATAAGTGTGTGTGATATCTTAAAGGGTTTGAGTAAGAAGACAGGCGTTTCCTCCAGTATTCTCCAGGCTTTATGGATCAGCTGTAGCACTGATGGTCTCTCTGCTGCTTTGGCCTCCCTTAGGAACCTCTACACACCCAATGTCAAGGTCAGCACACATGTAGGGACAGTTGCTCCATAAGCAAATGATAAGTCTTTAAAAAAGACTTCTAAGACCAAACTAACCATATTAGAGAGGAAATACAACATTGAATTTAGAATTTACAATACAAATATACACTAGCGGTCAAAAGTTTTGGGACACTTACTCACTTATGGCAACTATGGGAATTATGTTGTAATAAAAAATAAACAAAAATTGATTAAAACATGTTATATTTGATCGTTTTCAGTGTCGTCACCTTTCTACTAGAATTTGCAGAAATGTTTTCATGTAATTTTATCAAGCAGCTTCTTGATGTCTGAGATGCTTTTTTAATGATACTAAAGAAGTTTTGATCTATTCTGAGCTCTTATTGACAATTTTTATTGAAATGAAATGTAAGTTTTGTCATGAAAAAACATGTTTGGAAAAGTATATTTTGTCTCCTAAACTAATTTCAGATATTTAAGCAAACCTCAGATAAAATGTTTTTTTTTAAATAATGAGAAACATTTCGCTCAAGTGTCCCAAAACTTTTGACCGCTAGTGTACAAGACAGTGTACATAAAGCATTGCAACTGATGCAGTCTTATCAGAAACAATAATATACATATTATTTTCATTGATTATATGTACAAAATAGCATGTATTTTAAAAGGATTTCATAATAAAATAGATTATTTTGTTTACATTGCTATAGTGCCGAGCTCCTTGTAGTTTCCATTCTTTGATTGGTGGAGCTTTCTTCAGGTTATGAATCGTTTTTCTACCCACTAAGCTAGTAGTTAATCTTACAGATTATTGTAGGTCTGCCCTGAACGACTTTAAAATCTTATCATTAAAAATCGATTTCTTTACTGCGTTGAAGGATTTTTGTATTTGGAACCAACCACAGCAATCCATTTTAAAGAGTCTAGACCAATTAGTAGTTCCATACTAATATAAAAAACAGGTTTAATCTTGTAAGACTATAGCTGTCTTTTTCACATACGGTACAGGACCCAGACAGATGACTCATAGAGAGCCAATTAGAGCACTGTGTTTTCCACTCACCTTTGACCTCCTGCTCTATCCACTCCTCATATGACATTTCATGCCAACGTCTTCTAATGAGATACCGTTGTTAAACCTTTTACCAGCTTCATTCATTGAATGATTTATTTATGATGGTAATCTCTCTGAAATACAGTATGTGAATCATTTTTGCATTCAGGGCCATATTTCGATGGTTCTCCAATAAAATGCTTTCTACTTCTCCTAAATTATAAATGCCTGCTGAGGTTGTCTAGCAATAGCCAGCTTGATTTTGCAAGGTTGTGATGTATTTTGACAAACTTAATCAATACAGAGAAGAAATCAAAGCTTTTTAGGGCATCTTAAACATCTGTAAAGATCAAACACAGAAATTGTGCTGCCATTCAGTCTCAGATTAATGTGGCACTCACTCGAGTTTAACCCATTACCACGTTTCATCTGAGATTTATAAAACGAAAAGTCACTTGGCAAACCCTTTTAAATGTAGTGCTAATTTAATAAAGTAAAGCTCAATAAATCATTTGATCATCTGTACTGTTTTACTGAGGACAGACTGCTGCATTGAGACTTTAAAATGGTTATTAAAGCAAAAATATATAAATCTTATATCTTTTATTATTTTATCTAGGCCTTTTGCTTATGTAGCCCAATGTGATGTGTGTTCTCATTGTTAACAGTGACATCATCACACTTTTCAGCATTGTTAAATCTCGTTACGTGTTTACTATTAATCATAACTGTAACATTAAGTTCCTGGTTTGTACCCTGAAACGTCCACCAAGGCAAGACTTAAAATTGTAAAAACCTTCGGGCGTTTAACTGCTTTGTTTTCCTTGTTTTTCTCTCGCCTCTTCTTCATCTCTTTCTCATTCCCTCAAGGTTCCGTCTAAACATTCTCATGTGCTTTCGGTAAATAAAACAAATTTCATTTGCAGCTGCTCCAGGCGTCAGCGGGGCTGCACAGACGCTGTTGAGTAAGCGTTTGTTATGAAAAGCAGAACACAGGAAGATTTATAAGCGGGACACAATGGGTTGCTGCGCGCCGGAGCGCTTAATGAGCCTGTGAGTCGCGATGCCGCGCTTTGCCAATCAGCGGTTTGTTCATCATGAACATTTAACGCAGGGTGACGCATTGTTTAAGAAAGAAAGACGGAAAATGAGATGTCAAGATTGCGGTGAACTGATCATCAGAATTTGAGCGATTTGATTAGTTAGTTAGGAAAGTTAGTTTTAGCTATTACTACTACAAACTCCTGACTCTCAGAATCGTTTCTGTCTGCAGGTGAGCCGTCTGCTGGTGATGGGTGGAGTGAATGTCAACTATCGCACAGAAGTGTTGAACAATGCCCCGGTCCTGTGCGTTCAGTCTCATCTGGGTCATCAGGAGATGGTTTCCCTGCTGCTGGAGTTTGGTGCGAATGTAGACGTGGTGTCAGAGAATGGGATGAGTTCTCTCTGTTACGCAGCCGCCGTCGGTCATCTGGGAGTAGTTAATCTTCTCTGTAATAGAGGAGCCAAGGTGAGAAGATGGGTGATGTCTACAAAATCTGTTATTTATGAATACATTGTTTCCTTCATATGTATGAATTTGTTAAACTAAAATACAAAGTATGCTTCTGTATTAAACACATCTCTGAGTGAAACTGGATATTAAACAAGAAAAATGTTCAGGTTTTGTATGGATGCACTTGATTTTATCCATCACGATATCTGTTTATTTTTTATGGACAAATAAAGTCTTTGTGTTTATTTAGTTTTTTCCTATTTTGGTCAAGGAATGAAACTTAAAATTCAAGTGTAGTAACCATTGTGGCAAAACCTGAACAAGTGCTGATTATTTACAATGTTATTTAAGTGTAGAATCAACACAGCATCCATAGTCATGGTTTTTAATTTCACTTTAATTTTTAATATCGGTATATCACAAACGTGAGCATTAATTCAGTTGTTTGTGCTCAGGTGGATCTCGTGGACAAAAGCGGCCAGTGTGCATTAGTGCATGCGGCTCTCCGGGGTCATCCTGAGGTCATCGAGTGCTTGTTGGAGCTCACCTGGAGCAGCGAGGGTCAACAGGTGGACCTGAGCCTAAAGAATAAAGCCCTGCAGCAGGGACTCATAGCGGCCTGCAGTATGGGACACACACATGTAAGCACACACACGCTAACACATCAGCTTTGTTGTGAAAGCTAAATATCATGAGACCCTCCGGGTGTGAAAGTTTCCTTGGGTTCATTTAAAACCTGGAGATTTAAAATTGACATGAGGTATAACCTTGAATGGATTGATATGGAAGTGTAATGTTTGACAATAAATATATCTGGTTTTGCAGTATCTCTAGATATTCAGATAGACAGGTTCAATATGTGTAGCGTGTTGCTCTCTGCGAGTGCTGTTGATGAGGGAATCTTGCCATAAGCCAGCATGATAACATCAGTCTGTCTGGTGAGAGTCTCATTGAAGACATCTGTACCCTAATAAGTACAATCGTTTGAATATATTTATTCAGACCATCGGCACTTGACATACAAATGATTTTCTAAAAACATCTTTATTCAGTCATCACAAACGACTGGAAAGGTCATGGAGAAGTCAAGGGAAGTTCATTGATCTAAAGATAGAAACTAAAGCACGTGTAGCCACGCATTCAGGAATAATTTAACAAAAGAGGAGTTTATAAGGATGCACGCAGTGCACACAAACCCCAGGCTGTGCTGAAGCATAATGAAGTCCTCTATCTTATAGGTGCTTTAAGGATACGGTTGCCATGGGAGAATAGCCATGGCAACAGGCCAGCATCCAAAGCCGAGCTGTTTCACAGTTTTGGTCTTTAAACAAGCAGGGGAAAGCTCTGGTGTATTCATTTTACCTGCTCAAGTAGCAGAGCTGTATCAGCATCAGCATCTCTGTCTAAAGATGAATGCACACTTTCAGTTCATGAGGTGGAGGTCAGGGTCTGAAATTAATTTCGTGCTACTGCTTTAAATCAGTTGAGATTTGTTGTCGTTAATATCCCTTGATGGCCATTAAACTTTGTTTTTACTACAAATATCAGTTTTTGAACATTTCGTTTATTTTTCGTGCATGTTTGTGACAAACATCACAGGTCATTGTGTTCCTCATATTTTCATTTTAATGACATAATGCAGGAAATAATCTACATACGTAACAGTTCTGGAGAACAAAATGAAAAAACGTTTATTATTATGTTTAATTGTATTAGATTTTACATGAGTAATAAAGTTGTGATGATGCATGAGTTAATGCATGTCTTTGATTTAAATGACCTACGTAT